>NC_051167.1:84520110-85060110 GCF_013339725.1 Rhipicephalus microplus
CACCTCTCTCACAAAATGCTGTTTACTAATTATTTCGTCCTTCGGCTGCTTGGTGCACGTGTGTCCGCGAAAGTGCATAAGTGCACGCGACTCATTCTGTTTATAATCCTTAATGCTTTCTTGTAATCGTAGGTAGTAAATGCTGCAATTATTTCCCGCACTTTCTTTAAGAATTGTGAAGTACCAAGCACTCGACAGAAACCACTGTGTAATTGTCCAAAATAAGCAAACTAATTTCCCTAAAAGCATTACAGCTGTATGAAACGTGAGGACAGACAGACAGACAGACAGACAGACAGACAGACAGACAGACAGACAGACAGACAGACAGACAGACAGACAGACAGACAGACAGACAGACAGAAAGACAGATAGATAGATAGATAGATAGATAGATAGATAGATAGATAGATAGATAGATAGATAGATAGATAGATAGATAGATAGATAGATAGATAGATAGATAGATAGATAGATAGATAGATAGACAGACAGACAGACAGACAGACAGACAGACAGACAGACAGACAGACAGACAGACAGACAGACAGACAGACAGACAGACAGACAGACAGACAGACAGATAGATAGATAGATAGATAGATAGATAGATAGATAGATAGATAGATAGATAGATAGATAGATGATGATAGATAGACAGACAGACAGATAGATCGATAGAAGATAGATAGATAGATAGATAGATAGATAGATAGATAGATAGATAGATAGATAGATAGATAGATAGATAGATGATAGATAGATAGATAGATAGATAGATAGATAGATAGATAGATAGAATAGACTAGATAGATAGATAGATTCACGGGCTTTTGTACAAGATTAATATGCGCAGAACGAAAAGCTCGCTAAACGCACTTTTTTTTCAGTTGGTTTATGTTCTTGATGGACATAATTCAAGAATACAGTAATCAAACCATAAATCAGCCGAAAGAGTTTTTTGACGTGATTGCTTCCAAGTTTACGGTAAGCGATTATACAAAAGCGGCAGCACGAGCACATCATAACGTAACTTCACGTTGCTCCAATTTGTTAATTAACTTGATTCTTAAATGGCCTCAATTATGTTCGATCGTTTGTCACAATCCAATAAATAAGTACTCGAGGGTATAAAATATAATTTAACATAAAGAAAAGTGATGTAATGAAACAAGAGACCTCAGCTGCCACACAAACATAGTTGCTGTTGTCGGGCTGAGATATAAGATTTCTACTGCGCTTGCGCAGTTAGCCACGTCAGAAAGGGGATTGGTTCTTTAAATTCTTAAGAAGCTACGACATTGCCCGACGTTGCCCATGATCACAGGTTATAGTGATCAGCAAGCCATTTTCACCGACTGCTTTCTCGTGCAGCGTTTGTCTTTTGGCTGAACTCTACCTGTGTTGGCGACATAAACACTATATTAGCAGTAATAGTTGTTTGTGTTTAACGTCCTAAAACGAAGGTGTGGTTGTTTGGGATGCCACAATGAAGGGGAGGGGGGGTGCTCCGATGTTAACGTATACCCTGGGTTTCAGTAACCAACTAAATCTAAGCACACAAGTCTCTAGCATAACGCCTCCATCTAAATGTGGCCGCCAGGCCTGGATTTGATTCCGTGAACTTGCGGTCAGTGGTCAAGCACCATAAGCACTCGAACAAAGCGGGCGCTGCAAGATAAGCAAGTATAGTACTGAACAAGCAATGACAGCGCGCTATCTCACAACAACGCAGCGATCCACACGAGGCACTGTCTATAGGCAGTGATGTTCCGTGCAGGGAATTTTCCCTTTGTCGGGGAATTTTTCGCCTGTCATTTTGAGCCAAAGAAAAAAGGCGAATCTTCGTGTATAGTCAGTTTCTCTCTCCTTTCGGAAGACCCAAGAAAGCGTTAATGGCAACAGCATATACCTTACCCACTGTGATATATGGAAGAAGAACAAAGCCAGAACTGCTTGATCGCCGTGGAAGACGGCGAGGAAGAGGGCATGGCATCGAGAAAGCACGTGCCGACGTTCAAGGCAGAGAAGCATTTGAGACGATTCTCGGCTGGACGTCTGGTCTGAGGAAGTCATTGACGTCCTCAGCTGCTCTTCTGCTCCTTGAATTCAGCTGGTTGTCGGGCCCATGGAGCAGGCAGTGTGCTGCTGTTCCAGCTGCCATCCCTGGCAGCTGGGCAACCGATGGACGAGGGCTGTAGTCCAGCTGGGTGACTGGTCTATGGATCAGACAAAGTGCCGCTGTGCCCGCCACCGTCCAAAGTGGCTGCGAATTCCGGTATACTGTAGGATGCCGTTCCAGCTGATGTTTCATGTGGATGGCATGGCTTAGGTGTGCTGCCGGGACGACCATTGTGGCGGCTGAGCTACCAAGCTACCGCTATCGTACTGCTGCGGGTGCTAAAGACGGCCGTGTTATACGGCGTCGCCTGACTCACGCTGAGGACATCAGCGAGCCAGAGTTATTGGCTTCGAACAAGTCAGAAACTCAACACAGCGAGAGACTTCCGATTCATACATGCACTTCGTACAGGACTGTACGTGACAGTGAATTAAGTCAGATTATTGGTATTTATGCTTTTGACTGTACGTACATTTTTGTGTGTGTGCATTCGTGGCTTGATTGAGCCCCAAAAGCCCGGTATTACATCACACCCATTCTTTTTTTTTATTGATATGATATATAAGGAGATGTTGGACAGCCATTCTTGTTGCAATTTATCAAAGAAAGCGAGTATCGTACACTACGAGCGAATTTCATACACAGTAAGTAAATCTCGCACGAGTCCCCCACCTATTGCAACTATTTCTCATGTTTGATACTGTGTTCACATGGCACTGAATGCTGCAAACGATTGTTGCGTGTGCTCCAGTAAATATAGCCCTAACCTTATGTATTTGCAATGATTGAGAAACTAAATACTTCACTTCAAAGGATCTAGAAGTGACGTAACAGAATGCAGTAGCATCTAGTCATACCATTTTCTTCTAACTCATGTGTCGTGGTCGTGCAGCGGTCTTCCGTATAGGCGCAGACGACCTACACGACATAGTCGTGCGTACAAGATGTGCGTCGGCATTGCCTTTGTGAGCGCTCTGTCCTTGTTGGCGCTGGGGCTTACGGCGTTCGTCTACTTCCGCCGTCAGAGGGCAGCACTGCACCAAGCAGCCGCTTTTAAGCACATCACGCCTGACCAGGACATCTTCGGTCGTGTGGGTGTGAGTATCGTGGGCTGTTTGTTATTTTACTTTTAAAGACGATAGTCTTTCTTGGGGTACTTCGGCGCAACACTTTTGGTCTGTCTGTATGCACATTTGTCTGTTGGTACACCGTAACTATAATTCATTGATATGTGGGGTTTAACGTCCCAAAACCACCATTTGATAATGAGAGACGCCGTAGTGGAGGGCTCCGGAAATTTTGACCACCTGGGGTTCTTTAACGTGCGCCCAAATCTGAGCACACGGGCCTACAACATTTCTGCCTCCATCGGAAATGCAGCCGCCGCAGCCGGGATACGAACCCGCGACATGCGGATCAGCAGCCGAGTACCTTAGCCACTAGACCACCGCGGCGGGGCGCACACACCGTAACTATACCTCAAACGGCCTCAAAGGACACTCCAAACGGCCAACCCCATCCGCAGCGCCCACCAATATTGCTCAAGTTTCAGCGTTCACACTTGTCAATTAAAAAGCAATTATTGCACATATCTGAGACACCATAAGAAAACGTCAAGTATTCTGTATGTGTGTCTTTATACTAGCAAAGGCATACACAAGTAATTCGAAGGATTGTAGCATTTATCACGCTGCGCTGACAATGCAATGCGATTTTCAAAAAGGCAAGTGTTTCCAACGCTTTGCTAAGACGACATGGTGGTGGCACCTGCCCGTCGCTTTGCATTCTACAACTGATCGTTTCCGAGACAGGCGCGCACGCTTTCCTTCGTTTTCGAACATAACTGCCAGATAGCGTTCGTGTGTAACGTGCTTTGATGCGCTCGTTCGCCTTCGCAGCGCGGATCGAGACACTCTAATGCAGCGCCTAAAAAATACAGTTCACTGATTTCCTCGCAAAGAACATCAAATAAACGTCTTTCCACTCTCTCCAGACGCAAGAATATTTTCTTTCGACGATACTCGCAATGAAACAAGCAGATACAGGGCCTTCTGTTTTTTTTTCTTACGAACACCATGAAAGCAACAATGAAAGAATTCAGTGCAATCACAAAAGGTACTTTGTATAGCATTGTCCGCCGCAGTCACGTAGCAGTTAAGGTGTTAGGCTGCTGGCCGAAAGGCGACGGGTTCGATTTTGGCCGCGGTGGTAGCTTTTAAGTGGAAGCGAAACCTTAGAAGCCCATGTGCCAAGCGATGTCAACTATCGGGAGTGTTAAAGAACAGGAGATGGTAAAAATCTCCACAGTCCTTTACTATGGTGTCTCATAGCGATATCATAATTTTAGGCCGTAAAACTTCTGATATTATTATTATTAATATTTACGCGGTACACACGCCCTGTGGTTTACATTCTGCCCGTTGGCCTTATAAAAACAAAACGTTATCCGCGCAGGGCAGTCTTCGTTGCATATTTTCAACTTCGCAATTATGTCAACCAGCTACACAGATGTGACTGATCTCAAGCTTGCTTTCAGTAGTGCTGTAAACGGGCACCCTTTGTTAATGCCTGCCGTGACACAAACACTTCATATCTCCGAATCGAGGTCCTGATGTCAGTCATTTTGAAAATCAGCAGGGTAGGGAAGTGTATATGCCCGAACAAAACGCGACATTTTGACTTTGCGGCCCCTGTAGCTAACACAAACAGTACGTTTCTTTGTTTGTCTTTTCCAGCAATTGGAGCTTGCACTTCTCTACCTCTTCAGGTGTAAAAGTTGATGATTTCTCGCAGCGTTCGTTCTGGAAATATTACTTTGCCGGTGCCAATGTTTTAGGGCCCCGTCAAAAAGGAGTGAAATTCTCCTCCGCCAATTATTCGAATCTGTGCATGACGCTGCTCAGGTGTAATTACGACAACCTAAGTAATTATTCTGCTGCTTTTTACTACAAGGTACATACCACCAAAGGTTTAGCTCATTTGGTGCCAGGAAACAAAGTGCATTGGTACTTAATTGGGACTGGGGAAAGGAGCCGAACATGACAAAAATATATCGAGATGGCATTGAAAATCTCCTATTACGTGAAGAATTTAGTTACACTCAATGCATATTATATTTATTTGCTGATTAGGGTTCAGACGTACAAAAGAATAGTATATAGGGCTTCATCGAAAGAAAACAACCTTAAATAACACACACTACTGTTCAGGATAGGACTCGATCTATTGGCATTGGGCCAAGGTTTTTCCGTGTTCCCAAAAATGCTTTCTACAGGCGGATAAAAAAACTTGGAATAAAATCCTAAGCTGTTCAAAAATGCGTTTGGGTAACTAGTTTTATTAATATTTCTCGAATACCAAGTTTCAAAAAAAAAGAGTACAAGCACTCTAAAATCTAAATCTAGTACAGTTTCGAAGCCCGGTTGATGAAGTTAAAGCCACAAAACTCCTGCGCAGTTCTCTATTGAAACAGAAAAAGAGAAAAAAAAAGATGCGTCAGTATGTATCTACCCTCTAATTAATGAATAACCTAATGAATTGCAGACGATCAAAAACCAGAACATTGTCACAAACAAATACAGGTGGTGTTAATTATGCAAAGAGTTTTGGAGCAGCAAAAATCGGAGTTCTTTAGGAATTGAATGCATGGAGTGAGAGGACTCCAACTACGAAAACTGCACGGGGGCCTATGGAGTGAATTTCAAGTGTTTCTACTGCGATAAACTGCACTAATGTTTTTTTTTCTCACAGTATCTTTGTTTTTCCCAACGCAGCGTCTCACTTTTCCCCTCCGGTTGTGGCAAAATAAAATATCTGGTGCATTTTCCATTTCTTTTTTAAAATAAACTTTTTAACAGTGCGAACAAGGACATGTTTATGTAGGACATGTCTTGTACCGAGAGGCAAGTTTCTGGATTGACGTTTTATGGCCATCAGTCACAGATAAAAATGTATTCCCTATTTTCACTATTTTATCGCTTTTACGGCATCCTATCCTACCAATATTCTTCTCGAAACCTGGCAACCTTGCTTGTCGGGCGAGTTGGAACAAGTCAGTCGTAATGTATTCCTGGAAAAAGGAGGAGTGCCGAGTGAGATCGAGGGTGCAGGATAAAAAGAAGACAGCTGCGGTGTCCTACGTGCGTGACGTTTCGCACAGGCTTAAGAAAATTGGAGAAGATCCCGGGAGGGGGGAGGGGGCAGGCTCTCTGCCACTGAGAAACTTTCTGCACCACAGACCATAAGCGAAAGTACGTTCGATGCATTCTAGGTGTCGTGTACGCCATTCTTCTGACGTGTGGCAGAAAATGTGTGGTCCAGACGGGACGCTGTCTGAATGACAGACTTCGTGAGCACTATTATAGCGTTTACACCACTCTATCGGGGCACCTAGGCATTCATGTGTGGGACTGCAAGTGTAGCCCTATTTTCGAAGAAACCACGGTCCTTGCACGCAATCGGGACCAAAGGGTGAGGGAAATAATTTAGGCTGAAGAAATGAAACGGGCTGGGGACGCATGCGTAAGCATGCCTTTATTGCACCTTTCCGACAAAGAGCCTTTGTTTTTGGCGAGACACGGAAAGGGGATGGTGTTAGTGCTCCTGTGTGATTTATCGGCCCTTCTTTAGTTATCACCTTTTCATTTTTCTTCATCTAATTTTTTCCTTCGTGGTTTTTATTTTTTTTTTGCCTTGTCTACGTATGTACACGTGAGTCCAAATCTAATTAACTTTATTTTGAATATTGCGCTGTGCCGTCATTCTCTCGCTCGTTTGTTCTCGAAACCTGACGCTCGCTCCGCTTCAGAAATGACCCATATACAGTATATAATAAAGCACACGTTCTTTGAGGATGGTAACGTTGGCCGACTTTTCGTTCACACTTGCCCCCTTTACTTCCCTACGTACTCACTGTCCTGGCCCTTGAGCGATCAAATTTCGTCACTGTTTCCCACCAGTTGAGATGAGTTTAAGACTCCGGGTGTATCAAGTTCGTTTCTGTCAGGTGATCTGGTTGAAACCGAACCAGCAGCACGCGAATTTACAACATGTTACGCTAGCCACGTTAGTAAACTAAAATGTAAGTACCGAAAACTACAATTTAGGACTAAACGGGAAATACTCTGTGGACGTCGATTTTTGAAATAGTGGTCCAGAAACAACGTAGAGCTTCTGTTCTGCCAAGAATCTTCTTATTTTTGAATAAAAATTAAGTTTAAATGGTCCGCACAAAGGAGTTAATATCACGTTTTAATAGTTTGAAATTTCAACGATCTCGTGTGCCTTGAAGTGCACTGACACCACACAGCACACGGCCACGACAGTCACATTTCACCTCCATCAAAATGCAACGGCCATGGCCGGAATCGAACCCGCTACCTTTGCGTCAGCGGTGTAGCAGTGTCGCACCACTGCAGCTGACACACGCTTATGCAGATAACCGACTGCGATACGTGTTAACGAACTTCAGCCTGGTCTGGTAGACAGGTAAAAAATGCACAATGCCGAGTCGAACAGCAAACTCTGCTTATGGCTAGTGATCTGTATTCCTAAGCTGCCAAGAAATCATTGAAGCCTTTTTTGGAAAAACTGTTATGCTTTGTATTATATTGAATTGTACTCAAAGAAGGACGCCCTAGATTTTTTGTATTCTTTCAATTGTCAAGCAGCTAACTCAGGTAATTTTCTGCATCAAGCACAACTTATCTGGAGGCTTTCGCGTGCAGGTCCCTGGTGCTTGCGGTGAAATGTTCCCGAGCGAAGGAGCGCACATGGGCAACTACCGGATGATGACGAGCCAAGTGTTTTGCTTGTTCAACGCATCCGCTCATTACAGGCCGCCTAGTAAGTGCGCGAACATATCATACTTCAAAATGACACAGTTTACGCATAGTAACTGTGTAATTTTAAAGATATCCTGTAGTCAAAATGTCTCACATGCCTGCAATTATTCGTGCTGTTTTTGTTTCCTTTAAATAGTGGCAATTGTTTTTATTAAAATTGCATAGTGTTGTTGCGTATTCTGACATGTAGGGGTGGCGAGGCTCGTCCAGCAGCCGTTATTGACTACTTTTTTCTTGCCATCCTCAGTTGTATTTTTTTTTTGCCTGTAAAAAAACTGGAATAAAACTGATTGACTGTAACTGCTCATTGCTCATACCACTCCCTTAACATTTACATTTTCCGAAAAGTTCACTTTGGTGAACAATTTAAACGACCTTCTTACGCTTTTAGTGCGAGCCTTTTTATGACTGGTGTATATAACGAGCATTTTAAAATTCGCTAAAAACAACTGGATGAGGCAAACTAATATAGGTTCTACAAAATTTTAAAATATTTCCGAGTTTTTCGGATTGCACTGAGACACAGAACGATGAGAATGCGCTAATTACTAGTAAATCTGCCAAAGCACTGGAATCATATGGTAGTCACAGCCAGCCAACTTTTTTTTTTGCATGTCATAGGATTTTAGTAATCCTCACTGGGTCCTTCCTAATGCCGAGTGTTGCAAGATTATTATATCAATTATTATATTAACAAACTTAACGTTTTAAAACCACTATATGATTATTAGAGACGCCGTAGTGGAGGGCTCCAAAAATTTCGACCACCAGGGGTTCATTACAATGCACCTAAGTCTAAGCACACGGGCCTCAAGCATTTTTGCCACCATCAAAATTGCGGCCGCTGCGGCTGGGATTCAATCCCGCAACCTGCGGGTCAGCAGCCGAGTGCATTAGCCACTATAGACCACCATGGCGGGTAATATCGTTCATTGCTGATTGTTCTTCGCAGGTTATTGATCTAATAATAAAACTGTTTGAAATGTCATCATACCTTCGCACTGATTGTAGTCATAGAAATTTTCATTTTACTTGGAAGTCCACATTGTTACGGCACTGACGTGGCTTTTACTGTCTGCTCTTTATCAATATTTATGTGTAAAGGCTATACATTTCTATCAAATGCCTCCCTTCTAACACTCACGCACACTGTACACACATTTCTAAAGACACTTACAATGAACACAGGATCTTAGATTACCGCTTTTTTAATCTGGCTCACGAAGTAAAAGTTCCTTAATGTAAGAAGAAATCTGAGCATCGGGAGATGTTAGCGTGCGACTTTTCTCGTTCCCCAGCATGGCGCTTTCCTCTGGGCAAGATTCCCGGCATGCTGTGCAGCCACGTCCTGTACTGGTCCGTGTCCGTGAACAACGCCGTGGAGCTGGAGTCTCGGGCCGAGGACTTCGACTACACATGCAAGGGTCTAGACAGTGTTGCAGACCTCAAACGGCGCTTTATTGCAATGAAGGTATGCTAGGGCTGCAGCGAATGCAAGAATACGCAATGCGCCGCACAAATGCTTGTAAACGTTGATAGGACGGAAAAATTTCAGTGCCACAATTAGCAGCGCTCATGTGAAACGATGGTGTTCTAGATATTAGTGGAAGAGGACAAGTGTATCAGTCAGCCTTTGTTGGCACTATAGAATGTGGAAGTATCATACCTCACGAATAAATTGTGTCACATCTATGTCTCACCAACCATATAGGCTGTTGTTATTCCTTTTGTCACATTGTGAGTGTGCGATGGTTGCTTGTTTCCTTGGTTTTCCAGATGCTTTTTATTCCGCTTCTTTTCGGAATGAAATTTTAGTTGCGAGTAACAGTGTTGTAGTAGGTCTTTAATTCCTCTTCTCGACCTCGTTTTTATCGCTCTAGTATTTGTTCAAAATGGAAGCACACCAACTGGCTCAATTGCTCGTTCTGATGCAATATTAGCGTTGTCTTGTGCTCTGCTGAATATTCCACTGAACTTAAGAAAGGATAATTAACAACCACCTATATTTGTAGCCCTAGGCCACCAGGGAATCAACATGGATCTCTCAGAAGAACGACTTCTTAGTAGCTGTGAAATTTGTTCTAGTTAGCAACTAAGAAAATGGCTTCCCGAGAAGTATGAATGGATTTTCACGTATAGCTTTGTGCTACGAGTGGGTGGCTGTAAATTTACATTTCTCAACATTGATTGTGATTCTCAATTTGTCTTTCTTGTTACTGGTGGATGGCAACCCCTGTCATCGGCATAGCAATTTTTCGGGCATAGCGTGCCATTTTTAGCGAAGGCGTAAAAAACAAGCGCTTTTTAGTGCATAGCATTGCATTTTTAGCGCAGCGTAAAAAAAATTGGATATTTAGAATTGAACATCTTTCTATATTCTAGTAAAGGAACACACCACCAAATACATACGCATTGATGGTGTGCCCTATATATGCGTAATATTTGCTTTTTGGTTGGCAGTGCTCACAAGTATGAATACAGCCATCAGGTTAAGAGGGCTGAGCGTTGTAGTACTTAAGCTTTCGACGGGTTGCTGAACCCTGTCACAAGCAAATATACAGACCGATGTTCTTGCGTTGTATCTGCAGCTTTTGTCAATTCAGCTTCTTAACGGCCCACGGGACGGCTTATGCTCTCCCGTAGTAGAGTACCTCGTGCTCTAAATCGTTAACAACATTTTCTTGTATCTCAAGATATCCTGTCGTCTCTAAAAAGGTTTAACTGATGTCAAGGGTCCCATTAATTAGGGAGGCGATCGTCGGGCTAATTCCAAGGGCCGAGGTGTCGGCCCCCCGAACCGCACCACGAAAGCGTGGACAATTTAGATGTGGTCTTTTTGAGCGTGCCAGCAGACGCCGGCTGTGGCCCAAAGAACAAGCCAGAGCCGGGAGTTGATAAACAAAACAAAATTCTATTCTCAATAATGGCAGATCAAAAACAATACACAAGTATGCACACTCCACAATAGTTGAGTACAATATGCCACCAATCAAACAACGTACTACAGAGTACAATCAGCCACACTCGAAACAACGGACACAGACAACAATACGCACTACAATGCAGTCGCATGCATTGAACAACCAAGACACTTAAAGACTAAAGAGATAGAAAACCTATCCAGTCCAAAGTTCTTAGAATTGGAAGAAAAGCCTGGATGATACTCTTCCGAGAATCACTCACTCAAAGTCCAGCGTTGTTGTCGTTCCGCTGCCCCCGAAGTTTCTCTTCCAGGAAACCTCGCCGAAGTTTAACTTCCAGGAAACCTCGCGTCTTCACTTGGCTGCTCTCCAAGCTTCAAACTTCTTCGCCGTAAACACGTCGGCTTCACACCCGCAGCTGTTGCCACGCGTCTTCGCTCGATATGGTAGACACACGCTATTGCCTGTAGCTCCAGCCTTCACCCCTCAGGTGGAAATCCTCTTCTTCTCCTGTTTTGTCACTACGGGCAAAACCTTCGCCGACTACATGGCGGAATCCCTACGCGTTCTTGCGCTAACTTCCGTTTTCTTCTGATCTCTCATCTCGGCTGCTCGATTAAATACCTTCCGCGCGAGTTCCAGAAAGTTCTCATCATTTCGTCGGCGCGATGCGCAGCGAAGGCTGGAGGAAAGGGCGAGACGATACGGGGGCCGTCCGCGACGGATGACTCAACCCGGCATCACCACGCCCCTTTCCATCGAGAAATTTCGAGGGCTTGCTCGGCCGCCGATGTGGGGTGAGGAGGTTCGTCGGCGAACCTACGCTTCCGAGGGGAGAGGGACGCGTGCCCGGGGAGTCTTTGGATGCTTGTTTTCTTTTTTTATCGTTGACCTCGCGGCGTCACTCCGGCGTTTCGTCGCGAGAATTTGGCGGCGCGCCCTTTTTTGAGCGCTCGTTTTGTGACACTGCCCCCCACTTTAAGAATATTACCTCATAATATTCAAAACCACACAAACGATCACGAACAGTCCCCACACTCTCAAAGACTGTAACATAATCCGTCGCTCATGACACGTCACATTCACAATATATCACTCAATACAATTGTACATTGCAATTCAATCACACAACACATATAATATAGACACAGGTACATGAATACAATACTACATCACATATTCCAAACAATACAAATGTACAAAGTTCTCTTTTTACAACAATTGTACAATACTATACATCACATCACCGTAACAAAAATTTTGATTCACTCGACATACAGTTGTGACACAGGACAACAACCACATTAACTTAACATATAGCACTGTCAAACACATTTCGATTCGTCCTCAACACTTATCCTGTGCTTTTCGAACAGCCCTTGCACCCTTTCTTGCAGTGCTCGCTCGATCTCTTCTTGTGTTTTCACGTTCTTTTTCGGCGAGCCCTTTCAAACGACGGTATCTGAGGTGGCGTCTCAGCCATCGTTGTTACTTCCGACACCGTTAACGGGTCAGAACGTTCAACCGTTCCTGTCTCCCGCTTGTTCATGTCACGACATTAGGCCTGGCTCGCCGACTCCGTCATCTTTACATTGTCGGTCGGTTTAGGTCGTGCCGACGTAAGTCCAGCTTCCCAGCACGTGAACTCATTCAATACGATCATGTTCTCATTCGCTGTCTCTTGCGCTCAGGCTTCACCTTGGGCTCGAGTGAAATCCTTCACAGGATTGTTCTCCGCTGAATCTCGCGGTCCCTGTGTCAGTGAAGGCTCCATCTTCGGGTCTTCCCCCAAACGTTCTGGATCATTCGGCCCTCGCGCCCTGTCGATGTTTCCTATGACGAGGTCGTACAAGGGGGTCGTCATGCATAAAGCAGTAACCCTCCCGCTGAAATACGGGGTTTCAACCCCAATTTCTGCTTCGGGAAGCATCCGAACCGTACTATCAATTAGGCAAACTGGTTTCATTTTGCCTGTTAACTCACTTTCTCGTACCAAATTTCTCCGCACGATAACGGTGGAGCTACCGGTGTCTCTTAGAACCGTAATCTTCTTGCCCGCAACTTTTCCAGGCAGCGTTGGCATCCCCTTCGTAACCACGGTTGGCTGTTTTGTCATTACGGCACCTACAATAGGAAGTTTCTCCCAATTTTTCAACTCTACGAATCCGTTGGTGACGGCATCACTATCTGATTTCGGTGCTGCTAGCACACAGGATACTTGGTGAGTTTGACTCGCTCCGTTACGACATGTGTCTGCTTTTTGCCCAGTCTGACCACACTTGAAACAGTTCACTACCGTAGGGCTCGTAAAGTTAGTACGACAGTTGTTCGCGCGATGACCCACTCGGTTACGCAGAAAACATCGCGGAACACTCCTTGTTGCACGCTTCTTTTGTTCGGGTGCCGATTTCTTCGAATCCTCGGAACACTCCTTCTTGACTTTGGCTAAATTTGTTCCACCTTGCGCTTCCAAGAATATATCAGCTAATTCAAGCATGTTTTCTAGTGACTTAGCTTTCCTCTCTTTCAAGTACAGCGACAGGCTTGGGTGGCAACTAGTGAGAAATTGTTCTCTAATTAGGAGCTCTCTAAGCTCATCGTACTTCTGCGCTGTCCCTGAAAGTTCAATCCATCTGTGGAAATAATGGCAAAGTCGGGCGGCATACTGCGTAGCCGTCTCATCATCAGCTGGCTTTCCTGTCCGAAATCTGTCCCGGAATCTTTCCACAGTAAATGTAAATCGCTTCAGCAAAGCAGTTTTCACCTTTGCATAGTTGGCTGCATCGGTCGGCGTCAGCCTACCGTACACACCTAGCGCTTCACCACTCAAGCAAGTACTCAAAGCAGTTGCCCATTGATGTTCCAGCCAGTTCTGGCTTCTTGCAGTCGTCTCAAATCTGTGAAGGTACGCGTCAAGGTCTTCCTTTCTTTCATCAAACGCTACGAGCAGCTTGCTTGGGTTCAAGCGGAATCCGTGGTCCTCCCGTTCGCTGCTTTCAACTCTAGCTTGGACCGGCGTTTCACTTCGCTGTTGCAAACGGAGCCGCTCGAGTTCCAGCTCATGCTGCCGCTGCTGTTCCCTTTCAGCCATCTCCGCTTCTCTTTCTTCTTTCAGCTGTCGCTCCCTCGCTTCTCTTTCTTCTCTCGCTTTTTTGTCTGCCAACTTCTCTCTCTCCAGCTCCAACTTCAGTTGCCGCTCTCTTTCTTCTTTCAGCTGTCACTCCTTTACCTCTCTTTCTTCTTTCTCTCTCTCAGCTGCCAACCTCTCTCTCTCTCCAACTCAGCGGCTTTTTCTTCCTTGGCCCTTTCAGCTGCCAACCTCTCTCGTTCCAACTCAGCTGCTTTTTCTTCCTTGGCTCTCTCAGCTGCCAACCTCTCTCGTTCCAACTCAGCTGCTTTTTTTCCTTGGCCCTTTCAGCTGCCAACCTCTCTCGTTCCAACTCAGCTGCTTTTTCTTCCTTGGCTCTCTCAGCTGCCAACCTCTTTCTCTCCACCGCCTCTTTCTCCTTCTGCCTTACCCACTTCCGTAGTTCGGCGCCAGAAAGACCCATCTTCTCACCAAGAGCTACTAACTTTTCGAGATCCATTGTGTCTCTTGCCGCGTGCAAAAAGTATCTGCCTAAATCAGTCTATCGGAACACTCTCCTGCACTCGTTAACGAGAACACTGAACAACACACAAAATCGTTCCGATACCACTATCAACAACTCGAGGCTCTTCCTCACTACTTTGGACACACTGTGCACCAAAAGGTCCTGTCGCGGACGCCAGATTAATTGTCGCAGGTCCCGCTAACTAGGGGGGCGATCGCCGGGCTAATTCCAAGGGCCGAAGTATCGGCCCCCCGAACCGCACCACGAAAGCGTGGACAATTTAGAAGTGGTCCTTTTTGGCGTGCCAGCGGATGCCGGCTGTGGCCCAAAGAACAAGTCAGAGCCGAGAGTTGATAAACAAAACAAAATTATATTCTCAATAATGGCAGATCAAAAACAATCCACAAGTATGCACACTCCACAATAGTTGAGTACAATATGTCACCAATCAAACAACGTACTACACAGTACAATCAGCCACACTCGAAACAACGGACACAGACAACAATACGCACTACAATGCAGTCGCATGCATTGAACAGCCAAGACACCTAAAGACTAAAGAGATAGAAAACCTATCCAGTCCAAAGTTCTTAGAACAAAAGCCTGGATGATACTCTTCCGAGAATCACTCACTCAAAATCCAGCGTTGTTCTCGTTCCGCTGCCCCCGAAGTTTCTCTTCCAGGAAACCTCACGTCTTCACTTGGCCGCTCTCCAAGCTTCAAACTTCTTCACCGGAAACACGTCGGCTTCACACCCGCAGCTGTTGCCACGCGTCTTCGCTCGATAGCGGTAGACACACGCTCTTGCCTGTAGCTCGAGCCTTCACCCCTCAGGTGGAAATCCTCTTCTTCTCCTGTTTTGTCACTACGGACAAAACCTTCGCCGACTACACGGCGGAATTCCTACGCACTCTGGCGCTAACTTCCGTCTTCTCCTGATCTCTCATTTCGGCTGCTCGATTAAAACCTTCCGCGTGAGATTCCAGAAAGTTCTCATCATTTCGTCGGCGCGATGCGCAGCGAAAGCTGGGGGAAAGGGCGAGACGATACGGAGGCCGTCCGTGACGAATGACTCAACCCGGCATCACCACGCCCCTTTCCATCGAGAAATTTCGAGGGCTTGTTCGGCCGCCGATGTGGGGTGAGGAGGTTCGTCGGCGAACCTACGCTTCCGAGGGGAAAGGGACGCGTGCCCGGGGAGTCTTTGGATGCTTGTTTTCTTTTTTTTATCGTTGACCTCGCGGCGTCACTCCAGCGTTTCGTCGTGAGAAGTTGGCGGCGCGCCCTTTTTTGAGCGCTCGTTTTGTGACACCCGATACATTTTCTATATTTCTTGTTCAGATGGTGTGTGGCTTCTTTCAGCACCACTGATTTCCACTCTGTACTACTATTGACTCTTCGAACTTATATATGGTCAAAATGTACCACTTTTTCATTGGTAGTAACTCTGATGTGCTGCATGTAATCTGCTTGACAGTCGAACTAGTTTGGAGAAAATGGACCTCACTACAGCAGGTGCAAGTGCGTAGCACCGTGGTAGTTTCAGCCTAATAGGTGAATTATGAAAGGATGGCTTGCCTATGATTATAGGATAGCTTTTTTGTATTCGTACAAACAACCTGAGTATAGAGTTGTCTTAGCGATCCGTGATGCATCAAGCAAACAATGAACCAATTTCCCTACATTCAGAGTGCCGTTGCAGGCACAGAAAAAAATTTTCGACGAATTAAGAAAGGTCTTAAAAGCTCATACTAAAACGCGGTGTGAAAAGGATAAAGAAAAAAACAAAACGAACAGGACAGAGGACCCATGCCTTAACTTTAGCAATCTAAAGAACTGGAATATTAATAATGTAACGGGGGTTTATTGAAGGACTGAGCAAGCGGGTGGTAGCTCTAAAGGAACGCAGGCGGACCCAGGTGACGGTGCTTGATCGCCGATCTCGTGCCTTTTTCTTGTGTTGATGATAGCTGACCTGATGGTATCAACGTCTTTTTTATTCACTACAATTACCCCCGGCGAAAAAGTTGAAGCCATCCTGGCAATCTAACGTCCCCAGGATTCCGGCCCACGCGCAGGAGGCACGCTTTCCCGCACGGTGGGGGCGGGGCCCCGCGTCACTCTATGGGACGGGAGAGAAAAAAAATAATAACTCCTCTCCCTTTCTGATTTCCTCATTGCTTTCACGGTTTCAAGTAGCAACTGCGTGAACCTTTCTTCTGCCGGAGTTACAGTATTGTAGTTGAAATAGTGCGAGTTCCCTAGCTTATTAAAAAATAATGCACAGCGCCTATGGGCGCTCTCAGAAATATCGGCTGTTTTACCGCATTTGAATCGCTACCGTAGAGCCGTGCTTGAAGATATCCAATTGCTTTCTGGGATTTAGGTACTGGAATATGTTTAGTTTATGATGGTGTAGAGTGTGTTTGAATCGCGTGGTAAAAAAAAGTTCCCTGGCCAGTTTTGTTGAGGGTGCGACAGCCGTCAAGCCCTCGTAGCTCCATCTAGCGTTGAGATGGTGTACTCTACGGTGCCACGCAAATATTAAAATAGGGTACGCGTAAAAAGAGAGGATTCTTATGGAAGGCACATTCATGACCTCGTAAAACAATATTTAGTGTTCGTTGAGGTAAAGATCAATAGTATAGAACATCAATAGGGTACTTAAAAAAAAACAAAGACGAAGTGCGCGTTTCCGAACAGTCAGTGTATGTACCACATAGACCCCTCAATTTACAGCACATTCTCGAGTTTTACAGGTTCCATAGTAGATTTAGGTATCTAATAATTAGTTAATTAGTGTTAATTAACGAATGCATCTTAGGTTAGGCTTTGAAAGCGCGAGTAATATTCACCGGGCGCGGTATTACGGATGGTGGTATCAACTCGCCGTCTGTGCCGCTTAAATCTGGCAGACCTCTGGGTTCCGTCCTCGGACCTCTTTTCGGTTTATATCAATAATGCCACCCGTGATATTGCAGCAAATCTAAAGCTTTTTGTGAATGCCTGCGCGCTTTGAAGTAGTTAACGCATCCAGTGACCAGGTTCTTTTAAATAACTCTTTTAAGATTCAAGATTTGTGCACAAAATGACAGATGACCTTTAACGCGAGAAAAACTCTGGCGATAACCATGACCTGCAAAAAAGATCTACTAACATTCCAATACAACCTAGGCAATCAATTCTTGTCCTTTGTCTCACAGTATATGCACCTTAGTCTTGTTATCACATCTACATTAAGATCTACATTAAACTGAGAAAATCTACATCTACATTAAACTGAGAAAATGGCTTTGAATATACAAGGCTACTTACGGGCGCTCGCTATGGCATTCGGCAAACCGAAATGTTAAACGAACGTAATACCAATATTAGAATATTCATCGAATGTCTGGGACCCGCACACGCAAGCTAACACAGATAAACTTGAATCAATACAGCCAAAAGCTGTAAAATTCATATTCAATACGTAAATGTAACACATCTCCGTCAGTTCTTCTGGAAGGCGCTAAACTAGAAACCTTGGAATGGAGACGTTATCGCGAAATAACGAAGCTGTTCTATCACATATATAATAATAAGCTGGTAATACAAAAAAAAAGTCTAAATATATCGAACCAATTTCGCGCCACGAAACGCGTGCCTCCAATCTCGAAAGAGTGACTGAGCCCCTATATACAGGTACCTTTTTTTTTTCGAACAAGCAGAGAGCGGAACAATACGCCGCCAGAGATTCTTGTAAGTGTCGATCTCAACTAGTTTCTTCGTTGCGTTAGCTGTTCACATGGCTTATAACTACACCTTCATATATATTACAGTGCACTTTATTCTAATACCCATCTTGATCAGACTGATTGCTTGAGGTTCAATGCCTCGCTTCTGCACGATTCTTAAATTCTTCGATTCAGCAATGTCTCGCTTCTTAACATTGCCGACTTTATTTTTGATACAGTTAATATTTGAGTTCTTTTTACTTTTTACCCAAACAAATAACCTAGTGGACACTGTTTTTATAGTTTTTGTTTTGTTTAGTGTATTATGGCCATTCTTGGGATTGTGGACCATGTTTTATGTTGCTTCTTTTTTTTGCGTTTTGAATCATCGCGCTTTTATTCAACACTATCTATACTGCTGTACCTCCTACACAATGTTGCGTCCACTGCGCCACACCCCTGCCCAATGTCCGGCACTAGAATGGCACTTTTTCTCTGAAATAAATAACAAATATTTAAATAAATAAATTCACTTCCTTTTTTCAATGCGCACCTCTCCAATTTATTGATAGAAATTAAAAATATTAACGGAAGTAAGTTAAAAGAGAGATATATAATGCTGAAAGGTGGGGAGGTTGAATTTGTTAGGAACTAATAACCCTATTTGCACTGTGTTATGTCCATGGTAGCCATAATACCAAGCGTACGTAACAGTGAACTGACTTTATTACTTTCAAGAAAGGCATTTGCGCGCAGCATGGTCCAAATGGTCCAAGCGCTGGTTTTCGAGTCCACTGTGGGCCATAAAAGGGGCGAGGAGCACAATGGACAGGCAACCAGTGCGCGGGCACACTGATTGCACCGATAGTCCGTCACTCCTCGGGCGCGCCGCGCCCAGCATCGAGGGGGAGGGGGGGCGGTCAAGGTGGAGGGTAGAGTGCATCCTTGCATCCCTGGAAGCGGCAATGCCCGGTCTAAAGCCTCTCCATGCGCTTTCCGGTAGAAGACGCGATGAAGGGGCTTTAACTTCAACAAACCAAAACTCCGGGTGAAACTTTTTTTTTTACGATGGCTGCCGTTCATTCGGGCATTCTTTGAAACTGGCGGGCGACCACTGGTTGTCGTTTGTGGAGCTACCGGCAACGCGAGGCGTCTTCCTAATCTGGTGTTACCTTTCAAGGTGGTTCTGGCAGAATGGCTGAGATGTGTGTTCGCAGCTCGCAAGAAAACATGAGATTCGCCGATACCTGGCCCGTCTGGCCCATTGTGAGTTGCTTGACAAAAAAAAATAAATAAACGTGCAATGCGCCGCTGTAATGACTTAGAAGTGTGGCAGCTTAGGTTAGTTGGTATGGCATGACGATAGTTATAGCGCGAGAACAAAACGACGACACAGAGACAAGAAGGACACGAAAGACACGAGCGCAGAGTATCTTGCAAGAGCACGTTTTAGCTCTACCACGTAGCGTTTGGCCTGTCCGTTTGTGGCTGGGTGGTTCGGTGCAAATTTCACCACGGTGATGCAGTTGTCACTCGTAGGATTTCTGTATTTTGGCTGACAGGAATGCGATTCCGTTGTCTGAAACCACTTTGTGGTGTAATCCAAAAGTTTCGAACAACAAGCGCAGGAAATCGGTGGCAGCTGTCGATGTTGTTCTGTTCACATGGCGACTTTCAACTCATTTACTGTAGGCACAAAAATAGGACAGCAGCGCAAAACTTGCGAACGAACCAGTACCTAGGAATGCTGCTATCTCCTGGGATAATCACTTGACCTGTGACTACACGTAGGCGATCATAGCTGAGCGTCTCCTTTAAAAAAAAAATTCCAGTTTCCTGACGCATGTACCTGGTGTCCAATTGTTTTCTCAAGTTCTTGAAAGCTTTTATAATAAATTTCTGTAACATAGCCTAGGGTTCTGTAAACACAAGTAATGTTCATGAAGCTTTCATCATATTGTAGCTGCCTTAAGCATTTAGTTCAAAATGATTCATATTTATTTATTGATTTCTTTATTATTTGTTCGCTGGGCCAGCAGTGTAGCCAGAAACTTCTTTCGAGTGGAGGCTTTGCCGTCCCTTATGCATGCTGGTACATCTCTTTGCATGTGTATGTGTACACAAGCACCCCCCCCCCCCCCCCTCACCCCAGCACAGCCTTCGCCAGGCTCTGTGCGATTTTTGCAGCTGAAGTGAGTTCTGACACCAATAAGATGCCCAAATTGAGCATTACTATGGTTTTATGCTTCAAAAAACTGGAAGAAGTTACTGCAGTGGTAATATTTGGTCGGTGATGGGCTCTATCACATAAAGAGAAAATTGTTGCTGAGGCTTGATAAGGACAAGAAATGAAAGTACTTGTGAATACTTTATTTTTTATCCTTTGAATGTATACAAAGTGCATTTATTACCGATTACTGTGCTTGAGTATATGTTCCTTACTTCTGTTATGATCTTGGCATTTGCATCTGTTTATAGGTATAATTTGTAAATTTGTGCCCGTCATATTTCTTTTATAGTTGTATTAGGATATGTATATAGGTTGCGCACATTTTTTTGGCGGCTTTCGTGTTTTATTTTTCGCGCATTTATTTCAAATGTGTGCCCAATGAATGTCTAACAATCTTTTTATTTGTTAGGCACATTGTGGAAATAGATCATAATACAGTTTTACAAAATAATTTTTTATAAAACAAGCTGCGTTGTATTTTGCATGTGCATTTTTTACTACAGAAGACAGCAAGCTCTATTGAGACTATCACTCCACACAGGTACTTTACCTAATCAGTGGAAGGTATAAGGGAGGTAGTTCCACTTCTCAAATTAGGTAACAAAACCTTAACGACCAAATATCGGCCCATTTCTTTTACCAGCACGTGCTTCTAACTATTATATATTACTTCGTAATCAAAAGCACCCTCAATTTCTCCGAAAATAACATCTTTTCATCTTCACAACATGGTTTTAAGAAATCATAATCATGTGACTCAACCTACATCTTTCACTGATCTAATTCTTGATCGTTCATCATCCGCTGGCTGCATTTGTTTTAGATTTTGCAAAAGCATTTGATAAAGTGTGTTATAAACTTCTCATCCACAAGTTACGGAACTTAAATCTTGACATTAACCTATTAAAATAGGTCGGATGCTGTCTTGCTAATCACTAACAGTACGTTACTGCTTACGGCTACAGTTCATAAATGTGCCATGTTATCTCAGGAGTGCCCCAAAAGTTGGTAATTGGTGTTTTGTTGTTTCTAATATATATTATTGACCTGCATTCTCAAGTAGCTTTTAATATCCACCTTTTTGCTGATGATTGCGATACTTTTACAGCAGTTACCTTAAACGACTATTGTAATCGCCTACACTCCGATTTAAATAAATATCTAACTGGTGCAGCTTGTGGCTAATGGAACTAAATATTAACTTAAGTAAAGTTAAGCATATATTTAGGTCACCTAACTCTTCTCGGGTATACTACTTAAATAATTTACCTTGAGATCAAGTAGCCTCATACAATACTTAGGAATTCATATCACATCCAATCTTACTATACGCATGGGCTTGTAATAGTGCAATGGTGATTACCCGGCACCCTATATACTCAAGCCAGGGTGTAGGAGGAAAATGCCCATTTGACAGACAGACGTTTTTTGTTATCTCGTTGAACGCGAGCAAGGGTTCGTCTCAAGGTAGGCGGACAGCGGAGGCAGCATGGTCCTCTGGCGTCGTCGTCCGCACAATGAAGATTCGGCGAACGCCTTCCTCAAACCACATTCCCACAAACACAAACGACACGCTGGGGGAAGGGGGGTAGGATGGACGCCAACCATTGTCAGAAGTTTAACCGAGCTCCCAACGAAAGAGAATGAACATTTTTTCTGTTAGCAAAGTCTACCCCCCCCCCCCCTTTTTTTTTTTCTCAGTAGTCGGCTTGACGGAGGGATAATCATTACAGCGGGAGCAGGTTTTTCTTGCCAAAGTGGCAGTGTGTGGACAAGTGCGGAGGAGTCAAAATCGTGTCCGAGTCGGATACGTGGCAGGATTCAGACACTCCTTTCGGCAGAGATAACCACAGCATGCAGCAGTGACCCAGTGCTTCTATTTTGGACTCGCTCACTGCATATAAGGCCTTATGCTGGCTGCTCTCCGTCTCATCATATTTCGGTTCTGGTTTTACTGCGCATTTGCTACTGAACATTCCTTTTTTTTTGTATTCTCTTTCTATGGTGTGCCTGGATGTTTATTCACTCATGTTCTTACCGATGAAATGGGCACACGGGAGAGGTTTTGCTACATGATTCATTTCATTACAATAAAAATTGGCATATCCCACGTACAGTGGGAATCGATGATATGCGAAGCATGCACGAATGAGAAATGTTGATATGTCTCTTTAAAATCAGCACAACGTTGCGAGGTGGGAGTAAATGATGCCGTACATGACTTCCGTGTCATGATTATCTTGTTTGGATGTGTCGTTTACCTTCGTTATCTGTTCACGTCGCGTGATACCAAATTTAGTATATGTGAAGCTAGCGAAACGACCGCGAACACGCTGTGAGCGTGGTATGTTATTACGTTCTTACACGACACGCGTGTCAGAATTATCATGCTTGCACCTGTCATTATACTTTCGTCATTCATTGACGTCACGTAACACCAAATTTGTTATATGTGAAGCTAGCAAAATGGCCGCGAGCGCATCGTGAAGGGCTCAGTATACTCCCACGTAGCGTTCACGCTCGAGCACACTGGGCACAGCGACGCTTCGTTAGAAAAACGCGAGCACTGTATAGTCTGATGCTAGGCGCGGCTATCGTGCGTCGGCGCCGCCCGACGGCAACTGGCGTGAAATGCGACATGCTGCATTTAGTGCCGATGCGTTACCAAGACAACACTGCGTCTCCCTCTTTTCATTATGGAGGGACGCCGGACGCGCTGAAACGCGCATGCGTCAAAGCAACGAGGCGCGCCTGCGAGTATATGGCAGGACTGGCGCCTGGCGTGGCAACGCCAGCGTGACGCGACGAAATAAATGCCGGAGAGCACGCGCACCGCGTCACGTCAAAATGTATTGTCGCCTTGACTTAGGCATGTAGTCATGCTCTCACATGACACGCATGTCATGATTATCATGTTTGCACCAGTCACATATCTTCGTCATCCATTGGCTTCGCGTAATACCAAACTTGGCATATGTGAAGCTAGCGAAACGGCCGCGAGCGCATCATCAGTGTGGCATGTAGTCATGCTGTTACATGACGCACATGTCGTGATTATCATGTTTGGATGGGTCATTTACCTATGTTGTCCGTTCGCGTCGCGTAATACCGAGTTTGATACATGTGGAGCTAGCGAAACAGCCGCGAGCGCATCATGAGTGTAGCATGTGGTCATGTTGTTACATGACATACATGTCATGTTTATCATTCTTTCATCAGTATCATATCTTCTTCATCTATTCACGTCTTGTAATGCCAAATTTGGTATATGTGACGCTTCCGAAACGGCCGCGAGCACACCATGAGCGTGGCATGTAGTCATGTTGTTACATGACACGCGTGTCATGATTTTCATGTTAAGTATGTCGCTTGTGTTCGCCATGCAATCATACTATACGATACCAGTTTTTCAACATGTCATGTGAACGAAACCACCGCAAGTGCTACAAGACCATGAAATGTAAATCATGACGCTCATGACATACATGTCATGATTTTCATGTTATGACCAGTCAAATATGTTTTTCATACAGTCATGTTATGCCATACCGCCATACCAACTTTGGTATTGATACCATTATCGAAACGGCCAGGAGAGCTAAAAGTCGTAGGCGGCTAGATAGATAGATACGCTGAAAGTCGCCGAAGGTGGCTAAAAAATGAAGGAAGGAAAATGGGAGGAAAAGAATGCCAGGGAGGTTAACCAGCCTATAGGCAGCCGGTTTGCAACCCTGCGCATGGGAGGGGGGTGGGGGAGATGAAAGATAGAGAGCAGAGAGGGAAGAGGGATAAATATTACGTTACCGCCTTCCAAGTGTGATGAACAAATGGAAACTAACAACTGATAATCAGCGTATTGTCTAAAACTGAAATGTTAAATTGGATGTGCTGATTGTGTTGTAAATGAATGCTGGGTGATTTCTGTAATGGTTATTCCGTTTTATTCTTTCATACATTGCTTTGTAATGCATTATTTTGTATGTATTTCAGAGTTGTCATTCTATTATTTGCTGTCATGGGCCACATGCGTGTTTCTTTTTGTATTGTCGCTTTCTACTGCCTGTAATTTTTGTATTTTTGTAAACTTGTAGTTTAGATTTTTTTTTCTGGGTGGAGGGGCCAGTCAAGCTGTGAAATGCAGCTTTTTACCCTTCGCACCAAACCACGTATACAGTGTATTTTCATGTACTTGTCACGTGGTTAACTAAACTCAAAGTCAAACTCAAAACTTTCGGCAGCACACGCGCTCACACTCATAGTCCAGTCTTGTCTTTCGCGGTGTGTGACATTGCTGTTACAGCCGCTTGTTCAAGTCCGTCTCGCGTAGGAATTTTAACAGAGCTTTTGTCGCCTTCTGTTGCAATGTCTTCTCTCGGGCACTTGAAAGAATAGTGTCCACAGACATTTGGCTGTTGTCGATGCGCGCAAAAATGGATGCCAGTGACTGTCTCTGGATGGCATACAGCGGACAGTCACACAGGATGTGGTGCAGCGTCTCTTCGCAATGACAGTCATCGCAGAGAGCGTTGTCGGCCATTCCTATGACAAAGGAGTAAGATTTTGTAAATGCCACTCCTAGCCATAAGCGATGAATAAGGGTGGCTTCTCTTCGGTCGAGTCCAGTGGGCATGCGGAGAGTCATCAAAGAGGACAGGTGGTGCTGACGATTCGCATCGATGCTTGGTGGGCATCATAGTGAAAACGTGATTTTACGCGCAAGTCGTCGAAGATTACTGGTAGCATCGGTCCACGAAAGTGGTATGGCTTCTTCTCGTGTTCCTTCAAGGGCTGCCCGCGCGGCAGTATCGGCATGTTCGTTCCCTATGATGCCGCAGTGACTTGGCAGCTGAAACGTCACATGATCCCCTTTCTCTTGTAAAGTGTGGAGGAGGCATCGAATTTTGAAAACAAGTTGTTTGTACGGACCGCAACGTATTGCTGAGAGCACAATTGTAGGGCAGCCCTTGAGTAGCTGAAAATCGACCATTGTTGCGGTGGTTCCTGATTGACCACACAAAGTGCAGCACGCAAAGCAGCTAGTTCCGCTGTTGTAGATGCCGTGGAGTTGTCAGTCCTAAAGCTGATGGTAACACATCTTGCTGGGACAACTACTGCAATGCTTCGCATTTAATATTGTGAGATGAGCAATGCGTGCGTGTGGGCGTGTCCACCCTCTCTATATCTAAAGTTTATTGGATCTTGTGGTACCACTCAAGTCTCGTGATGCTTTTCAGGTAGCGTGCAGTGGTTTATTCGTGTTTTAGGCCCGCAAGTTATTACTGAAATATTTTGAATTTCTGCTTGAAGCTTTTCGGCATTGTGATTGCCGTGCATGTGTTACAAATGACTAACGATAATTGCGAATCAACCTAACCTTATTTTTTGGTCAATGAGAGAAGCATAGTGGGAGGGGTGGCTTTATTGTTAGTCCCCTAATTCCGCGTTTTCACCAGACCGCCTAACATTATCTTTGTTTTCTTCGGGCCCCTCTTTAGTTTGTTTTCTTTCGGGCCCCTCATACTTTAACGTGTATTTCTTTTACATCTCCAAATTATTATTTTTTTTCGTGAATCATCGCTGGCATTACTAAAAAGCGCGATATTTTCCGCAGAACTCAAATAACAAAGATATTATACGTTAAGCCTTATTATTTTGTTTTCGTTCTACTTTTTTAATATTATGAAAGTGCCGCGAATCCTATACAAGAGATTCTAACTCTTACTGAGCGCATTACCGATCATGATTTTCTTGCTTTTCTTGAGGAATATACTGTGGTTATGGGGTCGTTTAAAAGCACGTAATAAACTTTTACATAGCATAGGCTACTACGAATATGAGTATTGCTGATGACACTTTCTTTTATCCTATTCGTACTTACGTCATGGCTGTAAGCGTCTGCTTATATGTAAATATTCGTGTTTTTTTATATGTTGATTTTTTCAATTTGTCTGGGGCAGCACAATGTACGAAACTTTTTACTAGAGGGAAGGGGGAGCAGGTGTTTAACCATACTTCATTATGTTCATACGTGTAGTTTGTATGTGTGCGCGTACATAAACACATGCATCCACGCACTCCTGCCTAGGCCAGGCGTCCGTACAGTTTTCGCAGCTGTAGTTAGTTTTGATAGTAATGAGGTGTTCATAGCACTACCATGGTTCTATGCTTGAGAGAACTGAAAGATGTAGCTTTATTAATTTATCGTCCCGAAACGGTGATAGGATCTTTTTCACACCAAGAAAAGTGTTGAGGCTTGATAAGGACAAAAAACAACAGTACTTTCAATGTAATTATTTCATTTTTCGTTCTTTCTTTTGATTATCTCCACAGTGAATATAACATTATATTGTGCATGCATATACGTACTTTGCATTGTTATGATCTTGACATCTGCATTCGTTTGTAGGTAAAGTTTGCAGATTTGCACAGCATAATTTTTTACATTTTAATCGGGACATGCACATGCGTTTCACACATTATATTGAGGTGTTTGTGTTAATAAAGAAAACTTATTTCTTATTGATTCATCAAGAGCACACAATAAGTATCCAAAGATGTTTATATTTGTAGACACATTACAAAATATATCATAAGATTGATTTGCAGCGCATGTTTGATTACAAATGAACTGCGTCGTATTTTGCAGGTGTTTCTTGCTATAGGCCACCACTCTATCAATGACAGGAATATTTCACTTTTCTCGGAATTTTTTAGAGGATCAATATTTTCGGAGTATTTTACATGACTCAATTCTACAAGTTGACTACGAATTGAGTACCAATTGGATTATTACAAATTGACTACAAGTTTGGTTACTGTGATTCGGTTTGTGGTGGCAGCTATAAAACTCCGACGACAGAAAGACTCATTAAAACATACGATTGACGACATCACTGCCGTCTATTCCTATATTTGCTCAAGTACAAGTGTTTGCTCAGTATTATACACTGCACCATAATTCAGAAGCACAGCCTCGGAGGGACGGGACTTGGACAATGTCGGTAAAAGAAGTTTACATAGTTCCCACGCTGAGCGATAACACCTTCACATTTAGGATATTCTGTGTGTGCCAAGAGTTTTACTAAGCACACAGTGCTCTAGTAGATGCCTCAAGGCCTTCAACGTGCACTTCGGTGTCGTTCAGGATGGTAACTATATGTGAATGAGGGGGTTCTGACCCCCACCAGATTTTTTTGTAATGCTTTAGCTTTTCGGGTGCTACAAAAGTATCTCCGCGCTTTCAGATCGACCAACGTTGCCAAAGTTAGCCAATTTACAAAAACCCAGGCGGGTATGCTTGAATTCGTTCACTTATTTCTTCGTGGTATCAACTTCCAAGACAAGCACGCTCCATGAATGACGATGGCACGAACGCAGACCAAAGCAGCAACTCAATTACAGAAAGTATAAATCTGCTTCTTCAGGTGCTTATTAGCAAAGCAAAACACATGCAGATATTGAGACACACACACACACACACACACACACACATATATATATATATATATATATATATATATATATATATATATATATATATATATATATATATATATATATATATATATATATATATATATATATATATAATATATATATATATACGACGTTTAAGTAAATATTTCTAAATCAACAGCAACATTTTAGCAGCCAGCACTACACACTACATTTTTTGTTTATTTTTGCTTTTTTTGGAGGTCGTTAATTTGTGGAGTGTGAATTCTATAAGCTTAAATGTAAGCATTTTGGCAGAAATCTGTCGGGCTCGGTAGAAGATTTAAGAAGTTGGGAAGTTCGTAGAGGGCCGGGGGTGTGAGGAACGACTTGGTACTTCCTCAGGATCTGTCTGTGTTTGTCACAAAACATATCCGTGTCTTGTTTTGCCAAAACTGTGTTTCTCCATTTCCGACACGTTTCCGAAGCCGTGAACGTATACAGAGCAGATTGTTCCTAGATAGCGGTTCAAGTTTGTTGGCGTGTTGTAAATGTGTCAGGACTCGCGCAAGGACCTCCTTCTGAAATTCCTCTCTGTTTCTATAACAGAAAAAGTTGTAGAAATCGATCATATGGTCGGGCTGCTCAAGCTCTCTGCAAAAGCGCCGCGTTGCACTTCTGCCTTCCTGACGTCGTTCTTAAGTTGGCGTAATCTTAACGAGTGGGAGCGGAAGTTTATTGCGGCGCGGCAAGGCGCACGTTAGCGCTCAGCGGCTGACTCCCTCGTCAGGAACGCCAGTCCAAGCCTTTCGGCCGCTCCACGGGCTTTCTGAATGCAAACATTCGCTTTTGCCCACGTAGCTGGCTGGACACTCTGAACACGGCAACTTGCAGGCTACTCGCTGGTGTTGCTTCTTCCTTTGGCCGTGGTAGCAAGCGGGTGAGCGTCGAAGCAGGCTTGCGAACCACCTCGACCCCTGATTTTCCGAGAATCGCGGAGAGCTCTTCACTGGCGCCCGGCACATATGGGATGACAATGCGCTTGGCTGGCTTCAACTATTTTTCTGCCAGTGGGGTGACCAGCGAGGGAAGGTTGTCGCGTAGTGTGTCTTTCACGGGTCTCTCTACACGTTACTAGTGATCGTTTTCTACCCATTGTGACGCCTGCTTAAATAACAAAAACGCAGGCAAGAAACGGAAAGAAAACAAGAGCTATCTAAATGCACAACGCTGGGTAATATTTTTGTCAGTTTGTACCTCTCGAGGGGGCGGGCGTCACAAAAGTGTAAAGAGTGAACTTTTTTGTTGATAAATGTAAAACCAGGTTGCCGAGATGTATTAATAAAGGCAAGCTAACTGAAAAAAAAATGTTTGGAGTGATTTATGTTGTTGTATACCATAATTGAAAAAACAAATGCCGTAGGTAAATATTCTGTTACTGTGTTGCTTTGCTGCACTAAAACTCAGCTGTTCCTCCAGTAGTTCGTCACGTACACCTCAGCACCAAGAATGTAACCCTACCATCTGTGATCAATATTTTAATATGAGCATTTAGTGTGTTCACCTACCTGTACGGTGAACAGTTTAAAATAAAAGGCAGGTTTATCAACAGAATGCAATTCTAGTTTCATGATGCATTTTATTGTCGCTTCCCTTTGTAACATTTACAAACTACACCACTTCGGGCACTTTAGCACTGTGCGAAGTTCAGTAGGGTTGAGAGCTGGGCTAGTGCGAAGAAATGCGAATTGTATAGCATTAATATATAAACGATCGTTATTGCTGAGCTTAAGAGCTTAAGAAAAAAAAAGCAGATTTTACTGGCGCACACGAGAAGACTGTGGAAGCAACGATGCTGGTGGCCTGCCCCAATTCCTTTCATTTACTTTACCTCTTGCTCAGCTTTCTTTCTCCCTTTTCGCTACATCAGTCTATCGGCTCGTTATATATATATATATATATATATATATATATATATATATATATATATATATATATGTATATATATATATATATATATATATATATATATATCAATGCTTTGTTTACGTTTAGCTGACACTTGTGTTCCAAGTTCGGAGAGGCCGTCGGGCCAGGCTGGAAATGAAGTTTAAACACTCTGCCGTTGAAAATAAAATGCTACATGTATCAAGCATGTAATTCACCTAAATTTTCATCCTACGCTCTTGTCTAAACTGTGGGAGGATCGAAGCTGTAACACTGTATACGATGGCACCAAACGTGAACATCAGTTTTCTTTCTTCCTGGAAGGAAAATCAAAGCATATTTCTGCCAGTAATGACCTCACGTTAAAAACTAATGGAATATTATCAATAAATACCTGTTTTATAGACTAATAAAAAATGTTCTGCATCACTTTTTTTTCTTGGCTGCAGCATGATTAGTGTTCCTGCCGTTGCCATGTTTAGAAATACATCAGCGAGACCATTGAGTGAAAAGGTGGATTATCATCAATATTTCCCAATCTAATATAGGCAATGATTATGGTGCATTCACTCTTCTATCGCAAAATCAAGCTCTGAATTCCGACAACATCCGGGGGCGAGAGGAAGCACTACATACTTGAGATGTACACCTAAATAAACAGTGTGGGTTTAAAATTGCTTATAAGTTAAGCATGCTAGCCCTTACATCGTACGCCAAGGACCCCATTTGATAGCTATTTTATTGGTGCACAGGCCTTCAACACATTTATCAATAATGCGGAGATCGTTGCACATTCGACTATCTGTTGCATAAAGCAGTTGTAATGTGCGCAATAACGCTATGAAATTTCCTTTCACATGTCGCAATGAAATCTCGCCAGATGAAGTGTTACATAAATAATTTATCTATTACTATTTGTAATATATCAAGGCGATTGAAATGAGCCAAAAACATAAAGACACAATAGTTCTAGGTGTAGCAAATCTTTTGTTAAACACACGATGCTGCATAATCTGAAGTTGTGAATCTCGTTAAATTAAATGTTGTCAAGTAGTAGTGGAAAAACAATCAGGCAAACGCTGTCCCTTGAAGCAGGCATTGTTTGAAGTACAGTTTACGGAGCTATGCTGAGTACCTTATAAAATCAGACACATGCAATGAGATGCCAGCAAATGAGAGGTTAACACTAAATTACCAAAATTCTACAAAAGCCGCTCCTTCAGCTTACACTGTGCTGTCGGTCCCGAGCATCTGGTGCTATTTTCTCAATGGAACTATACTTAGCTCCTTACGCACATCGACGCAAAGAATAAGCTCTACGAAGAAATAAGAAAGCGAAAGAGCTTCCGCAAAGGATAACGGAACAGTACAATCTCGGAGCGTTTACTATGCAGTTAACAAGCACATTCCTTTCCTGCCCCTTGACTAATGTATTGAACACATTATTGATTATTACTATTTATTTGCAGTTACTGCAATCACCATTTGGGGATTTCAGCAGGGTGGTACATATACTTAGTCGCTGACAAAAACATGACGGTAAAAGTGATGAATAAAAGTAAGCAGAGCTACAGTCAGAACTAAAACCACTTTGGTAGCTTCTGTAAGAGTCGAGTAAGATGTTTTTAGGTGTAGTTCACCCTTCAGCTCCACCTATTTATCGGGCACTAGAAGTAATTGCGTAATCTACGCGAAACTGCGTGCGCATGATGCGTTCAAGTATACAAAAGTATTTCAGGACATATCTTTGCACCATTGAAATCATTTAAATTGTATGAGTTCTGTCATGTTTTTCGATACGTTGTTGCAAAAATGTAGTTTTTCTAATAAAAACTTTGCTGGCAATGTGAAAATTACCTATGTCCAGTACACTCACACCAAGATGCGATTGGTGCACATCGTGCTCAATTTAGAAGGAAAAAAAGAAAACAAGAGGTGGCTTGACGTGACACTCTTCAAGCCCAGTTATAAAAATAAAACTGGGGCATGCTGGGAATATATCAACAGCATGAAGCATGAAGAGGATCAGCGAAGAGGATCAACTTTTTCTCGGGACAAAACAAACCCCGCTTGTGTTATATAAGACTAATAACCTAACAGGGCCAAAAGCAGCGCTCTATCTAAGAGATTAGCAGAATATGTGTACCTATTTGTTCAACAAATTAATCCCAGTGTCCATATACTGGACATGCTTCTCCTGTGAAAATCGTTCTACTAACATCTTTTTTAATTTTTTGCGTGCTTTTCAATAGCCTAGTAGCTAAAAAAACAAGATTAAAAACTTTGTTCTGCCCTACAGAAAGTTTGGGTCGGAAAGTAATATGGCTTAGCCACAAATTAAGTATTGAACCTGATATTATGATTACAATAGATTACCTACGACGAGAAAAAAACTAATGAATGTAATGCAGTTGGTCCTAGCTTCTTCGTATATAAATTATCTATGACTATATCAAAACTGTGAGGAATCGAATTCAACCAAGGCAAGAAAAAAAAGAAGTCCTCAGTCTGAAAAATTGTTCATGGCTGGTCCGGAACCTGTTCGCGTACTCTACACAGGCCGGCTCTTAAACGGCGTGAGTAAGAATGCACTGACAGCGGGTCGCTATTCTTTGGTTCCCGCAATGAGGGGCGGGCGAGAACAGGTTGAAGAGCGAGGCCGCTTCCGTAGGGAACTCGTCAGCGCCGTGGTAGGAGGAGAAAAGAGGGAACGAGGGGGAGGGTTCAACTTCATGCGGCACGTGGTGTACGTTTAACGAACTAGCTCCTCGTGGGCCAGAATCCTGGCCTCGCACGTGGGGACAAGCGGGTCAAAGTAGGGCTTCAGACGGTTTACGTGGGTGATATCACGTCCACGCCGATGATGGTCGCTCGATGGCGTGAGGGGTTCAATGGCGTAGTTCACGGGTGAAGTACGCTCGATCACGCGGTAGGGACCATGATAATTGGAGAGTAGCTTGGGTGATACACCAGGGGCGCAGGGCGGTACATGAAGCCATACAAGTGCTCCAGGAACGAATGTTGGCGCAGAACGATGGTCGTCGTCACGGGTCTCCTTCTGGCGCTGTTGGTCGGATGTAGTAAGCCGCTTGGCTAGCTTGCGGCACTCTTCTGCGTAACGAGCGGTTTCCGAGACAGGCTTGCATTTGGAGAGATCTGGCGAGTATGGCAGTAAAGTGTCGATGGTGTGCGATGGTTGGCGACCGTACAGGAGAAAAAATGGGAAAAACCCGGTAGTGACTCGCGTAGCGGTGTTATACGCGTATGTCACAAATGGGAGTACGAGGTCCGAGTTTGTTTGATCAGAAGCGACATGCGTAGCGAGCATGTCCCCCAGAGTACGATTAAACCGCTCAGTCAAGCCTTTCGTCTGTGGGTGGTAGGCTGTACTCTGCCGGTGTACAACATGGCACTGTTGAAGAAGTGCTTGGATTACATCGGAGAGGAAAACACGCCCTCGGTCACTGAGGAGTTCTCGAGGAGGACCATGACGAAGCACAAAACGATTGAGTATGAAAGTTGCGACGTCTTGTGCTGCAGCTGTGGGGAGAGCAGCAGTTTCAGCGTACCGTGTTCGATGATCCACTGCCACGATAGCCCATCGGTTGCCTGCCGTTGTTAATGGTAGTGGTCCGTAGAGGTCAATTCCTACACGGTCGAATGGGCGGTCTGGGCATGGAAGTGGCTGCAATGAACCTGTTGCAGGATGTGGCGGGCTTTTCCGCCGCTGACATTCGTGGCAGCCGCGAATAAACTGGCGGACGAAGGTAAACATTCCGCGCCAGTAATAAGTTTTTCGTTGGCGCTCGTAGGTCTTGAAAACACCAGCGTGAGCACATTGCGGGTCTGAATGAAACTACGCGCAGATGGTAGAGCGCAGCGTTCGGGGAATGACTTTCTTTCTTATTCTTTCTGTCTTTCTTATTCACTGCAATATATAAATTGTATTTTTTTTTCAGTGCACAGGTCACAAAGTGGCAATAAACAAACAAAAGTTACAAACAAAAACTCATCTGAGGCTAAAACTGCAATGCTGGCCTTCAGGTAAGAGGTGACGAGGGGAGGAAAGAAAGTTCAGACGTCGCACCAGGGGCCGTGTTATACAGCGAGCCGCAGGTTGCCGACCACCATGGGCCTATCTAAGCGGGTGGGGGGGGGGGGGGATTTCAAGCTATCTGCCCCAAACTTGATCGATTTTGCTTGCGTATAGATGAAAAAGTTCGCTGATATATACGTACCTGCAGAAATCCCACAATCGGATTGATTGGCGGATCATGGGAGAGGCCATGGCCCTGCAGTGGGTGTAGTCAGGCTGAGGATGACGGTGACGATGACGAGGATGTATACATGTACACATGCAAACGCTACTGTGAATTAAATGAACCCTGTGTTCACTGAGTTATCTTAATTGCGTATATATTTTTCTGTTACACCCGCTATTACGCTGGCCGTCTTGTTTTGGTTTTATTGCAAAAAGAAAATGTCACTGAGATGAAGCGCAACATACCAGGTGCTCATATTTAGTTGCCCGAACAGGTTTTTCTATATATTAGTGCTAATTATGCAGAGAATAAACTGAATATCCTTTAGTTGTAGCGCGTGTGGATAGCCACAGTGCTTGAAAAAAAAGAAATTAATAAGCAAGGTCCTGCCTCCTACGTCTCAGTGTCTTTCCTGCTTTCATATATCAATGTGTTCGGTCAATTATTCCGAACACGTTACTGATATGCATATACCAATCCCTCACAGGTGCACCTGGTGCTCAGCGCCATCAGCCCCAACGAGAGCGCGCGGCTCTCGGAGATCGCCGGCAACGCCAAACGACGGACCAAGTTGCTCTCCCAGCTGAGAACGTGGGCACTACGCTACGACTTCGACGGCGTCTTCGTCGCCTGGGGCGCGCCACGCGAAGCGAACCGAACGGCGGCGCTCTTCCGGGCGCTCGTCGAGGATCTCAGGCCACGACTGAACATCGGCGCCATTCTGCCAGCGTCGCGGGAGGCGCTCAGTAGCTACGACCTCGAAGAGGTGTTCGCCACTGTGGACTGGGTCATGGCCACCACGCATGGCTTCTATCCGGGAAAACACTGGAACTGGACGTCCTGTTCCAGCCCCTACAAGTGGGTGCCCTGTTCTGGATAGCATTGTTTGCATTTTACTCGGCTGCTTCGGTGATTGTACGGTTAGCCATCTAAACTTGAAGCTTGCGCCATGAAACACCACTGCACCATCGTCCTATAGCTCATAGGGCTGTAAGGACAAGTAAAAAATGCAGCTAGCAATCGCTAAACTAAGCTGTTTTACAACAACATATGGATTTCTGTTTTGAATGCTGCCTGATGAGGGTTGAACAAACGCCAAATAGTAGGGGAAAGGGGAAAAAAACTTGCTGTAAAGGGGAAATAGTAAAGGGGAAAAAAAACTTGCTGTGAAATCACGTCAGGGTACCGACATCTGGCATCGTAAACTCTTGAGCAGCTGATCAAGTATGGTTAATTATTTAGTTATAAATGTGCAATACATGGCATTGTAAAGCTTGATATGCTTCGGACAATATTATTGAAAGCAGGCGCATTAAATACTAACCAACATATAAATTCTACACGTCGTGTCTGTGTACAAACTTTGGCTTTGTTGCATGAAATTGAACACATTTATTTATTTATTTATTTATTTATTTCAACATACTGCAGCCCCCCAATGCTATTGGAGGATTAGGCAAATACATACATCGAAGAGCATAACAAGTGTGCTCTACATCAATGGTTAGTAATATACAATAAATATTCATCCAGTCATAAAGATCGAACGTAACCAGGCAAGGAATTCCACAATTCAATAGAATTAACAAAAAAACTATATTTAAACGCCATCGTACGATGAGCGAAAGTAGACATGTTTACCTCATGGTAATTTCGGGTGGTCGTTGGTCTAGTGTGTGCTATATATTTGCTGAGTAAAGGAAACCGTGGAGAATTAATTAAGGCATAAAGAAACTTCAAACATTCAACGTGTCGACGGGAAGATAGACTGGTAAGCTGTAAGATAGGAAGATGGGAACTTGGTGAAAAATACCTGTCAAAGCGACAGACATGTGCTGGTATTTTGTTTTAAGGTGCGAATATATCAACACAGGACAGTATAATTGTATTAACTTTTTAAATGATAAATTATAAACCTGAACTTTCTGTATATTTAATTGCAAATTTGGTTGAGGGTGATGTACATCGGCCACACAGTTTGAACGAGATATTGATTAGTCTATTTGACTTATGTAGCAATAGAAGCACCCCGTATATAAATGCTTGATTACAATATGTTATGAGGGAGCCGGGTAAATTGAAGTTTCAGGATGTTGGGATAAGATGATTCAGAGAGAATTACAGTTGCTATGCGTGGCGTCACATTGACATACACCGTCACGGGGCTTTCAGGGTGAAGTATAGAATACACCTCTGCCCGCTACTTCTCCTCTTGAAAACCAGCCTATCATTACAAGATTACGAATATTGTGTTGAGGAAATAATTTACAAATGACACCTGTCCCTGTGTTGCTTTAGTGGCATTAGTATGTGCTAGAAGCGGTTCATCTTAAACTTTTCACTTAATAAATACATATTCGGAGTTAGATTAAGATACATAATCTCTTTTGAATTACACCAGGAATCTTAAAGTACGCTAATTTCACCCACGAAACAAAGTGTTCGTTGAACAGATAGCGAATGGTTTCTTTGATTTATTTCGTCATATATTCAGAGAACTGCGGTTCATTAGTTTCTAAATGCGCGCACCAGAACTCGGTGCCTGCATGCGTATTCTACTCCCTTTGATAACCCCGTGGTGTAGAATTTCCGTGACACCTGTGTGGAGCGCTTCTGCACAAGCCAAGGCTGGCATCTTCCAGTATGATATCCATTGTGAGTCAAGCTAATTAATGTGTCACAAAATCCCGGCAAGTGTTATTGCAAAATGCTTCAGCTTTTTTCAAAACATATTATTAATGCAGTTATTAAGTACGAATGCGTAAACCGTAGAGCACTGGATGAGATCAGGGCAATTGTTCAGTTCCAAGCTTTCGTGTTTAAGCGCTACATCTATTATGCAGATTTTTCAACTAGCTCGACTCACTTTCTTCAGTGTTTTGCATTTTGTGGAATGAGCTACAAGATGGAGAATCTTAACCTGTCCTTCCACAGGCATTCCTAACAGCTTAATTGAAAAACATTTTAAATTATTTTGCTAATTATAGATATACATAATGACTAAACGGTAGGTTTTCATTTTGCAACAAGCTAAGTGTTCCTGTAGAAACACTTTGTTATTGGTAATTTAACCGACGTTCACATGCGTGCTGCACGTTTTTTCTGCGTATCATTCCTGCACGGGCAGATGGGACGCTGTGTCAACGTTCGCCTAAGGGGGAACGCTAGCTCTCTGAAAGGAACACCATCCACGCATCTTTCCGTTCATTGCCGGATGTGAGGCTGCGCAGCCGAGCTAAACAAAACCACTTTGGTGAAGAGGCGTGGGGACTAGTGCGCGCGGGAAATCACTGAAGCGTTTGAAATTATAAAGATTGGCAGATCCCACGTACAGTGGGAGTCGATGATATGCGAAGCACGAATGAGGAAGGTTGACATGTCCCTTTAAAATCAGCACAATGTTACGATGTGGAGGTAGATGATGCCGTACCTGACTGACGCATCATGATTATCATGTTTGCATGTGTCGTTTACCTTCGTCATCTACTCACGTCACGTGATACCAAATTTAGTATATGTGGAGCCAGCGAAACGGCCACGAGCACGCTATGAGCGTGGTATGTTGTCAGTTTCTTAAATGACACGCTTGTAAGCATTACCATGTTTGCACCAATCATATACTTTTTGATATACATAACGTCACGTAACGCCAAATTTGGTATATGTGGAGCTAGCAAAACGGCCGCGAGCACTTCATGAAGGACCCAATAAACTCCAGTGTAGCTTTGACGCGCATGCTGGGCACAGCGACGCTACGTTAGCAAAACGCGAGCTCTTTATAGTCTGACGCCAGGCGCGACCAGCGTCCGTCGGTACGGCCTGACGGCAACCGGCGCGAAATGTGACATGCTGCGTTTCGTGCCAATGCCTCACCGAGACAACACTGAGTCTCCCTCTTTTCGTGACGGAGGGATGCCGGACGCGCTGAAACGCACATGCGTCAAAGCAGCGCAGCGCGGACCGGTGCCTGGCGTGGCAACGCCGCCGTGACGCGACGAAATGAACACCGGTGAGAACGAGCACCGCGTCACGTCGAAATTTATTGGCACCTTGTCTGTGGTATGTAGTCAAGTTCTCACATCAGACGCATCGCATAATTATCATGTTTGCACCAGTCACTTACCTCGATCATCTATTGACGTCCCGTAATACAAAATTTGGCATATGTGAAACTAACGAAACGGCCGCGAGCGCATCATGGGCGTAGCATGTGAAGATGTTACATGACAGGCATCTCCTGTTTATAATATTTGCACCAGTATCATGCCTTCGACATCCATTCACGTCCCGTAGTACCAAATCTGGTATAAGTGAGGCTAGCGAAACGGCCGCCAGCGCATCATGACCATGGCATGTAGTCATGTTGTTACATGACACGCATGTCTTGATTATCATGTTTGCACCAGTCACATACCTTCGTCATTCATTCACGTACCGTTGTTACAAATCTCGGATATGTGACCCTAGCGAAACGGCCCGAGCGCATCATGAGCATGACATGTAGTAATGTTGTTACATGACAAGCATGTCATGATTTTCATGTCAGGGTCGGTCGCTTGTGTTCGTCATGCAATCATATCATACCATACCAGTCCTGCAACATGCCATGTTTACGAAACTACCGCAAGATCTGCAGAACCATGAAATGTAAATCATGACATTCATGACATACATGTCATAATTTTCATGTTATGACTATAGTCAAATATGTTCTTCATACAGCCATGTTATGCTATGCCAAGTTTGGTATCGATACCCTTATCTAAACAGCCAGGAGAGCGAAAAGTCGTAGGCGGCTGGACAGACAGACAGACAGACAGACAGACAGACAGACAGACAGACAGACAGACAGACAGACAGACAGACAGACAGACAGACAGACAGACAGACAGACAGACAGACAGATAGATAGATAGATAGATAGATAGATAGATAGATAGATAGATAGATAGATAGATAGATAGATAGATAGATAGATAGATAGATAGATAGATAGATAGATAGATAGATAGATAGATAGATAGATAGATAGATAGATAGATAGATAGATAGATAGATAGATAGATACGCTCAAAGTCCCTGAAGTTCACTAAGAAATGCTTCGCACTTAAAACAAAAAAAAAACAAATGCTTCAGCCAACCTTCCATCGCTCTCACACATGCTGAGATTTTATATCTATAGAGGATACGCGATACATGCTTGGTGGGGTTGTCAATATTTTTTATGTCTTCCTCTGCCGTATTAGTATAAATAACACGTGTATTTCATTAAACTTTAAGCTCTTAGACAGCGCTTGTGTCGTGGACTTTTTTCTGTCTTCGTGTTCTTTTTTTTTGTGCGCTGATCGTGATGAGTACATATATGTTTCAACTAGCCCAATTTGCTACTTTACTGCACGTTTTTAGCACACAAGAGCGGAAATACGTTTTTTCCACCCAGAAAGGACACTGAATACGCTAAAATTTTTATCCCGATACTTTAAAGCTTCTCGGCTAAACAATTTTCAAATATTTGCGCCAACACTCAGTGTACGAAAATCATCACCGCATTTTGTTCCGCTACTTCTCGACTTGAGCACTGCGTTTTAAACTAGAACGTATATTGTACCTTGCAGTGTCACACCGGGGATCGGTTCAATGCCACGGCGGCTGCATTTTCAAGGAGGCAGAATGCAATAGTGGCCTTGTACTTAGGCTAAGGAAGGGGTTATAGAAAATCACAGGTGGTCAGGAATTGACCGGACTTTCTTTACGGCATGTCCCATGACCTTATCTCGGTTTCGGCACTTGGAACATTTCAAATGATTACTATCATTAACTCCGCTTATTGCTCGCCTGTTGCAGGGACGGTAACCACGAATCCATCCAGCAGGTCCTACGCTACTACTGGAACAGGCTGAACGACCAGATAGACCCGAGCAAGTTCTGCTTCACGATTTCTCCGGCGGCCGTCGGCTACAAGGTGCCACAGGAGGGACTCTCGCTCGGCATGCCTGCCAAGGGCCCGGGAAACATCCACGGCGAGTCACGCGACGGCGGCATGCTACGCTACAGCCAGGTGTGCCGCGACGAAGCGCAGGCGGCCAAGGACCTCTCCGGACTGTGCCTCTACGCTCGCTACGGCGGGACGTGGGTGGCGTTCGAGAACGCTAAGTCAACCAGCGCCAGGGTGAAGAGCATCATGCGCTGGCTGTCCGAGGTCAGGCACGTTGCCAACAAGAGCGCTGCCTATTGCATGGCCGTGTGGGACCTGGACCTCGATGACCATCTGGCCCAGTGTGGTGGACAACCGTACCCGATAGTCGAAGCAGCGATACGAGAACTACCATGATGTGTAAATGTCTATGAACGATTATAAAACTAGCAACCTACTACCCAATATGTGATGAACTGCGAGGCTTCGCGACGGTTTTATTGTGTTTAGGCAATTATTGCGGTTCTAGCATGTCTGATGTCATTGTTATTTCATTCTTCGTTTCGGGCACAGGTCACTATGGTTATTCATGAAGCATGAAAATAGAACCCTTTTCTTGAACGTGTTTCGCGAAATCTGCTGCTCAAATCTGCAATTGTCTCGTGTGCTAGGAGTGTATATGTCAGGTGCGAATTCAGGGCAAAGAAATTGATCTTTGTATAATATCATTTTATTGTAATCAGAAACGCATCAGTTGGTCAAGCACCTGCTGAAGCTTCTGGCGGACACTTCCCAAGTCGTTAGATTTCATCGAAGTATACCTGAGTTCCTCTTACTTTGCTACGAAATGTTGATCAAGCTCTTACCGGCTTTCGCGAAAAATCGTGACGCCTGTCTTGCTTACCCTTGTAATATCACGGTTAGGATCTGCAGACATGGCCATGCCCCGTAATAGCTCAGCTTTTAGGAGCGTAGCTCCTTAAGGCGTGGGCTGTGCGTCCCCTGTATGTAGCCACCTCTCGTTCAGTTCTAAGTATTACGCTAGCCACCCCCGATCTAAAGGGTACAGCCATATCCATCCGTCCATCCGTCCGTCCGTCCGTCCGTCCATCCATCCATCCATCCATTCATCCATCCATCCATCCATCCATCCATCCATCCATCCATCCATCCATCCATCCGTCCATCCGTCCGTCCGTCCGTCTGTCCGTTCATCCATCCGTCCGTCCGTCCGTCCGTCCGTCCAAAAGATGCAAGATGTTATAAACTAGACGGCGGTACGTGTAGTTGATCATGAAAGATGCGAGGTGTTATAAAATAGGAATGATGCCACGTATGGCGCGTGTCATCGTTCGATATAGTGCGGCGACGTACGCTAGGGGGAGCGTTGCAATAAAATCGAGTGGGCAAAATGTACGGAGGATTCATGGTTTACCAGGTTTACCTCCGGAGCTTCGCCTACTCATCATCATTCTCTTCGTGGATATGGCGGCATTTTTTTTCAACGAACATGGCCGCATTTACTGCGCGAAGACAAAAAAAAACCTTCAACAAAAATGTAACGCATGCATTATGTGTACCACACACTGTGTGCGAGACGCTGAGCCTTTATCTCAAATAACTGCCCATTATCTCAGGACACCATGACTGAGTGATTACACAATGGCATTTGTGTGTCCAGAATAGCATTATGGCAGAGCGAGCATTTGTCTTATGAAAGCATGCAAGATCAAGGCATTTGTGACGTTCCAACTCTAGAGAAACGGTGCACGTACCGTGGAATTGTCAGAAACAGCAGATTGTGACCTGCAGCGCACCGCTGCTTGCGGCGCCCCAGGTGGGCCGTCACGTGGGACACGGCCGTGACAAGTTTTCCGCAGTAGTTCCTATGATTGCTCAACATATTTTTTTTCTAACCACGTTCAAACATGACATTTTTTGTTTTTAAGCCAGTATACAAAATATCTACACGAGGAACTCGCGGGTCTTTATGCAGTCTCTCCTTGACTGAAACCAGCAACGGGTATAGATATAGTCATGGAGTACGTGACAGCAAAGTATTTTTTCTTAGTGCGCCAACATAGCCAATACTAAGAAAGACCAAAATAATCAATAATCTATCCTTCTGATTGCACTGTAACGTAAGTGGCCGTTCCGAAAGTAGGAAACCATAAACATGAATATTGTCTGTATTGTTCATCGCTCTGCCGCCTTGTTTTCTTCCAGGTGATCGACTCCCCATTATTTCAATGACAACTAAAACTCAGTCACCATTCCGAACTGCCAAACCATGTACGACCTTAAAACAAATGATTTTTTAGAACTCCCTTCTATTTTCAGGTTACTTTTTTCAAGTTACTTGTCAATTACTGAATGAAGCCCCGAAATCCATGAATTTAATTTCTTCGCTCTTACAAGTTAGAGCCTCGGCGTGCTTTTCAGGTATTCTACAGAAGCAGGGGACATTATTAATTTTCAGCAGCTGAAACTCTTCATCGTGAGCCTAACTTTCAATAACCGTGTGTTGCCCGACGTACTTCGGCCACCGTGGTCGTTAATCGAAGCCACGTTTCCGACCTTGGCCGAGCAATTACTTTGCTAGGCTAACTAAGAGGTGCATGAATTTATTACTGTTGATCTTGTGGCTTTGCTCTGGCAAGTAAGGCAGTCATCACTTTGTTATCGGGTTTTCAAAAACAAATATGGGATGAAAGCAGATTTGAGTAAAATGCTTTGTACAGCAGAGCTGTTAAATTACTGCTAAATGTTACCCTCTTGTGGATCATCTTTATGATGATACGCCAGAGGCGGATTATCATGAAGCGTCTGTACATGAGCGTGTGAAGCGCAAACCCTTAAAAGAACTGCAACAGAAGGTCACCAGTCACCATTTTGTAACTGGCATCTGTTTTAATCTTGATGCCCGACATAAAAACTTACTGTTTTATTTTCTTCCTTCTCAGCTGCGAGGACAGCATGACTCACGACGCATGGCCAGTGTACAAACAAGATGAAACGAGCACCCGATAACCCGAGACGGAATTCTTACTGACTGTGGGGAAAAACGGTGAAGATTGCCGCTAATAGTACCCGGCACGTGCCATGGGCCCACCGTTGCGGACGAAATTGCGGGCTCCCACACAAAGGCCCCCGTTCGCAGGGTGGAAAAGGACACCACCCGGTATTACTCCTAATCCCTGCCACCGGCCCGTTGTTAGGAAAACTCCGCTTGGCGCAGAGCGCGCGGTGGGATTAGGCTGGCCCGGGCAACCTCGAAGAGAGGCCGCCGACACGGTCCGTGGATGCGGAAGCCAGCTACCGCTCTTTGTATCTCGATGCCTTAATGATCTTTTGATACCGTGGTATTAGACGCGCGGCACTAGTCGCGCACGCGGTGCTTCGTACCAGCGTGGGAGACGGGCGTGTCAGGAAAATTACTGGAAATCAAAGATGACGCATCCGCAGAGACTGAAACGAAGGCCTCAGCGACCGCCTCCTGTCTCTCGTTTGAACCATGTTTCGCATTCATGCTATAGAGAAAACGGCCTTTAGAAGAGTGAGACGTTGTGACAAGTTTTGGAGGGGCTTTTAAATATGCGCTGGTAGAACCGCTGCCTGGGATTGCCTGGTTTCTGGAAGAAGAAGTTTCTCGCAGTCTCCTCAAATTTGGTACAATCGTCCGTGTCACACCGAAAGGGCCCGTATCGTTATACCAACCTGTGCGTGGTCTATATACGATCTGGAAGGTATACACCACTGAAGGCCACCCTGCGGTGATACTTGAAACCTTAGGTGGATGGGGCCATGATTTGATTAATTTTATTTATTTATTTATTTATTTATTTATTTATTTATTTATTTATTTATTTATTTATTCAATACTGTAGGCCTTTTCAGGCCTACACAGGAGAGAGAATACAAAGCTAATAAGATTTCATATTTCGGAGATGAAAAAAAAAGAAAATATGCAACAGAAAGCAGCCAAAACAACATTATAACAGCATAAACGCAATAAACTAACAGTGCGTATGTGCTTCACTGGAAAAGAACTAGTTATCATAACATCAAACGGTGACATAATTAATACACAGGTGTAGGCCGTTAAGCACGGGTAGCAATGTGCAAGTACATGCGCGATACATTGTTTCTACCTTTATTTTGTGCACAGATACCACAGAATCTATTGCAATACCTCTAAATGAATTTCCAGCAGCGATGAAAATGATTCAAGTGATTGAGCACTGACTACGTCATTCGGCAAGTCATTCCACATCTCTGTAACTGCGGGAAAAAAAAGAATACTTCAACGTGTTACAGCATGACAGGAATGGGCGAATGCATTTGTCGTTGTTAGTTCTACTGTCGATGGTTCGCAGCTCTTAGGTAATCCTCCTTACTTAAGATTACCAGGTTGCTTGAAAGTAGAAAGGGAAACTTCAGACTAATTGTCATCGGCAAGCAATAGTTGCGACAAGTGCTTGAAAACGCAGTGCGAAAACACTCTCCTGCATGCCTCGCATACTTGGAAAAAATAAATCCAAGAGTCCTGTTTTGAATTTTCTCTAATGCATCAGTCATGTTCTTTTGGTGCGGGTTCGAAGCTATTGCTGCGTATTCTAGTTGTGTCCAAAAGAAGATACAGCTCGCTGGCCGTCGTCCAAATAGAATAAACACAACACCATGTAACCTACATAAAAACAATAAGTGACGTAAACCGTGTTTCCACTACTCGTATTTCAAAAATGAATTCATTGTTTGCCAGTGTTATATACACTGCAGGATTAAGGTCCTTTTAACTGTAGCCACCGTGTTGCAACTCCTACACAGCGTCACTGTTTAAAGGAAAATGGGTCGCTATAGTATCTATAGAAGCTGCATCGCATCGTGCTTCAGCCAACATTACAATAATAGGTATATAAATTTAGCATCCATCTTCTCGCTCCGTGAAGCCTGCAGTATATTCAACGCGCGATGCACTCCAAGAAACTCAGCAAAAGTTCCGTGATATAGCTTCGCCACCTTGGCCCTCTTAGACTCACCATTTCAAGTTTTATCACGAAGTTCACAAAGAGTCATCTTTTATCAAAAACAAAAGCAAAAACAACAAACAAGGTCACAATCACAATAATAAACGAAGGCACGATGATTGGGCTGATCCCCACGGCGGCTTAACGACCTTAGCGCGAAAGTAACTTCTAAAAAATATTCCAGAAAACTGTATGGGTGACGCAGCTTGTTTGTTCTGCGTTTTAATTGGTGGCGTACAAAGCGGTAATCTTTCTTTAGTTTTAAATTACTATTGCTCGAGGGAAGCTCTTGTGAAAACAAAGCCATTCAACGACGCAGACTAAGCATTCATTTGACGCATGAATGTACAAAACTAAGCCCGCAGTGCAGTGCGATCTGTAAAAACATTTTCACGACAGACTTAGTGGGTAGCTTGTTTTTTCATGTGTTCCGTAGTCTTCACTGGAAACGTCTCTTAGAGCGATAGTTCAGGGCGCGCGCGAAAACCCCGAACAGTTGATGGGAACAAATGCAGGAGTTTCGTGTGGCTTTTTCAAATAATTTTGTCTCTTAATATTCATCTCCCGCGTTGTAAAACACGGTTTTTAAAAAAAAAATTCAGTTGGGCCCTCTGTAGAGAGCAACCATGCAAAACTTGTCTTACGTGTCGCCCGTAGACTTATAGTACGAGCTGCGTCTGATAGATGGCAGCACCTCTCTCACAAAATGCTGTTTACTAATTATTTCGTCCTACGGCTGCTTGGTGCACGTGTGTCCGCGAAAGTGCATAAGTGTCCGTGATTCAATGTGTTTATAAGCCTTAATGCTTTCTTGTAATCGTAGGTAGCAAATGCTGCAATTATTTCACGCACTTTCTTTAAGAATTGTGAAGTACCAAGCACTCGACAGAAACCACTGTGTAATTGTCCAAAATAAGCAAACTAATTTCCCTAAAAGCATTACAGCTGTATGAAACGTAAGGACAGACAGACAGACAGACAGACAGACAGACAGACAGACAGACAGACAGACAGACAGACAGACAGACAGACAGACAGATAGATAGATAGATAGATAGATAGATAGATAGATAGATAGATAGATAAATAGATAAATAGATAAATAGATAAATAGATAAATAGATAAATAGATAAATAGATAGATAGATAGATAGATAGATAGATAGATAGATAGATAGATAGATAGATAGATAGATAGATAGATAGATAGATAGACAGACAGACAGACAGACAGACAGACAGACAGACAGACAGACAGACAGACAGACAGACAGATAGATAGATAGATAGATAGATAGATAGATAGATAGATAGATAGATAGATAGATAGATAGATAGATAGATAGATAGATAGATAGATAGATAGATAGATAGATAGATAGATAGATAGATAGATAGATAGATAGATAGATAGATAGACAGACAGACAGACAGACAGACAGACAGACAGACAGACAGACAGACAGACAGACAGACAGACAGACAGACAGACAGACAGACAGACAGATAGATAGATAGATAGATAGATAGATAGATAGATAGATAGATAGATAGATAGATAGATAGATAGATAGATAGATAGATAGATAGATAGATAGATAGATAGATAGATAGATAGATAGATAGATAGATAGATAGATAGATAGATAGATAGATTCACGGGCTTTTGTACAAGATTAATATGCGCAGAACGAAAAGCTCGCTAAACGCACTTTTTTTCAGTCGGTTTATGTTCTTGATGGACATAATTTAAGAATACAGTAATCAAACCATAAATCAGCTGAAAGAGTTTTTTGACATGATTGCTTCCAAGTTTACGGCAAGCGATTATACCGAAGTGGCAGCACGAGCACATCAGAACGTAACTTCATGTTGCTCCAATTTGTTAATTAACTTGCTTCTGATATGGCCTTGATTATGTTCGATCGTTTGTCACAATCCACTAAATAAGTACTCGAGGGTATAAAATATAATTTAACAAAAAGAAAAGTGATGTAATGAAACAAGAGACCTCAGCTGCCACCCAAACATAGTTGCTGTTGTCGGGCTCACCTATAGGATTTCTACTTCGCTTACGCAGTTAGCTACGTCAGAAAGGGGATTGGTTATTTAAATTCTTAAGAAGCTATGACGTTGCCCATGATCACAGGTTATAGTGATCAGCAAGCCATTTTCACCGACTGCTTGCTCGTGCAGCATTTGTCTTTTGGCTGAACTATACCTGTGTTGGCGACATAAACACTATATTAGCAGTAATAGTTGTTTGCGTTTTACGTCCTAAAACGAAGGTGTGGTTATTTGGGACGCCTTAATGAAGGGGGGGGGGCGGTGCTCCAATGTTTAGGCATACTCTGGGTTTCAGTAACCAACTAAATCTAAGCACACAGGTCTCTAGCATAACGCCTCCATCTAAATGTGGCTGCCCGGCCTAGATTTGATTCCGTGACCGCAAAGTCACGGAATCAAATCCATAAGCACCATAAGCACTCGACCAAAGCGGGCGCTGCAAGTTGCGCAAGTATAGCACCGAATAAGCAATGACGGCGCGCTATCTCACAACAACGCAGCGATCCACACGAGGCACCGTCTAGGCAGTGAGGTTCCGTGCAGGGAATTTTCCCTTTGTCGGGGAATTTTTCGCCTGTCATTTTGAGCCAAAGGGAAAAGGCGAATCTTCGTGATACAGCAGAGAATTTCTTGAATAGTTAAACTCTCCCATGACGACCGATCATCAACGGTCACAGTGCGCCTTCATATGCTGTAATCGGTTCTGGCGCATGCGCCATACAAGCACAGCCCTTGAGATTTGTTTCTGCTACCTATGTGGGGCGAATTCTAGTTCACTATGGCTGTTAGACTTGAAGCCCACAATGTGCAGTGTACTAACAGTATATGAATTAATAAAGTCATGATTTCGTTGTACGGCAGTGGAGGGGCTATTCATGACTTCAAAAGTCACCAGTACGTCAGATACGTCTAATTATAGTATGCGTGTGCGTGGATGGGGGCATAAATGTGTACTGTTGTGAAGGAAAATATTTTTGGGAATTTCATCAACGTTTGCAGGAAAAAATCCCCGAAATGGGGAATTTCCATGTTTCTGAATGGGAGTTCTACGGTGTATTGTACGGATTATCACTGCGTCTAGGGTCTGAATGCGCACACTCAGGCTTGCCGTTCTGAGGCTGCCGTAGATCGACTGCGTTGACCACCACAGGTGTTGGTTATATGAATTATTTTTAGAGCGTTATTATTCGCGAACGTGGCTGCCCTAAATTTATGCCTATCTAGTCGAACGAAAGTGCGTCGTACGACTGTAATAGCACGTTACCTAGGGACCTATGATTTCGTGGGAATGTGCATTCTTCTGCAGAATGATACCTGCCAAAGCGTCGTTAAGTTCACCTCAAGGCATCAGATGCTCAGCTTTCACCCCTATCCTACGCACTCACTGATCAGTCCTGATTGACAAACCATAGTTGCCTTGCACGTGCCGAATTTGGAATTCGGTGAAAATCACGGCGCGATTCCGAGCTCCCGAGACGATCTTATTTGCATATACACGCACCCGGCATGACGCTTGGCAAAGTCCATTTGTGGCACTTTAGACACACATATTCACAGAGCGCCCTCTGTACCACCGCAGCTATTTATACTGCAAAACCTTTCAGGAACTCGTCTGAACTGGATCTATTTTGCCCTCAAATAAGTAACAGGTAAGGTAGGTTCACTGTATTCAAAGGCATGCTGCCAACCCTCTAAGTATTGCTGCTGAACGGCTCGGCCCACCCGATACAGATCCATCCCCCTTTCCCTTAAGCCCCTCAACTCACACCGAGCCCACAAAAAATTTTCTCCGGCCAGATGCCCGAGCTCCTGTAATACTATGCGTCTAATCCCTCCCCTTCACGTTACTAGGGGGGGGGGGGGGCGGTTTATAGTCGTAGGATGAGGAGGTGTAGGGCCGGGGTAGAACTTACACTGGCTGTCATCTCAACGTGGCACTGGTCTTGTTTGCTGCTGGGTGATACGTGTCCGTACTACTTTATTCCAGAGATACGAGCAAATGGTTGTCATTCTGTATGTGTATTCCAAGCGTTACACTTAGAACGCTCCCGTCGTATCCTGCGAGCCGGCCTTCGCTACAGTGCTATGATGACGAATTGTGACAGATGAATACACGGCAACAGATTATGCAAGAAGCTGCTCTGAATACAGTATATAGAAACAACATAATATGGCCTAATGGCGAGAATACGTAACAGTAAAAAAAGCAGGTACAAACCAAGTGCTTCGCCGTTTTGAAACATGTGAGGATGGCTTGGACGTGAACCCTACTCGATGTGAAATCACAGGCATGGGAATTGAAGGTATTTTTATGGGTGTCAGAAAGTAGTCGACTGGATGAACTTCTTTCTAACAAGATTCCCTTGCAATTGCTTTATTGCTGTATTTTAAGGAACTTTTCATGGTGGGCAGTGTGACGACGAATGATAACAACGTGAACGTGATAGAATACCAACATACCTTGATTAAGCTGTAAAATTTACGGCTCATTATTATAAATGTTTCGCCGGTACCATTCTGCATTCGACTTCATTTTCGCTATGTTACACTTTAATGAAACAGGAATTCCCGTCCGCGCCTCAGGAACCTAGCGTGCACAATTTTTGGTCTGCCCTTTGAGTTAAAGATAGTATTAAACGGGTAACAAGGCTCCCCGATGGAAGACAAGGAAAGCGAAGCAGATCTTTATAGCAGGATGAATGACTTTGCGATTATCCCGTTAATCAGGACATGCGTCACTGTTCATTCAATGCCGCTGAAAAAGAGGATCTAAACGCTACTGAAGGAGAAACATGAAGTGGCCGTGTCGAAGCACTCTGACACACTCTCAATCACGCCAAGTTCTACAGTCACGACGCCACTCGAACTTCGTGAAAAACATTCAAGTGAGCAGCTAACACTGCAAAAAAAAAAAAGAGGGAGAGCGAAAGAAACGAAATAAAGAACTATCACCGCCAAACAAGGACCTGACCTTAGCGGGACGTAAAAGACCATACTTCTCCAAGGGGGCACCGAGGGTGCGGGGACGGGAGGGAGGTGATAAAACGACGATTCGACAGGCTCCTCGCAAGGGGGCTGAAACTGTGATGCAGAAATTATCGAGTCACGTGCCTGCAGATACCGCGTACTTGCGCGCGTGCGAGCCCGCGGTGTCGGAGGTCACGGCAGTCCCGCCGCGTCATCATCAATCGCGCCGAGCGTTCGATGCGCCACGGGAGGTGCGGGGGAAAGACGCGAAGCAGCCGCGGAGGCAAAGGGCGTCGAGGTCGGAAGTCGACGACCGGCGACGTCGACTGAAGACGACGGGAGCGTGGCGCCTTGGCAGTCGACACGACCTTGAGAGACCCCGTGTGTCGACGGGTCAAGAAGAGGAGCCGCCGCCATAGGCGCATTAGCGGAGTCGGCCTCGTGCGTCTGATACCCCGATGCACGCGTCGATGCGTTATAATCGGTGTGCGAGCGCGTAAGTGCCTGGTAGCCGGCGTAGCCTTTCGCCGCCGGGGATGCCGATGAGAAGCGTGATTCGCGTGCAAGTGGGTGTAGATACCGAGATGCGGCTGAGTTCTCCAGCGGTGATCCGTAGAGACCTGCAGTGCTCGACCGTACGTACATTGGTGCACCCATTTTGCTGTATGCATCACCGACGACGTAAAAATATTGTGGGCAGTTCGTTAGACACATTCTCGCTCTTGGTGCATGTTCGTCATCATATGTGTTCATCTTCGGTTGCGTAGACTCGGCTCGGACTAGGATGTTTGCTCTTCGGAGGTCGTCGCTTTGCTGTGTCTAGAGTCGCGTTAAGTGCTGCGTCACAACTGGTGGAGGTGCTGGGTGCTCGGTTTTCTTAGTTGAAAGGCAGCGCTCTCTCTTGCTACTCTGTGCTTTTATTCGATTATAAGCAGCTTAGGGTCGGGCTAAATCCGGTGTGTGTCTTGACCACCCTTACTTCGCATGCGCGTCTGTTCCCCCTTCTCTCCTCTCCTAAGATCCGCCTCTCTCGCCACACCGACGCTGGGAGCGTTTTTTCACTTACGCTCGCTCCCACCTCCCTGTCTTCCAGCTATTCCTCCCCTCGGTGTTTAGGCCCCCATTGCGCATACGCGTCCACTCCACCTTATCTCATTTCCTACGCTTCCCTCTCTCTTCTAAAAGCATTCCTTCCCAAGGCGTTTACGCCCGCACAAACCATGTGCATCACTTAATGCAAAAAACCAGCGCCACTGGGTACCAGCGTCCAGCGCCATGCCCGATTATGAGACCAGTATCGCTCTGGTACCAGCCCCTCCAGCTCTGGCACTGGGACGGTGGAGCGGCAGCGTCCCAGTGCCAGAGCTCTTAAGAACACGCAATTTGACTCCATATGGGTTTACAAGTCGCACAGTCAAGATTTACGCGATATTTCGTTGCAAATAACAATTGCGGCTTGACTCAACAGTGGCGAATGGCTTTCGGGTACCGAACGACGTGCGGATATTGGCACGAGCGCCAAATTTTTCGAAGAATCTACGCCTTACCTCTGAAAAATCTCGGATTGACTGGAGGAGCAGGCACAGATTGTCGGCGGTTGCTGCCGATATTTTTTTCTTTGATAGTCGCTTCGCACACTTGCTGGATAGTCAACATGTACATATGATTTAAAATGACTTGTTCGGTACAATTTCATGCACACGATTCAATACTCAGTATTTTTCTCACGCAAGCGACGATTATACATCCAGCGTGCCAGTGTACAGATTTGCAGTTATATCGATACCTGCAACTAAGAATCCGCCGAAGAAAATACTAATGCAATACGATGAAAAAGCATGCCAGTGTGTTGGTTCACTGAGGCCTACCAAATTACCAATTCCCAATTCCGTGCTCTTGCATACGAGTCAGAGAAGTACCAGCTACTCTGCTCGGAAGGACGCTTTCGGAGACAGTCTGAGTTGCTGAAAGCACGACAAATCGTTCGTCGTCGCTCCTTGTGAGGTCACCGCACACGCGAAGAAATGGTTGATTTAGCTCAGGGATGTCTAAACTGTACTTTACAGTCACCTTTTACACTTTATAATTGTGCCTACTTAAAAGTAAAAAAGCGTCGGTAGCAAGTACACCGACGCGGCCGGCATGATAGGCCTAATGCTCGCTGGGACGACGCACTGGGTAAGGCCGCTCTCGACGCAGCTGAGTTGCGATGCTTGAAGTTTCTGCATTTGAGGTTCGCAGCATTTCTAACTGTTACCTAAACTGTACCTGAAGTAAGTAGAAGGTCAATCATTGCCAGATGTCCATTTCCGGAGTGGCGATATCGAGCAACAGCTGTTTTTCTGGCCTCCGCTAGCGGGCGTGCCTGTGTACAGATTGGCAGTTATATCATTACCAACAACTAAAATAAACGCCCGAAGAATTACTAATGCAATTCGCTGAAAACGTATGCCAGGGGAGTCAGTTCCTGAAGGCGTACCAATTACCATCTGAAAGTTTCGTATTCTTACATATCAGTCAGAGAAGTACCGGTGAAGTGCGACCGGCAGATTTCGGTGACAGCCTGCGTAGCTGAAATCGTCTTGTGCGGACATCGACACAAGGCAAATAGTTGATTTAGGTTCATTATTGTCTAAAGTATACTTTACAGTTACCCTCACACTTTAAAATTGTGTGTACACGAATCAAGTAGCGCCGGTAACATACACCGATGCGGCCGGTACGATAGGCCTAATGCTCTCTGGTCCGGGCACTGGATAAGACCACTCTCGATGCGGGGAGTTGGGATGGTTGAAGATTCTGCATTTGAGCTTCGGAACATTTCTAACTGTCTCCTGAAATAAGTAGAAGAATAAGCATACCCAGACATCTATTTACGTGGCGTGGCAGAATCGAACGACAGCTGTTTCTCTCGCCTCCGCTGGGAAACCTTGCGAAGTGATCGAGAGAGCTCATTTACGTTTCGTCAACTTGGTGGCATAAGCGATTTCCTGTTTCTATTAGGAGTCGTGTCCTGCTCCAGGCTTATAAACACTGAAACATGTAATTGTTACAGCAGTACACGACTGATGTGAATATGGCCGGTATACGCGGGGCCATGCGAAAAAGGTGAATTAATTGCGGCGATACGTACGTGCACCGCGAAAATTGCGTATGCTTGTGATCTATTAGGGAAGCATGCATGCCGTTGAATCAAGCGTTTTATATTCAGTGACACTGAAACATACTACGGCACACGCTGCATAAATGTGCACGTTGCGCTGGTAGGAACAGTGCGTCCTCCAGTATTCACCAGCGCTTGCCAGTGAAGATTACAGCGCCTCCAGTGCTTCCTAGTGTGCACCAGCGTGTACTCCGCAGTGTCTCCCGCGTGTACCACCAGCACGTGCCACAAAACGTACTGGCATCACGCTGGGGATGCCGTTTTTTGCAGTAGGGTCCCCTCTCTCTTCATTCTTACGCTCCCCTCTCTCACCTCGCAACGTCGACGCAGGCAGCACCTGCTCGCAAGATTAAAAAAAAAGAAGACTGCTCCCGCTGCACATTCACTGACCGTGCACCCCATATATATAGGCACAAGATCATGACCTCCAATGTTGTTCCGGTGGTGGATTTCTCCTGAGCGTTGTTGAAAAACATAACTTTCCAGCGTGCGCATTAACTTCAAGCAGACTGTTAGTGTCTGTGTGCAATCGGAGTATTCTCTCTCTCATTACCCATTAGCAGCGATTGGCATGTTCTAGTAGGCTACACCGGTTCATCGCTGCGTGCTTTGAGCCTCCCCAAATGTCTTTCTTGCGCAACACTGCCATGAGCGCCAGCGCCTACGTTTCCGCCAGTGTAAGCGTTAGTGCCCGCTGCTTCACGTCCACACATGCTTCCCTTTGTCAGGAGGATGGATGGAATAACATTTATTAATCTCCTCCAAGAAGCACGCGAACGTGCTCAGGGCTCCTACGTTGGGACATAGAGGCCTAGCCTAACAGCCGCATCACGGGCTGGCTGGACGGCCCATTTCTGGTCGACTAGGCTGGAACTGCGCAAGGCAGACACCCACCTCGCCGAAGGAGCATCGGGGTTAACATCATTATACATTGTAGTGAACTTCCAGAGCATGTGTCTAAGCGTAGCTGGGGCGAGATTGCATTGGTCGCAGATATTATTATCCTAAAGATCCGGGTATATGGCGTGGAGGACGTGCGGATTCGGGTATGACTCCGTTTGCAAAAGCCTTAAAGTGAGGGCCTGAGGCTGACTTAGCTTAGAGCTAGGCGGCGGGAAGACCAGATGATAGAGGTGGAAGTGCTTGGTGATTTCATTATAAGTAGATGGCACGTCTCTGTTTTTCACGGCTTCGAATCAGCCAGTATCTGCGCGGTCAGTCAATACGCGCGCAGCACTGTGAGCGGACTCATTGAGGTTGACGGGGCAGCCAGGGATCTGTCTGACGTGAGCAGGGAACCAAATAGGCTTAGGATGACAGAGTTCTTTAGGACTGTTCTGTAGAGTGCGTAGGGCCTGCGGGGAAACTCTGCCATTAGCGAAGGACCAGATTGCAGACCTATAGAGTCACTAACTATGACTTCCACATTGTCGTCAACTATAGCCAGTGCAAGAGCAGCATGCTCGGTCATGAGCAGCGGGTCCTTGATGTAGAGCGAGGTAGAGTTAGTCAGCTCTCCTTTGTGGTTAATAACAACTGCGATACCGCTTCGATACGAGGCGGCGTCTACGAAACAGGTTTTGCTGTCGTGTTGATGATTTTTTAGGATAGCGGAGGCTCGGGCTCGGCGTCTTGGGCAATAGTGTGCTGGATGGACATTTCTGGCAACTTGCGTGGCCGTTATAAGCTGTCGAAAACTTGCTGGTATCTCTACAGAGTCCCCATGGTATGAATGTTCCGTGCAGCCGAGTTTTTTGAGGATATGTCTGCCCGTCACTGAGGAGAAAAGGCGTGTGATCTGATAGCGCTCCTGTGCCTCCACAATTTCTTCTAGGGTTTTGTGGATACCAAGCTGCAGAAGCCGATCCATACTAGTACTGCACGGAATGCCAATGGCAATTTTGATCACTTTTCTAATGAGTGCATTGAGTTTGTCTCGTCACTCCCAGACCAGTTGTGCATAGCAGCAATGAACGAGAAATGACAGAGGTCGTAGAAGTGTACTAGACGGAGAAGATTGTCTTCCTTACTCCATTGTATTTGTTGGCAACTCGCTTGAGCAGGCGTATAGCGTTGTTGGTTTTGCTGATGAGATTGTTGACAGTAACGCTATTGGTGATATTTTTTTCAATGATCATACCCAGAACACGTATATGGTTGACCTTGGGTATTTCTGTACCACAGCTCGTATGAAGGGTAATACTCTGATGGAATTCCTGCCAATCACGAAGCTTTCCACTCCGCCTGACAGGTAGGTAAATGTGCAGTTCAGACTTCGCTGGCGAGCATCTCAGACCGGTGGGAAAAAAGTAGTACTCGATAGTATCAACTGCTAGTTGCCACACCTGTTCTATGTCCCCCTCGCAACCACTCATCGCCCAGATTCTGATGTCATCTGCGCATATGATGTGCTCAATGCCGTCTATTTTCTCCAGCTCTCTGACCAGACCAATCGTAGCCATGTTGAACACGGATGGCGAAATGACTGAACCTTCGGCGTGTCGCATGCACCTAGTTCTGCCTTCTCGGATAGAAGGTGCCCTGCTTTAGAAAAGGCCGTTCAATGGGATAAGAAGCATCTAACGTAGTTATAGAAGTTGGTACCCAGGTCAAAGTTGGATGTTGTGTCAAATATAAACGAATGCGTAATTTTATCAAAGCATTTCTCCTAATCAAGGCCGAGAATGACTTTTATGCTACAGGGTGTTATTGTCCAGGATTCGGTGTTTTGTTAGAACCATGGCGTTTTGCGTAGAGAGGTTTGCTCTAAAGCCGTGCATACTGTATGGGTGAACTCCACTGTCCTCGAGTGCTGAGTAATTCAGTTGAGTACATGCGTGCTCCAGAGCTTTGCCCATGCACGATGTTAGCGAGATAGGGCGTAGGTTGTCTATACTAGGTGTTTTGTCGGTTTTCAGAGTTTATATGGTGTGGGATACCTTCCATGCAGCAAGAAGAGTCCCATTATTCTACCTTTCATTGATTATATCAGTGAGGTATGCAATAGAGGGGTCATGAACATTACGCAGGAGTTTGTAATGCAGTCAGGACCTGGTGCGGATCTACCATCGATGTACTGCAGTGCCGTTCTGATTTATTCAATGCTGAATTCAGAGTCAAGCTTCGGATTAAGGGAACCTTTATAATCCGGGTGTGTCGCTACAGGTCTCTTAGTAAGATACTTGTGAACTCGGTTATCTATGACGGCTTCTTCTGAGGACCGCTTGAGCGCCAAGTGCAGGGACCGTCTCAAGTGATGCTTCTGATTGCACTTGGTATTTGTGTCGTCTAGGTGCTCCTTGAGGAGATTCCAACATTTACCGCTACGCATCTGGCCATCTATAGAATTGCAAGCTTCGTCCCACTGCTGTTTAGGAATTTGACAGTGTTCCTTGGTGTGTTATTAAGCTCGGATATCTTTTTACGAAGTCATCTGTTCAGGCGCTGACCCTCCCATCTAGCTGTTAAGGATTGTTTAGCTTCAATGAGATGGGCTAGTCTGCTATCTATTCTCTTAACGGGGAGGTCTGTGTTGATAGTCTTCATAGAGCTGGAAGCATCCTCCTTTATTTGTTCTATCCAAGCATCAAGCTCCGGGCGATGAGAAGGAGAGAACTGGTCTCTGTTATTTCTAATTTGTTGAAAGAGATCCCAGTTGGTCCAAGGAAATTATTCTTGTTGTTTGTGATATGGGTGAACTGGAAACGGCGTATCAACAAGTAATGATCACTGCCTAAATCTGTGGCCGACTTTGTCCACATGGATTTCGCGACATTTTGGACGAACGTCAGGTCTAGTGTTGAGTCTCTACAAGTTGAGGTGCCTAACCTGGTGGGGAAGGCCTTGTCAGTTACCAATGCTAGAGAGGTCAAGTGCGGCCTGCCATAGCTGAACCCACTTGCGAGTGTTGTGGTGATATCCCCACATTGAATTTGGGAATTTAAAGTCACAACCAATTACTAAACAGCTGTTGTTTTTCCAGGTTCATTTTTTTTTGTTTCAGAAGAGCCTTGAATCTTTGTCTGTGGTTGTTAGGGCTGCTGTAAAGATTAAGGATGAAGATACTTTGCCCTAAATTGGAGTCTGGAAGTCTCTCTACAAAGACATGATCTATGTCGCTGTTGCTGAGAGCCAAGTTATGTATGCGTTAATTTCTTTGGAGACTGGCGTACACACACCGCTTCCTTCCGTACTCTCTGGTGTCCTTGGGTTGAAACCAGAGAGTGAGTTCGAACAACAAAGTATTTCTTGTAGCAGGATAATATTTGGTTTTTCTATTCAATTTCTATCGTGCTGCTGTAGGGTAGCCATTTTGTTGGCAGAGCCCCTACGTACAGTTCCGTTGCCATATGTAGAAGTCACTAGTCGAGCGAGCCACCATGAGCGTTGTTATCGTCTGTCAACTGAGAGCCGCAGGTTGTCAATATTGATCGATGGGTGCCGCTATATGAGTTGGTGCATGCGATGCAAGGGGTGCGAGAGCATCACTAGTGAACGCTAGTGCAACTACACTGTCTCAGTCATCCTTTCGTTATGCGAGTTCAGTGTGCACAGCATCACACCTCGCGTGTTTTGCATGTTTTAGGCTTCCGTTGATGGCGAACATAATGTTCTTTACTTTGAATTTGACTTTGCTGGCTACGTTTTCAGTCTCTGTGGTAGCTACAGCCTTCTTCTTAGAAGCCGGAGCCGTAACGCAGTCGTTTTTTCTGACAGGGGAGGCTTCTGCATGAGGTGACTGACTACCACTGCTGTTATTCTTCTTAATCTCAGTTATTTCCAACATCAATTTCTGGGTGGTTTTCTTCATGAGGGCATTTTCTTTTTAGGGGAGAGTGAGTTCGATGCTACTCTTCGTGCTAATGCTGGTAGATTGTGTTGCATATTGGTGATGCACTACCCCGTTAGCATGCTCTGGGAGTGACCCCGATACTACTTTTTAAGTAGTCTTGACTCGCTCAGCCCAGCTGAGAGATCCAACATTCTTCCCGGACATGTGAACGCTTTCGGATTGGCTCCGGCCATGGGAACTGGATCTGGGGTGTGACTGAGACCTGTATTTCCCTCTGTACCCTGGGTGACGTCGGCATCTTGAGCGAGGACGTCGCAGGCTTGGGTTCTGCGCCGTGGTGGGTAATGGCTGGAGGCTTTGTTCTGTGCTTCGGTTTTCTTGCTGGTTCATTTCTTCAGGAGCACGTGCTCTTTCCAAGCATCGTCGCCTTACGATGCAGGGTATCTGAAATCGCTGTTTACAGTCCTTGCGTGCTGTCAGGTGCTCGCCGCCGCAGAGCGTGCACTTTGGGGTGCACTGGTGCGAGTTGTCTGGTTTGAGTATCCCACATCCACGGCATATGGGATTACCGGGAGTTCGCTCGATGTCCTAAGCGACCATATGCGTAGCATATGTCGACTTGCTTACGGTAGAGCGAGCATTGCACTAGAGTTGGGCCACATCGCACAAAGTTAGGGACTTTGAATCCATCGAATGCAATGATGACGGCCGTGGTGTTGCCGATAGTGTTTGGTTGCCAGAGCCAAGGAAATGCGTTCATTCATGATCTTGGAGTCGATAGTGGAAGGTCCATCAGGGAACGGGATTCCTCTAATTACTCCTTGCAGATGGTGTGGGGTGAAGCTTCGTATGCGCTGATGTCATAACTATGTTAGTTGACTTTAAATTGCTTGAAGCGTACGCATCTGTCAGCGTGTCATCTCTTCGGCGTACTATAGTCACGACAATGTTTTGCTGCAGATTGGGACAGATTGTGTTGCTGTCTTTATCTCCCGCTCTGACAACAGCGGCAAGGATGATGACATCGGCCACGATGGTGGGACCGGTCTTGGCAATGTCGAGGCCTCCTCTGGGTCTGATTATGATCTTGAAGTCTTCTTTCGGTAGTTGTGGCATCCTGCTGGCGCGAATAGTTCTTGCCACAACGTTTCCGCGATAGTTAGGCCTACACTCTAAGCCAAAAATGGCCGAAATGGGAGCAACGGCTGTTTTTACTCCTTCAGACCGACTGTTACTCTCAGAAAAGACCAAGCGGAACAAGATGGCCGACTTGTTCGAGAATGGGGGAGCAACTGTATTCATCTTAAGTTTGTAAGGGAGCAACGGAAGGAGGAACCGCTGTAAATGCTCTCGTCACGCAACGGTTACTCCCCGGCAGGACACCGCACACAAATATGCATGCCGCCCACATTGATATTCATGGGCCAGATTATTGTTTGTTCTGTGTGCCAAACTTCGCCAAACCAAAACAGTGACTTATTTTAGCATCCGTAGATAATAAGATAGCAGCGCTGGCTGAACACAGAAGGCCTGAGAATACAGTACGGCAAGTACCTAACACACGCAGCAGCAGAATGGAGAGTTGGCACGTCAAAGCGGACCGAACGCCGAAACACGTGCAAAACAACGATAAAAATAGCCTAGACACGCCGTTCGTCCGCGAAGTAAGGGCGTCAAAGTCGATCAAGCACCGAAACACGTGCATAAGGAGCCCCCCCCCCCCCTCCCCGCCCAGATATATCGGAGAAAAAAAAAAAGCGGACCCAGACGCGCTTCTCATCAGCCATACACTTAGTAGCACGCTTCACCGTGTAGTTTGAGGGCAGAATGACAAATCTGCGCCATCTGCGCCCGCACGACAAGTGTGGCGCTAGCGTAGCAAACGATGTAAGTTACAAAGTAATTTTTATTCAGTGTTTATGTTGACTAGCACTGAATAAAAATTATACTCAACTTTTTATGTTTATTTATGGGTTTTAGTGTACCTCAGTTTTTTTTTATAATTGTATTAGGAGAACACACTGAAATCATTGCGCTGACGCCTGTGCTGCCACTGGTCGACGTTTTTTTTTTTCGGCACAACTACGTTCGCGTTCGCACTACTCATATTCATTTGGTCTGTAGTCGGCGAGCACATGGACGTGCGGGCTTGTGAGCTATGTTTTGATCGTGTGTGTGTGTCGCAGATTTGCGGTTCTACTTATTCGTGATGAAGGTTAGTGTATATTTATCTTTATGGAGCGCGAAGTAGTTGTGGATTTTGCTGCCGGGTGGAACAAACACATCGTAAACACGTCTTCAGCTATCTGCAAGCCTGTTCGCTCGTCGGACAAAGGACTGTGCATGCATCAGCGTGCAGGTGAGTGGCATTTCCAGCAAGATTTAATGCTCTTACAATGCATTGTTGAGTGGTTGCGCTATTGAAAGAGAAATGATTTGCTCTTATTCGCCGTATCCATTGCTTGCCGTATCGGACTAAATTACCTCTATTACCGCCTGCATACCCTCTTGCTTCCCCTGTCACCACTGCAGTGCCAGTGTACTTTTGCAGTTAAAAGTTCATTTCCGCAACACTACCTCGCTTGAAAAAACATTGGGGCGGGTTGTAGCTGCATTCATACTGGCACTTTTCTACCATTGGCTTTATGTAATGTTAACGGCTGAGTGTTGGGGCCTTGGGCCGCATTTTTTAGAGCTGTAAAGTGTATGTAAATCAGTAAGTGAACAAATCATTGTCGCATCACTTCACTGGCATAGCCAGGCGGTTGCGCACAGAATTTTTTAGGCCGGGCGTAGGGAGCCCAAATTGACGACCATATTCGCTTGCCCGGCCTATTCAGATAAGCGGACCCCCCCCCCCCCTCCCCGCACGCCTAAAAAAAAAAAAAAAAAATCTGCCCACATCACTGCGTCACTTGCTTCACCTCTGCGCTGAACGTACTATTTTATAAGCGCACCATCAAGCGAGCAGTTTACATATTGACAGAACAATTGGAGGAGGAATGACCCAAATCTTTCAGATTTCTTTAGAGATGCAAAGCCTTAGCAAAACTGAATATTGTAAAAGACAATCATAAATGCTGTATGTTCTCGTTAGCGTTGTCATTATTCTGCATCATGAAATCTTTATGCGCTGTGAAAACTTGGCATGCCGTTGAAGTCACATATCGACGTTAATACCAATCGACGAAAATTTCGACAACCTCAATAACACCGTTTGGGATTTGTCGCATGCACATAATTAGGCTGATTCCCACTTGGCTGTTCTTAACCTGACTTCACTGCTACCAAATGAAACAATATTTGATGCATGTCTTTTACTTTTTTTTCAGGGATATGACACAAATTTGGTTATACTGCAGATGCTCCCAACGATGCTAAAGTACAGAAAGCAAGTGAATTTTGGTAAGTGCAGACTTTTTGTACTACGTATATGAAAGCATCGCTTTTTAGGGGCAAACTGTGCATGTGTTGGCCAGAGAATAGTTCATCATGCCACATGGTTACACTGGCACTGACAATTCGACATGGCTCCGCTGGCCCGTGTGTGTGCTCACACTGTTACCGTTAAGATAAAATGTTTATGTTTTCATTGCAGGGATTGCTGTTTGTACTAAAAAGCCAACTGCCAAGATTTGTTTACGCTGGTACTCCTAAAAGTATGCTTTCCCTATTTACATGGATTTTGGCTTGCACAAAGCATAACACTTGGGCCTAGATTCACAAAGCTGTCCATGCGCAGGCCTTCATAACAGCGTTTCTTGACTTGCCTTTACCCTGTTTTCTGCAGATGTTTCGAGGGTTTAAAAGTGCCACAGCATGTTGACCTCCCCCACTCTGAAATATTCGCGTTCAAAGTTCCGCAAGAGTGGGCTTAACTTTCTTGTGCACCTCTTTGCTAGTCCAAGATACTGAAGTGTTATGCTCTTACTAGAGGTGGCAGTGTTTCTCATGTTTGTATTTCCATCACATTCACCAAGTATGCGATCTTGGCTTGACTGGTAGCACATCCTCAACAAATGTCTTTGTGGCACATGTAGAAGGCAGTACAAAATAAATAGGCAGACATTCACACCGGGAGCTAACTTCTAATAATGCTTTTTTTTTGCAAACCACGGTGTGCTTATTCCAATTTGTCTAACAAGCAGTAACCTGTTTGGCTGTGAACCAACAAGACGTTGAACTAATAGAAGCATCACATCTTGTTGCTCTCAAATATATATGTATTGGCAACCTATCTGTGACACTGTCAAACAAAGAATCAGAATATCTGTGCATGCCTTAAAATATATTGCTTCCTCGACAACCGAGTGAACAAATGCACCCTAGTTTACTAAATTTAAAGCATTTTTTCAAGGTAGCACGGTCTACATTTTTTGTCTATAGTTTTGTCCAGCCGTTTGCGTCAGGTACAAAGAAATATACTGAAGATTATCATGTAGCCTCTGCAAATGGTTGCTTTCAAGCAGGCTTTGCCTGCTTGGCTTGTGCCTACAGGTATTGCACAATTCAAGACCCAGCAGCGTATGATAGAACAGTAGAATCGAGAGCATCTACGTGCACGAGCTAAATAAGTATTTTAACATGAGCGGACAGTACGTGTTATTTGCCACACACATGACCACACTTAGAATGCCCATTGGTGAATGGGCTCATAGAAATGTCACTCAGCTGTGTATAGGAAACAAGTTAGCTGAACCTAAAGGTATCTTTAACTGCTACAAATATGCCTTGTTGAGGTGCTGCACATTTTCTTCCAGAATATTGCTGTCTGAGACATCATGTGAAGAGCGTCTATCACATCAGCATTTATATGGCTTGCCAAGTAACGTTTGGCCGAACCTTCCTTTTTTTCACATTTCGTTTTGCAGTAGACATCCTAGAATGTAAGCGCTGCTGCAGTGTGTGTGACTCATTGTTATGAATTGATTCTGGCATGTTTAACCTCACACTTCTATTTTTTTTCTTGCAGCAATGAGATGCTTCACATATGCCTGCAGTGACGTTCCGCTGCGCTAGCCTGATGGAAACACCAGCTGCGAAACTTGAGTTCTTCAGAATTGGAGAAGTTGCCCTTCTCTCACCAATGATGACACAGACTGCCCTATGCTAGAAATTCAAGATTGTTTTTCCACGGATGACGCAGAAAACCTTTGATGTATTGTGTTTGTTTAGTGCTGGCTGTGGTGTGGCGAAGTCTACTTTTACGTGTGGCCACACGTCGCCTCATAAAAAGAACAATAAAGCATTTATTTTCCTTTCAATATTGTCCACTTTTTGTGTTAGAAGCACCCAAGCAGTGCTCTTCCAAGGAGCTCTCGCCATGTGTTAAGCGTGTGACAAGCATACTCGAGATAAATACTCATTTCCCCAAGGAGTAACTGGAAGCATGTGCAGTTGGTTTTCAGAGAGTAACTGCGAACACGTGGGAGGAACGGTAAAGAGTAACTGTTGCTCATAGAAGAGCAACTGGTGGGAGTAATGGTTGGTCGGCAGGGAGCAACTGGTGGGAGTAACTGTTGGTCTGCAGGGAGGAACTGGAGGGAGTAACTGTTCATCCCCCGAAGGAGGAACTGAAAGGAGAGCAACGGTTCCTCCCTCTGCAGTTACTCCTTTTAGGAGAGTAATGGGAGTGGCAATGCAATTGCTCCCTGAAAGGAGCAACCCCTATACCCCTGTTGCTCCGTTTTGGCTTAGAGTGTAGACGCGTTCGAAATAAGAAGCTAAAAATTGCGCCAACTTATCCGTAATACTCGGTCATCGAAGCTAGCTCGAGGCAAGCGAAGTCACTTCAAACAGTCGTTTCCTGCGGACAAGGTGAATGTTTCAACAACTACACCAAAATCACTTCGGAGCGGGCGTCCGAAGGTGCCGCGATGTTTCTGTACACTACGTACACTAACACTACCACGGTAATCTTAAATCTGAAAAATACCGCGCGTACCGTAAGCGGTACGGGTAACGTACGTATCTGCGCATGCGCACTTCGATTCCAGTATCACGGTACGCCCAGTATCCCGGTGAGCCCGGTACACTATAATTGTATATTGATTTTCGGCTGTCGTACGCCTTCACGTACTTGAGACCGACCATGATAAGGCATATATTGTTCCTGGCGTATTTGAGAGTGGTGTACTCGACGTGACGAATGCTGAAGATGCGACCATGGCCCGTTTGGAACAACTCGTGAGAGGCCCGCGTTACCACCATGGCTCTGCTGATGACGAAAGCTTGTACATTCACGACGACTGTCGACTCGCTTGCCTGAAATCTCAGATTGTTCCATGTTCCTGCCTCTGGCCACGGCGTCAACAAGTTGATGCCACTTATTTCCCTGCTCGAATGCAGATTGGAAGTCGTGCTTCTCAGAGGTTCGAGAATGCGTTCCATCGATTCCGATAGCATCGAAAGGTGACAGTGACAATTCGTCGATGTTCGTAGCAGAACCATGGCTCACGGCAAACAGCGCGCTAGTAGACGGGGAGCAGAAGTCGGATTTCATAGGGCCTTCCACCATCCATCCAAAAGTAGTTTCGATCGCAGTTATACCTCTGCTGATGCGATGGATTTTCCCAGTGGCAACTTACCAATAAGCGTCAGATCCTATGAGGACAAGAAGTTACGTGGGAATACAGCACACCTTTCACTGTAGCCGCTCGCACGTCGCCGCCGATCACAACACGCGCGCCCCTCGTAGCTGGAGCAAGATCGTACTGCAGCGCAGTTCTCGTGACCGCCACGCGACACGCCTCTCTGGTGGAGCTTACAAACTGAGTTTATTCTAGTAACGTTGCCTATACTACACTCCATATGCTTGTGCTGTGCTTCAATCTGTCGCCTTTTCTTTCCCACTCCCGCCTTTTATGCTAATCCCATCCACCGTCACTTGCCTTTCATATCCGCTTCTGAAACTGTACTGCGCAAGACTATGCATTACATTGCTGGCTTTCTTTCCTTCGTCCGCAGCATCAGTTCCCTTTCCCACCCCTTAACTATACCATACTATGCATTCCTGTGCTGAGCTAAGGGTTGCTTGGCATGCGTTTTTCTGTGGTGCGTGCTCTCCCAACTTTTTATGGTGAATACTCGAGTTTTGCGCGCTTAATCAAATCCGCTGTTAAAAGCGCCTCCCAATCACTTCATACAACAACGTCCCAGGGATTGCCACTGCTACAGAACTTTTCGTGAATAAAGAACTCGGCACCCATACAACTCCCGATGAAGACCCACCACGGCATTTTTTTTCTCTCAACAAGCATTACGTTAAAGCATTCATTCTCAAGAAGAAAAGAGCTGAAGAAGAAAGAAAAGTAACAAGGCTGTGTACAGGCAAGTCAGCGCACTGCTGCTAGATCAAGTAGCCTTCGCAGTCTATTTATATCGTTTCTTCGTATTTGCGAGTATTTCTCTCGCACTATACGATATTACAACATGAGGTCGAAATAAAAGAAAGGTTTTCGGCTTCACTTTTTAACTTTTGAGTCACTATCACTAATAATATCTTGATAGAAAGTGTTGGGTCTGGCCGGAGCGGGTATGATGGTTTTCAATGAAATGCCCCAACCAGTACTTTCAGTAAATTTGTTCCGTGTACGGCAGCAGGTTGTACCTCGGTGAAGTTGTTGTATAGTGTGAACACCCCAAGGGACGGCTTTCAGCTCTCCCATTGTAGACTACCTCGTACTCTAAATCATTACCTAGTATTTATGAACACAAGTTTGTTATACAGTACGTTTCGACAACTGAGGTAGCTTTCTGCTTTCCCATACTAGAGCTTCAAGTACTTTCGATTGTTAAGCACTTTCTTCTAAACGCCCAAGTAAACATCACAACAGTACATTGGTCTGAACATCACAGTAGCAGGTGGTTGGTTAGGCTGGAATTTTCGTCTATGCGGCCTTATCAAGTGTGAGGTCCACGGAGCGGCTTTCAGCTTTCCCTTAGTAGAGTACCAGGTGCTTTAAATCGCTCCTCACTTTTTCTCAACACAAGTGTCGCATGCAACACGCACATAGGGACCACTCACTGATCTGCCACAGTTGAGTACGAAGTACTCGAAATCGTAGAACTCTTAATCTAAGCACACTTGTTAAAGTTTACCTGCAATCGAACGGCTCACTACTCTCTCATACTTGAGTACGAAGTACTCGAAATCATTCAACACTTTTTATAAGCGCAACCAAGCCCTCGACCTTCCTCGAGGCAGAGTGCTTTTGCTAGCGTCTTTCTGAATTTATGGTTGCTGGGTAGCGCAGACTCCATTATTAGGCACCTGTAGTTGAGCATTTCCGATCTGCTTCGGTGAGACCTGTTTACGTTTTCGCACAAATGTGTAGAACGGACTTCACAGCGCGTGTACTGAACGATTGTGCAAGCAGCAGGACGTAGAACGCATCTCCCTATTCGCTTGCAAAGTCAACTGGGCGCAGGGGAGAAGGTTCGCCCACTTCGTTTCACATGTCCTCTTTCAACAAGGCTGACCACATCTCGACAAGCACGTTGGTTAAAAAAAAATAGCAGCATATTCCCGGAGTGAATGATGATGAGTGGGGAGAAGCGCTGGAGGGTTTCATCGCTAAACCGTGAACCGTCCGCGAATATCGCCCACTATATCATCAAAGACGCGACAAACGCTGTGTATTTATTTATTTATTGTTCACAATACTGCCAGTCTCCAAAGAGACCATAGCAGGTGGGCACTACAGTATACAGTTACAAAGAGCACTTAACACTTTCAGGATCGTAAATTGGCAAGTAATGTGTAAAAATACAAATCAGCAACCTTGAAGCATACAATCAGCACTTATGCACACCATACACACCAAATACAAGTGAATGCTGGTTTGTATGTCACAGAAAAGCAGACATATCAAGGACGCTAAAAGACGTTGTTTTCAATTCTTCATAAGAAATCGCACAATGACTGGGCATTAGTGGTGAAAGGGGTTAACAAATACCATTCATGGATGGCAACTGGAAAAAAAGAGTATTTAAACGCATCATTGTTACATTTATATTCTAATAGAGTATTTGTATGTTGGTGCCGGGTAGCTCGTGTTTGCGAATATTCAACGTAGTTTGAGACATCTATTTTGAAATAATTATGTAGGAGTTGATAAAGAAATTTCAAACGTGCCTGCTTCGCCCGTGTTTCGAGCGTGGGAAGCCCAGAAACAGCTAGAAGGGTAGTGGGTGAATCAGCCAGTTTAAATTTGTTATGTATGAATCTTATGGCCTTCCTTTGTACCTTTTCTATTTTTTATGTTAGTCACGGTATGAGGAAACCATACAGTATTTCCATATTCAAGGATTGGCCTAATGAATGTTTTATAGGCTAGTAGTTTCGTCGAGGTGGGTGCCAGATGGAGCGATCTGCGAATAAAAAATTGTTTTTGCATAGCAAAAGAAGTAACATTATCAATGTGAGCGTCCCACCTTAGATCTGATGTTATTGTTAAGCCTAGATATTTATGTCTCTGTACATTCGTGAGAGCAGCCCCATTTATGTTATAGCGAAAGTTAGAGGGTTCTTTTTTCCGTGTTATCGTAATTTATATCGTCTGTATATTTATACAATAAACTTTATTATTCGTAAGTGGTAGCTATATACGTCGCTTCCGTTTCCTCTTCCTTATAACAGCTTTATAGTCCTTGAAGTGGTGGATCGCTGACAGGTGTAGTGGGATGTTTGCAAGGACGAAATGGTGGGCAGTTTGCAAAGTTGAAACTATAGGCGGTCACGTACAAACAAGAGATGTATACAGGTAGACAGTGTATGATTCATTAACGAGCACCTGGACACAAGCACACGACCATCTTGCAGTTCATGGCTACCACTCAACAGTATTTGCTTTATGGTCAGTGAAGTGGTGGATGTTTGCAAAGACGAAGCAGTGGGCAGTTTGCAAAGGTGGTACTATAGGTAGTCCCGTACATACATACGAGGGATGGACAGACCCACGTCTTTAGGAGCTTCACCCCTAAAACGCGAAAAAAGTTTCATGCCCTGTCTCGGAATGCATAATTGACGCTCAGCTAATACTGCCTATGGTATAGTCTGCGTATAAGATTGCGTATGGCGTTTGTTACACTGACAAAATTTATATGTATTTATCTGCACTTGCGTGTACTGGTTAAATAAATCTTGCTTTGTGTATGTTAATCGTCATCACTTGGCACTCGTCATCACATCACACCTTAACATTTCGCAGCTCATAGACTTTCACTAAGGATGTTAGTTGTAGCAAAAGTACTCAGCTAATTTTTAAGACGAAATCCTTAGTTCTGTATTCCTCAAGCTCATGCCGTGATAGTATCACATAAGTGCGCGAGTGGCGTGTCTATTGCGCTAACTGGGAAATTTGAGTTTAGATTAGTTGGTCGGACACCTTGAACGCGCGAGCACGTGGATGTCGTGGTCGAGATGTTTTTAACGCGATAACGTTAGAGAGCTCGTGTCACAGAAATGCCGCCGCTGGCGTCGGCCTCGTTGGTTGTGAGCGAAAAATCGTCCGTGAGCGAAAAAGCTCGTTACAGGGATCGCCGCGGGAGGCCGCTACTTGTACATGCGTGTGCGCGCGATCACACTGAAAAAGCCGCACATTCGAAGAAAAAAAAGAAAAAAGTGTCCAAGGTCATGAGGCACGGCTGACGTAGTTTCTTTGCCTTACCACCCTTCTCTTCTTAGCTTCCGGCGCTTTCATCGGGACGGGAGAAGATGGAATGCAATTGCAGCATGCGACAAACCTTTGTAACTCCACTCGTACTGGACGGATTTCCATAATTGTTGCAGCGTTGAATTCGTGAGTCAATAAGCTCTTCCTATGAATTCGTTTCATGGCTACTCAAAAAAGTGCTTCAGGACCCCTTTAACGCATTTCGTTCCACAGGTGATTTCATTTGTGGGGTTTCACGTCCCGAAACCACCATATGATTATGAGAGACGCCGTAGTGGAGGGCTCCGGAAATTTTGACCACCTGGGGTTCTTTAACGTGCACCCAAATCTGAGTACACGGGCCTACAACATTTCCGCCTCCATCGGAAATGCAGCCGCCACAGCCGGGATTTGATCCCGCGACCTGCGGGTTCGACTGGTGTAACGACGAAAACGAGTCTATTCGGAGATTTGTAGGCGCATTTGGGAGGCCTCAAACTACGTTTAAAATGGCCGGAATAGTGCAGCCACCGCCGCTAAAAACACACAGGAGCTTTCAAACAGCTGTAAAAATAAACAACGATGTCCATCTAGTGGAAAACATGTCATGTCTTTCCAGAGGCGTTGATCAAGCAAACAGCAAATGCTATATCATCTGCTGTCATTTGTGAGGCATTGTAAGACTCTTTATGGCCTCCGGGTTGGCGAGTGCGTGTCGTGTATCTTGGAGGCCATGCGACTCTTGCTTTAAATCAAAATCCTGTATTTACCATTCGCGCGCGCGCGCTGGTACAATCAACTGTGTGTGCGTGCGTGTGTGCGTATGTGTGTGCGTGTGTGTGCGCGTGTGTGTGCACATGTGTGTGTGTGTGTGTGTGTGTGTGGGTGTGTGCGTGTGTGTGCGCGTGTGTGTGCACATGTGTGTGTGTGTGTGTGTGTGTGGGTGGGTGTGGGTGTGTGTGCGTGCGTGTGTGCGTGTGTGCGTGCGTGCGTGCGTGCGTGTGTGCGTGCGTGTGTGCGTGCGTGTGTGCGTGCGTGCGTGCGTGCGCGTGCATGCGTGCGTGTGTGCGTGTGCGTGTGCGTGCGTGCGTGCGTGCGCGTGCGTGTGTGTGTGTGTGTGTGTGTGTGTGTGTGTGTGTGTGTGTGTGTGTGTGTGTGTGTGTGTGTGTAACAAAACATATTAATAGATATGTACGTAGCGGTTGAAGGGCGCACGAGGGGCCGGATTTTGCTATCGCATTCAACTCTTAAAGACGAAGCTTAAGGGTCCCCATTTTTTTTCCTGATAATTTACTGTATTTATAACGGTGTGTTGCATACCTCGGTAACACTTCCCAGCGCAGCGTAAGCATACTATATGCAGGTCACCAGCGGAATGCTGCATGTGGGTAAATGGGGTCTAGCAGGTCTCGCAGGTCTCGCCGTAGCAGGTCAGCAACAATTAAAGGCAGTAATGACCAAGCAGAAAGGCAACATCGCAGACGACGATGATGAGAAAGCTGTGAAACGCTTGCGCATTATATTCTAAAGCTGCACATTATATTTTATAAAGCCGCTCAATTTTCGGCCAATGCCCCACAGTTGGTATGAGCCACGGGTATAGGTGAACAATAACAAGCTTGAGAATAATAGGTCAGTTTAAGTGGAATTTCACTACATTAGTTTTGTAAACAGAAGCCTTATATGCCGGGTTATTGTACTTGTTAAAAATCGGGTTCAACACGCCGTAAATTCCCAGGTCAATCCCCATACTTAGAAATAACATTTATAGCAAAGATCAGGCAGAGTAGACGCAGAATGCGTCTATAAAAAGAAGCAATGATAATTGGTGAAAGGAGATAATGTGTAAATACAACATGCGCGAGAGAAGAAAAAATGAAAACATCAAGTAAAGGCCACTTACAAGAATGCACCTCGAACGTGAACTACCTGATTAATGCATGAATTTATTACTGCAACCCCTCAGTTATGCTTTTGTATGAAACAATTTCGCGCTCATCAGAGGTGACCCTTGCCCTCGGTATAAAGCTGAACTCGGTAAAAGCGAGGGGACGCGATTCCCCGCACTAATCATTAAAGGGTACACGTATACACCTACTTCACATGACAGGTATAACCCCCACAACTGCCTATCCTGCGGCTCACGACTTCACGACTTCGACCCGTCCGGGCGTATCTGACGAGCGATTCGCTTTTTTTTTTTTTCTGCAATACTCAAGCGATCAAGTCAGCAGGTTTGATGGCGTGCTATTAGTCTCCCCAGTACGATGCCTCCGCACGTGGTCATATAAGCTTGGTTGCCAGGTGGACGCACAAGCGGCGTTGCTTCATCCTCGCTTTTTTTTTCGATTGCAATGCAGGCTTACGATAATGAGGCGTAATGCTCGGTGTGTAAGCTTTCTGCCGCTGCCTCGGAGGCGCCATGCATTCGCTCGAGGCGGAACGGCAAACGTGATTAGGATGCTGAAAGTGGGAGGCTTCGCTCCTTTAATGCGGATGCGCCTGCTCACGGGCGCCGATGGAAGCTGCACGATCACGCATGTGGGATCTGCGAGAATCACGACGTTGTAGCTCGGTGCACACTGCTTGCCGAGGAGGCATTGGGGCAGGTAAAATCGTATTTTTTTTTTGGTAGTGTTGTTCAGTGAAGCGGGAAATACCCGCGGATAAATAGGATGGTTGTTTGGTTTGTGGCAGGGGTATATCTAACACGGGCCCCTTGGACATTTCGCTAGCGGCCCGGCTTGTACAGGACAGCCTTCATGCATAATTCGTTTTTTTTTTAGAATGTGCCTGAGTTACGCAGACGTGACTGGTCTGAAGCATTTCTTTCGTGAGGCGCCTCATGCTGTTAGGTTGTGTGAAAACACTAAAACAAAACCTTTTTATTTCAGAGTAGGAGTCCACGGTTCAGTCATTCAGGAGATCAGTGTCATTATGTTTCTCAAATCAACACGAATAATTTCTTTTTAAAATGATCAGTACAGGAGATTTGGTCTTTCGTTAGCGAAATTAGCCTTAAATAATAAAAAAATCATTTTTAGCTGGAACTCGTAATTCTTGTCCTGGTATAGATTATATTGAAGGGTGTTTTTTTTTTTCCACGACCCTCAACAGCACCATGGTCAAAGACTGGTCCTGCTAGGTAACCATTTTTCTACAGTTCTCGGAGTTCTCAAGGAAGCTATTTTAGTCACGTTGTTTTGCCCATTGCAGGTGCGTAACAAATGACCACGGTGTAATGTCACAGGAAGACATGCAGAGCTTGATAACGGAACATGCATGATGTGCGCGTTCACTTTGTTATTTACGCAGTGTCCCGAACAGTTTTCTAGCGTCAATCAAAAGCACTCAATCTTTCTGACTTCAAAGATGCAGAAAAAAACAACGCGGTGAATTTATTCATATGGTGGACACGAAATTCTGCGCTTTTCCGAGAACACGAAATTCTACACAACCTTTAAGCCCTGATCAGTTGACTAATTGATATGTGGGGTTTTACGTCCCAAAAACACCATATGATTATGAAAGACGCCGTGGTGGAAGGCTCCGGAAATTTTGACCACCTGGGGTTCTTTAACGTGCACCCAAATCTGAGCACACGGGCCTGCAACACTTCCCTGATCAGTTCATCTGGCAACATTACGGATAACCACTGTAAAAAAGCCAAGTCAGGACACCAGCCTTTTCTTGACAAGAACGCAGAAAACGCCACGTGCACAAAAGTACACGCATCTTAGACAAGGCCGGGCATGAGCGACAGGTGCTTTGAATCCAAGCTGCCAAAAAAACAATTACTCGGAACTTGACTGGCCATCTGATAAGGACATTTGATGCGCGCACGACAAATGCGCGTTTGAAGCGGGAAGCGTGAAACTATATGCAAATTAGGTGTTCCCGGGGCAACCACAAAGAAAGCTAGCACGCTTGCCCGTAGTGCTGACCAGTGCACGCGAAAGCGTTTTCGTACACCATTGCCGGCGATCTGAGAGGCGAGAGGTCGTGAACCATGTACGGGAACCCCATCTTTGTCGTACTCGCGAACCATGGACGGGCCAGCGGGGACATTCACAATCTCCGTACTCTGCGGTGCCGCTTGGCTGCGCTTCCGGTGCCAGCGCGTACACGATGCACGCGCACTGGTGGACACACAAAGGAAAGGCGTACACACGCCAAGGCTCGGTCCACCGCTTACAGCGCGACGAGCGACCTCTTCTATGCATTGTCTTCCGACGCTGAAGCCATTGTCGGGTCCCGCCGCTCGGTTCAAGTCGAGTAACAATGATGGGCATACTCTTTTAGGCTCTGGAAGAGCGTGAAAACATAAAGAATACTCTCCGCAAACCACCACCGCTTGCCTAAACTTCTTTTGTTTCGCGTTGGCACTGGCATTATTTGAGAGTCTCGGCACGCGGTGGTACGGTGCCCGTTGTGGCCGAAGAAAGCACCGAGTGAGCGCCATGTCTCTTCTCGTGTTCATAATTGGAGCCGCCAGCTGCTCGCATCAGGAACATATTCTTCGCTGTGCATGGTTGGCCGGTTCCCGTAGAGCACGGTTAAGCTTGAAGCACTAGGAAATTCAATGAGTGCGTAGCACCAACCTTAAACGGTATACGCAGCGAACACCTGTCTAGGGACAGCCTGCTCAAAACAGAATCACAGTTATCCGGTGTGAGATCTCATTTAGGACATGCGGCTGGAGAGAAGTACATGCCAAAGCTGCCCTTTGAGGATTGCGCAGATGGCGCCGTGGCGTCAATATAGTTAGTGCTTCCATTGTGTTTTCTCGCGTGTCTGCTTTTCTCTTCGCTTTCCTTCTCATGTTTCTTCTATTTCCTCCTCCCATTCTCTTACGGAAACGCCATACATGGCCCATATATAAGTTATATCTGGCCATATATAAGCATATGTGGTAGCATATGTGGCCATATATAAGCATATATGGCAGCATATGTGGCCACATATAAGCATATATGGATGTATATCTGGCGGAGTCGGTTCATGTATGGGGTTATATACGGCCATATATGACGCAGTTGGCCCATATAGAAGTCAAATCCGGCCAAATAAGGCACGGCCACACCATATATAACATATCAAGTGGATCCTTATATGTGGAAGTGCTCTCTTATTTGGGATGAACCACGTATATATTTAGCACCGTTATCACACGTTTATGCGAATTGTAATATATAACAATTTGTACACAAAGCTGACCTGCTTATTTTTCATAACAATAGGAGTATTAAATATATATGTTGTTTCTGCCATGCAAAAAAACCGAAATTTCAGGTCAGCTTTGTGTACGTGATAGTTGACACTCAGTTGAATGCATATATGCATGCATTCGTGTAATTTAACTCGTACATTTTTCATGGCATTTAGGTTTGAAACAATAAGTTGCAGTTAATACGACGTAAATAATGTATACAAGAGCAGACATGTTTTACGAGTAAGGAATCGTGTCAAGTCACAAAACGTATTGAAGTTTCTGAACCTCGCTATTATTATAGAGCAATCCTATATAGTATTATGTAAAGACAAAATGCATGCAACTTATATTGTTCACATAACGCATTGTCTAATGTGGCGGCAAGAAATAGTAAATTCAATGCACTTTTAGCTTCCACATCGGTGGACAAAATTTCTGATTATTTGAAAGTTTTGATGGCTATATGCTCCCTTCATATAACAAGATTTCTATTAATCCTGTTGACCCCTCATCTGCGATTGCTTTCAGCAGCCATTTACTATAATTGCATGCGCAGTGCAATGTTTAAGGGAGTACTTTCAAACACAAAAAGAACTTACGTGAATGAAACTTGCAGGCACCATTGTGATTACATTCAAGATGGAAGTTGTACTAATTTATTGCAAAAATACATCTTGCATTTCCTTTGGCTACGTATAATGTTCCTGGCTGTGCACATAGTAAGTTTATCAAAAATTTTATGCTTGCACAAGTGAACAATTATTTAATGTAATGTTTGCAAGCGTCAAATAAATCTCACGTCATAGACATGTACGTTAAAAAAGGTGCAACTGACTCACACGTGATACATATTTAATGGACCATGTAATGAAATGCTGAAGCTTTATAGCAACATTTAACGTAGGCTGCCAAATTCACAAAACTTCTATTTTGTGTCGGTGTGTCATTACTTGGTCGAAGTCACTAAAGCGCACGTGCCATCATCAGGATTAGCCTAAACATTGCCTTGTGAATACAATTAGTATGACACATTTTTTGCGGGCTGGCGTGATACCTAAGCCAAACTCTACATTATGTAAACAGCCCCTTGCTGTGCAGGCGCGTAACGATTCAAACTGCTTGCTAACATATCCTTTCAACACCAACATGGTAGTGCACTTACTTATAAGATATGTATGCCGGTACATACCCACCAAACTGCGCAAGTGCACACTCGCGTATAGAGATTCATGGGCACCCGGACACTGGCATTTCATTCAATGTGGCTAGATATTTTCGGCCATGTCAGAATGATATGAGTGTATTATTATTATTATTATTATTATTATTATTATTATTATTATTATTAATGTTGTTGTTGTTGTTGTTGTTGTTGCTGTATTTCGTAAAACGTCCAACAGCAAATCCATATGCTGTCATGCTGTGTCGTTATGTAAGTTTTATGAGATCAGTTATCTTGGTGTTCTTTTTGATAGCATGCTGAATTTTTTCTACTTGCAATAAATGTGCTGCCATGCGAGGCCTTCATTCTCTTCCTGTTGGCTCAACATCTCGCGAGAATCCGGTTCTTCTACAGCCTTCTACAAATTGTACACCGCGATATGTCGTGGTCAACTTGAGTACATATGCATATTTGATTTGGAATGGCCTTGCTAAATCCAGCAGTAGCGCCACTGAGTGAGTCCAGAAAAATTTCATAAGCATTTACCCTCATCGTTTTACTAGAATCCTTTCAACACTGCTAGAATATTATATTTGCCATCAGTTAACGGCCGGCAAAATCGAGCTGAGCTGTTATTTCTCTACAAGCTTGTTCAGGGTGAGATATTCTGCCCTTCTCGGTTGTAATAATTTTGAAACTCCGCGTAAGTTATCGAGACAGAATCGACCGTTGCATGTACCTGCCAGCTTCTTTCAACACTCTATCCTTTACAGAATACCGAGTCTATCTAACGTCAACTTTCTTAATTCGTTATGTTTTTCATAGTCTACAGTCATTTTTTTTTTGTCAGTGAGGGCTGCCCTGTCCTAACGTAGCTTTGCACATGCACAGATTCTTCCCTTTTTCGTTTTTCAGGAAGCCTTCGGCACGGTTATGTATATTCCACATTATTTTTCAGTCCCATTCCATGAATATCTACTCTTTTATTTGTTGTTTTCATTGTGCGTTGATTCCTTTTCGACTGCTCGTTTTTGCTCTTTTTATTGATTTGCATTTCTGTGGACAGTCTGTAATGTATTGTTTGTTTTCGTTTTCTTTTCGCGTGCGCCAGCATGAAAGACCCTATGGTTGTTCTTGGGTAGCTTAAAAAATGATTGATTGATTATTGGTTGATTGAATATTATTATTATCATTATAAATGCTTGCGAAATAAGATGCAAATTCGGCTGAAACGCGTCTTCGTAGCCAGCGTACACGAAGCAGCGATTTCAGCTCCACGGAATGCCTGTCTCAAAGGTCTTGCACGTGCAGCTTTCTGGGCCCGCGGGAGGAAGTTGAAGTCCATTGTCCGAAAAAACTCGCCTGACTGCTAGGTTGAAAGGGGTGTGCACAGTAAAAAAAATACAAAAAAGGGCGCCCGTCGGATGAGTGGAAAATTCGGAGAAAGTTGTTCGAAGAAGCGCGGCGCGTAGGCACCATGTAGCCCTGCCGTGGCATACAACAGTCTGTCGACACAGCAGGAAAGAGAGTGCCGCGGCCCATTTCAAGTAACGACGAAGAAAATAGTTTGCACAAACATTCAGTCGTATGGTAATAATATTGCGTCAATAATTGTTAAAAAAATAAAACGTCGTTCGCCAATGGGTTCAGGAAAGTGTAGTTCTAGTGAAAAGTGCGTAAATCATTGATCTCAAGGAGTAATGTAGTGTCCATTGCAATATTCATTGTCAAGCCTGCGTGAACTGTATCCGTCCACGTCATTGTTGTTTTTTTTTTTGCTCGCCGGAGTCATGGGTGCTGTGCTGATCGAGTTTGTTAATTTTCATTCCTTTTGCTCTTATTTCGTGTTGAACTACTGCTCCAACTTACACAAGATAATCGCGCAGCTCTCAGGAATCTACTTCGCTGTACGTGGCGAAATTGTGGACGGACGTGGAAGTGTTTTTGTGTGCGTGTGCGTCTGTACGCTGCTGGATTGGCGATCGTCAACTTTTCGTGCGAGAAAAAAATGGATACCCGTGCTTGCGGGCAAGCGTTCCTTCAAAACTTCTTCCTAAAGCAGTACGAATGCACGTGGTGGCTTTAAGGTGTGAATAGGTTATCAGGATTAACAGGCTCCTTGAAAGACAAGTCTCGGTTAAATGTTAAGGTAAGTTCATCATTTTCATTACCTTCGCACGTTGTTCAAAAATATTATGATAACTCGAAAACATACCACATTGCATGCTTGCTGAGTAAATAACTTTATGCTAATCGTGGTTACATCATTAGGCTGTTTTGTATAAGCGATACGACAACACTTTCTTTTTTTTCACTTGATTCAGACAGTGCTCTATTTAATCAAAAAATCTACACCAGGAAAATGTTGGTTTCATGCCATTGTACTTTTCATAAATATATTGATGTAAATAAACTTGTGTTGTATTTTTCTCATTTTAACGCTTGAGGAAAAACCAAGGATAAATTACAACTTGCGCAATTACAAATAAAAAAGAGTTGCATATCCCCAACTCCAAGGGTGTCATGAGATTTATGAGCCCACGTTTGATTTTGTCTTGCGTTTGAATTTATCTTTCTTCGTCTACGTTCCACTTGTTTTTATATTTACGTGTGTTTTGATAAGGAGACGCAGTTAAAATTTTGTTGCTAGTTTGATTCTTCAAAACAGGGTGCTATGTCATGGATCCAAATGGAAAAACTTAAGAATAGCCCGTAATTTCGTTTCCGCCATCTACAATCAGGGTGATCCCTACAGCAACGTTCCGTAAGATGCTGAGACCTAAAGTACGGAATTATTGGAATATGGAAGACGTATGATGCGGACTCCGCATAAGACGTATGATGCGGACTCCGCATCTTATGGAAAGACGTATCATGCGGAAATTACTGAAATGTGTGCATGTTACGTCTGAATCTAGTGCAAAGCAATATAATGTGTAAATTGAATAGTCGTCCACATCTTGAGTACATGCAATACTGTGTACAAATCACAATATTTCTTAAATAAGCATGATGAGGGATTGAATCATCGGCGTCTTTCTAATTGTCGTGATGCGGAAGCAAAATTACCTTTTACATAAAATACATTACAAAACTACTAAATTAACATGCTAGCGATCATAAATGGTGGTCACATTGCAACACAATAATGCAGTGTTCTATGCAAGACTTAAAGAACTTATAAAGTTATTATTATCAATAGAGAAGCATTAATATACACATCAGCCCTGCTACAATCAATATATTTTTTTATTTGTCTGTATGCTCCAGCTGTGAATAGTAACATTGCAGTGTTGATCGTACACAAATGAGGTGACTGCACCGTAATTTCACGAGCTCCACCTAAGCCACAGGATGGTGGCACAATGTAACAGCAATTTTAGAACGAAATGTTTAAACATAAATAATAATCATAGCACTGTGAAAGTGTGGCGCTTTGTTTATCTCATGAATGCCTTGTGGAGATCGGCGAAATGCTGCTTGAGGCTCCGGCACCACTGTCAATTTCGAAGGTCACTGCCATAGAACTTATGTGTCCTTCATAGGAACCTAGAAATGAAAATAATTGGCACAAATAATGTCAGAGACACATGTTAGCACAATAGTTTACATGCACAAGAAATATAAGACACAGAATGAAACTGAAAATGTAAGGCACACAATCCTTCATGTTATGCATATGTGAATAATAGAAGGAATGAGTGTATAAATAAGTTCCGCCACATGAAAAAAAACAGCATGCTTATCACATTGAAAATAACTAGGTTGTCACGATTTTCAATGGTAGAGATAATCGATTAATATGTCCTTATGAAATTATGATTTAAATGCTTCCTGCACAGTAAAACTTTAGGAACTGCAAGTGAAAGCTCTCAATGTACATTTAATAGTGTGTGCATGTACATCTGCTGCCTTTATACTATACAGTTTGTACACAAAATTGGCATCTTGAACAATTTCGAGAGTTAAACCTATGCAACTTATGAAGGTTAAAATCACCATGAAAGCAAGCAGGACCAGGCAGGTGCCATTAAAAATCTGTGCAAGCCAGATAACTATAAGCGAACTGCACACATATAGGGGAGCAAGAGTAACAGAAATTCGGCTGCTGACCCGCATGTCGCGGTATCAAACCCCGGCTCCATTTTCGATGGAGGCAGAAATGCTGTAGGCACGTGTGCTCAGATTTGGGTGTACGTTAAAGAACCCTAAGTGGTCGAAGTTTCCAGTGCCCTCCACTACGGCGTCTCTCATAATCATATAGTGGTTTTCGGACGTGAAACCCCACATATAAATCAAGAATAACAGAAATAAACTGCCAACAGAAAAGTTGGGTGCATGTGCTATCTGTAAGTACTTACACCTTACTACATACAGCATGCTCATTCCATTTTAAATACCGATATTGAAAATAACTGCTCTATTAGGAATGTAAAAGGTAAGGTAGAACTGAACGACCCTACAAAAAGTGACCCTATTATGACATCACGTTTTCTTATAACAAAATTTACTAAGACTCTCAAATATCAATATGCAAGGAAAAAATCTTCAAAAGAACTATCAAGTTTGAAGTCATGATTTTTAATATGGCTACTATGACTATAACCAAGAAATCGACCTCAACATGGCTAATGTTAGTTTTTAAGGCCTATGTTCACTAGACAATGAACTATACCACAAAAAGCACAGCGTTCAGACAAAGCACCACACAAAAAAAGAAAGCAGTCCTTTTTGTTATTACCTACAATGCCTTTAAAATGGTATTTTTACCTCTACTTTCCGCTTTTTATCTAAGTAACTGGTGTGAAACAAGTTAGCTGAAAATGCACTGTGCCTCCAAAACCTGTTGGTTGAATCTGAATTTTTAAAAAATGATGAAGCTTGCACTAAATTAGGCTCCACAAGCCTTGGAACAGCGAGACTACATGACTCTTAGGACTACTTTGGTTACTTGTGTTTTGTTTCTGGGCCTAAGCATAAAGACAAGGGCTTAACTGAATTGCTGCTAACAAACAAATGCTTTCGAAATTGCCCAAGTGTCAAAGGATGCTCAGCCATTTGTTGTTTTTCGCACTGGGCTATTCTACACCAAACATACAAACCATACTGCCTGGCGACCATCACAGATGTATAGTTTAAAAAATGATGGTAATTTACTCTTCTGAAAATAGTTATTTGCAGAAATGTTTTGAAGAGAAAAAAGTAGTGGTCACGTGGGTACCTTCAGAATTTCGCAGAATGACGTGCGGGTGTTATTTGTGAGAAAAATTTCAAAGTACCGCCTTTTCTTGCCATATCAAATTTGATCTACATATTAAGTAAAGATGATAATATGATATGTGGGGTTTAACGTCCCAAAACCACTATATGATTATGAGAGACGCCGTAGTGGAGGGCTCCGGAAATTTAGACCACCTGGGGTTCTTTAACGTGCACCCAAATCTGAGCACACGGGCCTACAACATTTCCGCCTCCATCGGAAATGCAGCCGCCGCAGCCGGGATTCGAACCCGCGCCCTGCGGGTCAGCAGCCGAGTACCTTAGCCACTAGACCATCGCGGCGGGGCTAAAAAAAATGCTTCTTAAAAAAGATGCTTCTTAAAGTATTTGAAGCCAAGTAACATTTGTGCAATTTTTCTGCTCATAGGCTTTGAAGAATTCAGCCAAACTGTTTATCGTTTGCATTTCTTGTATGGCAATACTGCATTTTGTATGAATATTTGAGCCACAAATACTCACTGCACAGAAGTTATATTTCACAAAAAAAAAATAATGTTAGGTCCAGATTACAAATATCACTATATAACCATTGAGATGCATTTTGAGCTGTGTGTTTGTCTAATTGAAAATTACTTTTATGTGTAAGTTGAAAGCAAATAAACAGTTCTTGTTACATGGCAAGTGTTATCATTACAATTTTTGTTTAAATGAGGAAAATGATTTTTGAAGTCTCCTATTGAGGGCCATGGGGAACTTCGGAACGGAAGCTGTCGTATATCAAATGCAAAAAACAGCCATCATAAGAAAACTTCAAAAATTCATTTCTACTTTAAGACAAAGTGTAATCACATAACTTGCCATATAAAGAGAACTGCTTCCTTGCTTTTGATGTGGCGAAAAAATTGCACTAATATTACTGAGCTTCATGCACTACACACAATCACCTTTACTTAATACCTAGACCGAATTTGGTGTAGAAGAGGCAGTATTTTTGAAACACTTTTTACTTTTTACAAACAACACCCAGACGACATCCTGGGAAGTCCAGAAGGCACCAACGTGGCCTAATATTTTGTTCTCTGCGATATACTTTAGCATTTTGCTGTTTTCAGAAAAATACAGTAAACGAGCACAATATTTTTTTTTTTCAAAACACATTTAGGACGGTTGGCAAAATGGCTGGGATGTTTGATGCGTAATTGCCTCACTGCCAGCATTTATTCTTCCGAAGCTCAAGCTATCACCTCTCTGTTACTGCCTCCCTCACATACAATGCCTGCATAGGAAAGAAAAAGAAAGGCAGGTCCGACAAAGTTCACAAGGCAAGATATTTTCATGTTGGATAAATTCATTACCATAAACAGCAGCAAAATAACATTCATTTTGAGTAGTCCAAGACACAAGCTATATACCAGCATACTAAGAGCCAAGCACAAACTTTTCATTTGAACATGTGTGGTGATAGACAGGAAGCACTTATAGCAAGACTGATCAGTCTGTAGTTAACTAAATGAAGTACAATGCACTGTTCAATCTAACACCACATAGGCATCTTTGCTATAGCAAAGCCATGTGTCATTGATTCATGCACTAGATGGGACAATGCAAATGTAACAAAAAAGGTGAAAAAAGAAAACAAGGGAAAAAAAGAAGAAAAGGGGGGATGCAAAGTAGGAGCAGTGTTGCACTACTTTTACTTTGCATTCCCCTTTTCTTTCTTCTTTTTTCTTCTTTTCTATCATTTATCTTTTTTTTTGCTTCCCTTACCCCCAACCTCCGACAGGAGAACACTTTGTATCAGCGCAACCTAACTTGAAAAGAAGCAAGGGCTGCACTCTTCTGCGTTATAGGTTTTTTTTTTCAGACAAACATTTCCAACAGGGACACACGCCTACACCAAAAGATAATGTCATTACTGACCCCATTTAAACTAACACGCCAAGGATGACAAGGTGACTTCTAAAAAATAGGTCCTCCTATCGCAACATCGGCCAGCCTGTCTGAAGCACTTCTACTGTTCACCCTGATTACCCCACTAGATGTTTCCATCTGTCGACTCACATCTTCATTTTGGATAACACTAAGACGAGCTTACATTGATGAATACGCACGAAAGTTTGGTGATGTATCATGTATCAGATTAAGCAACTCTGTTAAAAAATTATTGATAGCTTGCTTCCAGGCTTTTTATACTGTAGCCTGAAACTTCGTAATGTCTTCTATGCACATGAACCAGATTGACAACGTAATGCACAACATGCTTAAGAATACTGCGAGGAACAAGATAACGACAAAACGACCAGCCACCCAAAATTTTCGCTGTACATGTTTATAAAATGTTCATGTACCTCAAACGAGGTGCTTATGATACAAGCCGAAAAAACCTACAAGTAGGGCCTTGGAGTCTTCTGGAAGTAGACGTGTTGCATTTTTTCTGTAGAGGGCTTTACACCCATAAGTGAGGAACAAAACTCCTGTATAATGAAGAATGTTGGAAGCTATCAGTTATAGAAAAACCTAATGCAGCTAATCTTCCCCGACACATCTGTACATTTAGAGAGGTGACGTAGCTTCTGTGATTGTGGCAGTAACTCCAACAGGACCAGTGCGAAAATTGGCATTACTTGACTAGACAAATGTCCAAACATGCCTGCCCGACTCCCTCTAGCCATCCTGGCTGAATGTGACACATGATTTCTTAACTGCTGGCTGGACAAAAACGAAACCACTGAAGCACTCACAATACACAGCGTGAAGTTCCTCTGGAGTGGTCAACTTCGTCTTCTGCGATGAAAGAGCAGCACAGTGTACTGATAAGGCACTCCTTGCAATGGTTTTCAATGCCACACAGTGACCTTGCTGTTCCTGTTGAAGAGAGCTTCGGGAGCTTCGAGGGTGCTTGCTCTTTTCTGGGGGCTGCTGCCGCTCCTCGTTTTCTGCTCAAGGTCAACCTGCATGAAGTTGTAGACGAGGCTTTAAGAGTTGTATATAATGATATACAAATTTTCGCTGAACACACATTTCCTCGTGGCACACTGAGGCATTTCTTATAAAACTTAAGGCCTCGCATATGCAAACAATTACAATCGATCCGAAGATGCACTCGACTCTAAAGGAGCAAGTTCGTTATGTAGTGTATATAAAGAAAGGTCATTCAGCACAACCACAACTACAGTTGCACACGAAAACGACATTTTACACGATCCTGTTTATTTACATGGTCCATTTTGTTTTATTTACAAGGTCCTGTTTTACACGATCTGGTCTGCATGAACTCTTGAACCGGGAACCATATAGGTTGAAAGACACACACAGAGTTTGAGACAAACCTAGTTTCCCGTGGAGCATCCTCTTGCACTATAACAACACATCTCATTCTAGTTAGTTGGTCAGAACGAGGTGAAAACAGCTCGCACTTGAAAAGCACGGGCAGAAGGAATGACGTCTGCACCCTGTGCTTTCTGTACATTCTCGTTGAGTGTGCAGCTTTCACCTTATCCTTATGCAATTTCGCATTTATAACATTGTTCGCTGCATAATCTTTGTGGCGCTAAAGTGTGCGATACCGTCATGTGTATCCCATGTAATTTATAAAAATAGAATACAAGATAGCTTGATTCAAAAATAACAAAGTGCATCCAGCGCCATGTCCTGTAGCCATTCTTTAGGCAAGTGGCAGAATGATTTATTCTTCAAAACATATCTTTCGTGTAACCACTACAAGAGCTAACTCGTACACTGGCACATTCTGTTTGCCTCTTCAGATTATAAGGTACCTTTTTTACACAAGAAAATCTTCAAGAAGAATAGAAGTGTTGTAATTGTGAAGAAAGAAAAGTAGAAGGAAAAAAGATAACCTACCCTGTACAGGGACCGAGCCTGCGAACTTCGAATAACATGTCCGATTCTCTATCAACTGAGCTACCATGGCGGCTATCCCTCTTCCATTTTGTACGGTATATATGTGCATTTATACATGGAAGAGTCCGTCAGCGCTGCCTGTTACCATTATGGCGAGTGTGGGACACCTTTTTTTTGCCTACTGGCAATTACATTACGATTGCAATTACGTTACGATTACTTCCAATATCCCTATACTTCTTTGGCAGCATTATGCATCTGTCAGTTCTCAGAAAATCTGCTAGTCACAGGAGGCAATAGTTCGCCCTCCCACCTAAATGCATGTACTTGAACACATGCACAACTGATCAAAAAGAAAAAAAAACAAGTCACACACCGCTAAGATTACTGAGATTCACTGTTTCAGATTCATGAGTAAAGGAAAGAACTATAAATTTAAGGGTTTGTTGTCTTTGTTGAACACATTATAATGAGAACTAGCAGAAAATTATGCCAAACAAACTATAGGGGATGTTATCAAAAGTAACTTTAACAAAATTGTGAAAAGAAAAGTGAACAAAAACGTAACTTGGCAACGTTTTTTGACAATTGAATTGACATTACTTTTTATACCATCCCTTTATTTTACTGGGTAATTCTCATTATTAGAGTGGTGAGTAGGCTGACAAAGAAAGTATATGGCATTGATACTTCTTTTGAACACCTAAAAGTTTGAGGAACTTAAAAGAGCGGAAGCTACTTTGAGTAGACCAGAATATTTAGTTGGAGCGAAAAAAAAAACGTACACACATTTTTACCAGGCTTTTTAACCTATTTTGAGACATAAAAGTGTATGCTGCCAGTAATGTTAAGTACCATTACTTTTGTCACACTATGCACTGTAGCAGGTGTAGTTAGAGTGGTGATAGTGAAGGATTAATGAAGCACGCCACCAACTGCGTTCACATCAATGGTCGCGTATTTTAAAAATAAACCTGCTGTATAGTAAAAAAAATTTTAGAGCATTTATGATTTTATCCAAATCACGTTAAACCGACTGGGTAAGCAAACCATTTGCATAAAATCAAAAGGCATTAAGTGATTCATGTATTATAACTATGTGAACAATTTCAGCAATGCAGGGCAAAGTGACAACAGTTCTATTAAAAACCCCTCTCATTATAACATGCATGAAAAGCACCACACCAGAATATTTTATAGTGCATGTAATATCGAGACTACTAGACTGTCTATTGACCTTTTAGAAGAAGGGTATCTCCTTCACATTCAAGGGGCAACCACTTAGCCTTTTCCTGAGCTTTTCTGTGAATATTTCCTGAATTTCAGATATCATTAGGATTGATTTAGAGTGAACAGATTTTGCTTACGCATTGAAACCTAGTTCTGTATGTAACTGCAATTATGGGTGTCAAACCATCTCCAATTACTTTTTATCATTTAACCTATGTTTTAACTGCAGCAGCACAACTAGCTATGGGTGCCCAAAAAGTAGCTAGAAACAATACCTTTACCTCTTTGAGCCTTTTGGAAGTGTTCAGCTTCTCAGTGCTCACCTTACAACATTTTTTTTAAATACGCGTTTGTGTGCCCACTGCTCTTGCTCCTTGTACAGTGAGGAGGAGCACATGGCAAGAAGAGACAAGAAAGAAGCATAGCGAAAAAAATCGAAATAAGCGAGGACCTTTTTTATATCGTACAATGTGTGTAACATTACTATTGCGACAACATATAGGCAAATTATCACGGCTATGCATCCATTGTATAGTCATACACAGCTGCAACACCACGACTAAATTTCAACCTTGTGTTGGTTTAGGATCCCTTTATAGTGGCAAGCTAATGATATCTGCATTTGTTTGGAACATACTAAGATGCAGTGAAATGTGATATGGTAATCCCATTTAGAATGCACGTCATGTGGCTTCATTGTATATGTGGCCACAAGTAACTCTGGTTGCAAAGCAATATGGCAGAGCCTAAACAGACGTCACCGACCACTCCAATCTGAACTTGCCTTTGCTACTTGCCCATTATCATCCCAGCAAAAAATGAATAATTGAATCTGCTACAGATAAGTGCTAGCTTATGCTAAGGACCAAGTATGAAGGGTGTTTTGTCATTATTGAGATCAGTTATTTGCTCAAGAACACTTGCTGTCAAACACAAATACATTGCTGTCGAAGCATCAAGACTCAAATATAAAACAAAAAGAAGTGTCGCTTTAAAAATTACAGGCCACAAGCCAAGATAAATATTTGATATACTTGGGATGTAAGGCACGCACAAGAGGTGCTGCCATATTATACTTTTCCTTGTGTTAAAACCTGCTTGCTTTACCCACCCAACACATCTGTAAAGATGCCGTGAAAACACCAAGGAGCTGATGCAGCAAGGTTGAACACATGTCCAGGGATTCCACCATTCCTAAGCAGCCCTACAGCCTCCACAGTCCTGCAACCATTTGTAAGATAAATATAGTTCAACCCAAAGTTCTTGGTTTACAGACACACATGCAAGACGCATAACCACTCTATAGGAAGTTTGCATGATAATGCGCTGGGTAGCAAAGCAGATGCCAATATCAAGTATCCCGGCCTGCCGCTTCTTTCTTTCCGTTCTTAATTAATCAATCCATGGTTAATAAATGTTCCCCCAATGTGAAGTGTACTGCCAGTCCGGTGAAGAATTGCAATGTATTTCGAACACAGTCCAATTCATGGCAAGTAAGCATGCGATAGCGTTTTGTCAGCTCTTCGAGAAAAGAGCATGAAGTTTAGCTAAAACCCATGTTTTTATAAACACCATTCAATTTGATATAAAAGTTGTGAGCATTATGTAAAGGAACACGGATTCATGTTTAATCAATGATTTCTTATAATGTGCTGATATGACTGCAACTGAATATGAAACGATAATTTTTGCTCGAGAATTTAGAGTTATGAACACTATCGCACTTGCCAGCTGCATCTTGTCCAAAACAGCGGCAAGATAGGCTAGTTTCTGTAGGTGAGTAGTAATGAGCAGTGCAAAGTAACAACAAGAAACATCAGTAACAACAGTATGGGGCAAGCACAGACTGCCAACTGTATAAATTATTACACAAAAGTTCGCCTGAATATCAGTCAGACAACTTGTGCAAATGAAGGTCCAGTTGGGCATGAACAAGTTACGAAATCAACAATGCCTGCTTTCACTAACAGGACCCTCATTCACATAAAGTATGCAGCGATAGGCCCCTACCGAGGTACGTCACAGCATGATGTCACTGGCACATGTAAAGGGTGTGGCTGGAAAAACACTCCCGCTGGTGGCTCAGCCCGGTACAGTCGTGCGGTGTTTGGGGCAAGTTTCGATTTTTCAAAGCTTACACTTCACGTTACAATGTCGACATTAGCTGTAGTATGTGTCAGCAAACATCCAGCTGTGTGGTAAACTGTGTGGTAAAATATTTTCCACGCTGTCTGTTTATCTTGAAGAAGTGAACACACGTGGTGGCCTGTGCGAGCAACAGCGGCATAGTCTTCAAAAATGTGCACTGTTGATTGCGGCATGTAGTGTGCATTGAAAGGTATTGAGAATATCGGTTCAACTGAGAATACTGTGTGTGCTGTGTGCAGTGTCAATAACAATGTGTCTTGTTTGCGAAGACGTTAGCACTCATGGCAGGAACCGGTCGATGAAAAAACTTGATTCGACATTGTAGTCAAGGTAAATATGCACTTGACGTGACCATCTGCGAGTGGGTACATCTCGGTGTTTGCGCTGTGTGCAGAAAAAAATTGCAAGGTCACCGGGCTGGAAGATACCATTTGCTGAAGCTGCATGTATGAATCGCCCCGACGAGTACGCAAGCTCAATAAAGGTATAACTCGTTTTATCGAAGGCCTCATATTTCTTCATGTAATAAGCAGAGATTCTTGTTTCTCAGTACTTACTCATTATTCTTGTTTCTCAGTAAAGGTACTCAGTACCTTTACCGCTTGATATTCATGAAGTGACAATGCAAACAACAAGTTTGTGTGTTAGGTCCTAAGGGAGCAATGTAAATATGCAAATAAGTTGTAGGTGTCAGATGCAGCGATGTAACTGCACAAAAGATTACGTATATATTAGGCTACAGGTTTAGAATCCCATACATCTCAGTGGTCTATCAGGAACGTCACAAACAACTTCCTTGCCAACCAGCCCTTGCACAGAGGGAGGGAATGGCTGGCACGGTGCTCGAAGTGACGTCACACTATTTGCAAACATAGAGAGGTTTCTTACTTAGGCAACATTTTGCACAATATATTTTTTAGATGCAAGACTGTACTCATCCACATTGATCATACTGATGTCTTTTGTTGTTACTTTGTGCTGTGAGTTACTAGGCATTTTGTCACCATGATCTTTAAGAGCTAATTTCAGTGTTCTCTCATACTGCTGACAACTGTGTTGTTGCATAAATTGGGCAAAAAAGCAACACAGAAAGGCTGTCACAATAAATACACCAACATGGGTATTCTCCTGCAAACAAAAGTCGGCACTGGTCCTGTCATTACCCGTCTTCCTTCTCTCTTTACCTTGTTTGTGCTGAAACAGCCAAACACCTGATGAGTTAGGTGAGAAATATTAACGCATCAAAACTATAAGTGCTTGCATCAGCAACTACACAACAGCGTGATAACCGCACCCCTGCCACACAGCAGCGAAACATATTTTGAACATGCTGGCAGTGTATTATTTTATAAAAAGCAACTCTGGCAGATTACAAAATGTCACATTGTGCATGCAAGTTTTCTTCAAAGTCAGGCGTACAATGTAGGTGCTGGCCGGTACATTATTAGTTACAAGCAAAGGCGTCTTGCAGGTACACATGCAGATTGCACGAACACCTCTCTCTCTCTCTACACTAGGCACACACATTATATCTTTTAACAAGCACACGCCACTGTTTAGGGCATAATAACGCTCTACCGTGAACGTATGCTAATCAACCCACTTAGGCGGTTGGCTAGGTGAATCGAGCCAAGTTACAAATTGTATCGCCCGCGAACGTAAACAAAATGCTGCTTTGCATCAAATGGCACTGCAGGCTTCGTTTAATCAACAACGTAGCAAGCGCCGTGTGCGCCTTCCTCACTACATTGCACATATGAAAAAATCGATCACCATACACATGCATGTTGCCGCAGTTGTCTCGAATTAGCTCCAGTAAGGCCGCGCCGATGCGCCATGGCTCTGCTGGCGTTAGCGTTGTCAAAGCGAATCGGCAACCGCACTCGCAAAGGCGCGTAAGGTTGCCGTTTCACGACGCCTCGTTCGAGTGCAGCAACACACACTTGCACTGAGTGGCATACTTGGTCTACATAAAAAAGTGTCCCCCTTGCCTTTAGTTTCTTTCACACTGTCTTGAGGGAAGCGACCACAGGCGTCAGCCGTCACTTCGGAGTCCTTCGAGCACACGCCCAACCCGCCGATTCCTTGGACGACTCGCACTTGATCCGCACTCGAACAACCGCGGGAATAGGGCGCAATCTTAGCACATCACACGAACGAGGAACGGTACTTCCTTGCGTAAATTTAACATTTCGTGCTCTCGTGTGTAGCAGCGCGAACACATGAGAGACGCACTCAAACGGCATGCCCACAGTAGGGTGGCTAGAACACATGCTCACAGTCGGCACATGCCAACAGCGCCCCAGACTGACGCGCCGAATTTCCCCCCAGCGGCGAGAACGCGCAGAGGGGCCTCGCTAGGCAAGAGGCCGCCGCCGCAGTCATCACACCTCCCCATTCTAAGTGTGGCAGCTTGGGCTAGTTGGTATGGCATGACGATAGTTATAGCGCGAGAACAAAACGACGACACAGAGACAAGACGGACACTCGTGTCTTTCGTGTCCTTCTTGTCTCTGTGTCGTCGTTTTGTTCTCGCGCTATAACTATCGTCACCCCATTCTAGCCACCCTACCCACTAAAACAAAGAAGACAAACAACATGTGGCTTTAGCTTTGAATGGATTTGACTTGAATATCTGTGTGAGGAAAATAAAAAAAAACATCTGTCGCTGCTATAAACTGAAAAAAAATGTATGTTATCTGGCAAAATAACTTTAAAAGTGATAAACGGTTATTCAAAAAACAAGTTACAACTTTTGAATATTTTCGCAGGTCTTTGTTTTGTTTTTGTTCTAGCAGACGACAGCCTCCTAGTGCTTCTACGACAGACGTAGTGCGGTTTCACGTTCGGTGCGTGTCGCCGACGCAAAGCTCTACAGTAGTGATATCAGAGTTATCAATTCTCAATGAATCATAGGATGGCTACAAAGCAGTAACATTTTGTCATAGTGCAGTACGCAATCTTTCAAGGCATGACATTTCTTTGCTCTGAAGCAAATCGAAGCAAGCGGGCCGGCGCAATCAGCTGATGTCGCCACTACGCGAGGCATGGTCGTGCGCAATAGCGTCGCGCCCCGCGCTCGATTTATCATCAAGCGATAGAGCTACTAAGTGGAATACAGCTAGATGCAGGGATTAATGGCGTATCACTCTAATTCCCTGTGGTGGCCGACTCAATCGCAAGAGAGCCCCGGGAAACAACCTTCAACTGCTCAAGCTTGTGTGTGGGTGTAAAAATACTTGTTTTCATCCGCTGCGGGGCAGCAATCTATAGTTGAAAGACATGCGAAAAGCATGTGACGTATATACAATCCCAAAACATATGCATACAACAATAGATACGATCGCATATCGTACATAAATATGCCAACACATAGCGTGTAAAAAGCGAATTTATATACATAACTTAAACTGAAGCTCTACCTTCAGCGCGAATAGCTTAGCAAGCTAACGCACTCAGTTAACGTATGCGAGCACAACTGAGCGGCGCAGGTTCGTGTCTCGCCAAGTTTAGTTTTTTTTTGTTTTTTTGTTTTTCAACGTTTTTATTGTACTGCTATCTTTTCTAATGCCTTAGGTTCTAAAACAAAATAAAAGCAATATTGCGTTCAAGTACGTATGTGGGACTGTGTTTTTTGCGCAACAGTTATTAGTATTTTTATTTTCATTATTAATTTTTTTTATTTATTTCATAATATAACAAAATTAAGGACTAAGGGGAACATTGGGTCTGCTTGATTGTGAAGGGACTCGAGAAGTGAGAAAACTCAAACCAAAAAATTTATTTCAGAAAAAACTGAGCATTTCACAGCCGGACCAGTTTCTTCAAGGGTAGGCCCTAGGTATGCGCGAGACTTGCTATATGACTCATCTCAAGCTGTGGCAGTTGAGGGAAGGCAATATCACCGAGAAGCAGTTCCAAAATATATTTTGGTTGATGTTTTTTGATTCCTCCAAAATAAGGGCTGCACAATTGTGATCGAGCCAAACCAAGAATTGTGGGCACGAAGTCATGAGACAGAAAATGAATAATGTTGATTGTTTGAAAAATTGCCCTTAATAAAAGGAAGAGTTATGGAGTGCTACGTAGCTTAACTCGCAGTAGGAATTTTATATATACATATAGATAGTTTAAAATGGACAATGTTGCACACACAGACATTGGTTAAATTTCTTTGCAGCACAGTTGAAGCATCTATGTAGAACTGAAGCATCAAGAGAAGCTCATGCGTCCTCACTTTATTGCGCTTTACATAGCTTGTATGCGTCCATGCAGCCATGATATGATATATTTTAAAGCATTTGTTTAACCTATAATCTTCTTATTCATTAAAGCTGGCCCATAAGTTGTGTCTTATGTAGCACTACAATTGAAGCGTAATCTGCATGGTGGTCTGAAACAATGCTTTTGAAAATCTCAAAACGACCCAGCTCTATACACGACCATCCGTGCATCAATGATAAGCACCATTATGTGTTTGTACATATCAGTTGTGCTCTCATACTTAATTATTTTTCTGACCACTCCCTCTGCCCCTACCTCGTTTCTGTCGTGAAGCTGTGGCAAGTTGTGTATAGCTGTATTTATATTGTAGGAGCACATACTATCAATAAAAAATTATTTTTAGGCTACATGCAATTAGTTTTCATAGATTTTCATTTCTTTTGTCGGTGCTCAGGAGAGCTAAGCTCATGGTCGATATTTTAAAATGACATTTCTCTTTGCCAATGTTAATGAGAAATATTTCATTATTATTGACAAGTTCACTCACATTGAATTTAGTTCTCATTATAATTGTTTCTACCAAAAAACGAGCCCTTGAAGTTATGCTTTTTTGCTTGATTTGTTTTCGTGTGACAGCATGCAAGTAAAATGACAGTTATTGTCATTCCTTGTGAATGACACATTTTTGTGTGACAGACTTTAGCACCTGGTCATCTGCAGAAGTTGTATTCATTCTGGAAAAGGGCGAACAGCGGTGACTGACAACACAGACTAGCCTGCGTTATTATTTTGTACTATATATGTCACTGTGCATTCATTTATAACTTTATAGAGCTCGGATTTCCTGCTGAAAATGTGACAACAACTGTAGAGTTTCCACATTTTTGCAACAATCCACATGCCTTTCATACACTATTGCACATTTTCGTAAGCAACTTACAAAATCTGTATATTTCCGTAAGACCTTCCATTCTGCATTTTCCTTATGAAAGCTTCTGTACACTCCATACACTTTCTTTATCCTTCCATATCTTCCAACATGAACTCTCCGTATGCTCTATAAGTTTCCTTATCTTTCCTTATCCTTCCATATACTCCATAAAAAGCTTTCCATATATGCCATACATTTTCCTTATCTTTCCGTATACTCCATAAAAAGCTTTCCGTATACGCCATACAATTTCCTTATCCTTCCTTATACTCCATAAGGAGCGTTCCGTAAATGCCATACAACTTCCGTATATTTCCATAAAACTCCATATTTTTTCCGTATGTAGCATAAGGAAATGTTACGGAGTCCATATATTTTCCGTAAGATTTCATACGGAACGTTTCAGTAGGGATATAAGTGTAAATTTGACTGGAATGCGTACATCACAGGCGACATTATCGTTACTGATGTCGCAACATCGCGTGGTTATCTTGAGGAACGGCGCATACCCGCATACATAGTTACACAAAATAATGTGATGTCACGTTTTAATCCGTGAGCACTGTAGATAGTTTTACGCAAGCCGACAAATAAACTGGTATGATGCATTAGGGCTTGCTACTGTGTGAAAAAACTGGGGGACCGTTAAGCTCCGTTTTTCACAGTTGAACGTGATAGCAGTATCGATCCTGTTTCTTGTGCGTAATCAATCACTTAGTGTGCACTCTTTATTGCATGATGCTACTTGAACAAATTTAATTGTGGAATAATACTGTGTAATTGAGAAGGTTTAAAGTGTCTCAATGAAGGTTTCGCACATGGCTGCATTTTGTGTAAAAAAGGGGTAACATAGTGTAAAGAACAAGAAATATTATGTAATTACTGAGTTGCGCGAAAAAATTGAAATACAAAAGGAAGACACCTAGACGCAGCACACACTGACAACTGAAACATTGTTGGAGAAAACAGACATACCTATATATGCGGTTACGAGAACACGTGTGGTGAAAGAAAAGGATTAGATTAGCAGACAGATTGTATAAATGATGCGCTTCCAGGAAAGCTACCTCAGTAGCAAGCAACATAAGTGAGAGTTACGTCACACATGAATCCCCAGCTTTGTTTATGAAATTCGCCTCTCCGATTTCCCGCGCTATACCGTGTCACTGAATCTAGCTTTAACTACCGTATTCCAAACAAGGGTGCGCAACCACACTCTCTGCAATATGATGATTGGTTAGAGAATGGTTGTTAATTCCTTTAGAGAAGCTTTGTGATGTACAATTATATAAATAGATTCTAAATAATACTTCCCACACGAAAGCGCAGTGCCGTCCACCACACGATGTCCACACTGTGAAAGAAAATGATCAGATGTCTGCTCATCTAATCATTTTTTTCCACCTCACGTGTTGTCGTAACCGCATACGTATGTCTGTTTTCTCCAATGAAGTTTCAGTTGTTAGTGTGCGCTGTATCCAGGTGTCTTCCTTCCGCACTTCAAATTTTTTCGCGCAACTAAGTTAAGATGAAGTACCAACTCGCCCAGCAGAACGTGCTTCTCAATATAATGTGTGTAAAATGTTTTAGAACTTTATGCACTTACTACGCAGTCGTGAGGGAATACGTGCAGTAACCAGTGTGATTTTTGTATTGGTTGGCTGTCTTTAGACCGCGAAGTCACGTTGGTAATAACGTGTTGTGATGCTTGATGACAATGCACGCTTGTATCATGCAATATAGCTGCGATATTAAATGTTGTGTTGTGAAACCTGTATGCAGGATACATGTATTTGTTAAGCATGACAGTTATTTTCCTTGCATTTACAACAAGAGGAAGTTATTCATGCTTTATTTCCAAGCAGATGCATAGCTGTGTGGTAGAGCACTTGCATGCCATGCAATTTGCCTGCATGATTTCGATCATCACTCAAACCCGAAAATTTATAATATTTGTTTTATTTGCATTCTCTCAATTTTCAATCATTGACAAGACGATTTTTCAGGGAGAGCCACCGATGCCTACACCGGAATTTCTGCAGAATGAGCTCTTTACCACTGTTACGTTAATGATGCATTATTGGCAAAATGGAAAGCGGATTACGTTTACAAAGTACATTTTTAGTGTCCCGTTGGCAAGAAATATTGTTAAATGCCTCCGTTTCTACGCGCACAGAGACCTATAGACACCAGTTTTAGCAGTCGTTCTATAGGTCATTAGTCACAATACTTGTACCTAACAAGCTTGCATACCAATCACTTTCGACCGAACTCCTTAAAAGTTGATTATCAACTCATTTAAGTTATTCAATGCACACGCAGTTCATACGGTCAATAGCAAGTCAATATTTCGTTTTGACTGACTATGGACGCTCCATTGACACACGAGAAAAGTTTTAAACATAACACACTGTGAAAGATATCTTTACGAAACTCAAATTGGGTTCTTTTATGCTATTTATTTTTGTCAAGTCGGAATCGATAAAGCAGAATATTTACTTGCACCGTACTATGTCTCAGACCGTGTTGACCATAGGTTCAAGATAAGAATAATCGCGTGCAAGACTGACGTGTTTCAAAATGATTTTTTACCAAAAAAAAAATTACAAGATGGAACCAGCTGCCTTCTAGCATTGCCTCTAAACTCCCAAATATTTGTTTTATTTCATGTTAGAATTGTTCCGATTTATATGTTAGAACATGTTCCGATTTATATATAAATTTCTCTTGCAGATTGTGATTCAGGTGACTTTGATTATTTGTTTGGCTGACTATGTATTTTTTGTATTCTACTTTTCGTAAATGCTCCCCCAATGTAATGCCAATTGGTGCTGTGGGTAATGAAATAAATAGATAAATAAAAAAGTGTCGATAAGTAAGCAATAAATTTAAGCACAAAGAATGTATCTCTTCAGGAAAAGTGGACTAACAGTGACATGTGCCCACCACAAACTTTGAATACGATGCCAAGTTACATTCTAGCAAATAGTTGTTGAGAATAACTTGAGATATATTGAGGATAACTTAATTGAACAAGAATGTTCAGGGGGTATGTACTGCCTTTGTTTTGGAGATGATAGTGACTGCATGCAGACCTTTCAACAAACAGGTATATTTCTAGCTGAAGAATGATTTGAGCAGCTCTATTTTTTGCCGGTGACACAAGCTGAACTAATATAGATGAATCATTTGAATGGCTTTATATAAAGGTATCCATATAAGGCCATATATGAAAGCATCCATATAAGACCTTATATGGATGCTTCTATATATAGCCATATATGGCCATATACAGCAACAGCCATATATGGGGATATAAGGCCCATATATCGCTTTATCAGGATTTGGACATATCAGGTTATATACGGCCTATATATGGGGATTCCATATATGGGCCAGATATGCCCAATTCCTGATGTAGCCATATATGGGGATTTTTATATAAGTCCATATATAGGATTTTTGTAAAGGGTTCATGCAGTGTGTGTTCGCAGAGGTATAGACGCACTCCTGGTTTATCCCAGTAAGCTTCAGTGTTTTGTAAACCTGTAACACAATTTGCACGTAATGAGGACTGCTACTTCAGACCCATACAGAGTAGAACGCCCACGAAACCCCGCTACTCGAAAGAAATACGCACTTCCCTCTATACTCACAACTCCTCAAGCAACAGCTCGTTGAAGGGAAGTGGTCCGTGAGCGTTAGGCGCAAAGTCATCGACTACCTTGCCGGCCCTTACAACATTGCATCGACAGTAACGTGAGTAATTGCTGCTCTGAGGTAACATACGTCATGCAACATACCTCAGAGCAGTGATCGCGGTGGTTGACACACACCCTGGGACAGCCTTGGCACAACACCAATGATACCACCAGAGAAGGCTCTGGTTGATGAAATGCAAGCATTTGAGTAACTTTCGTGAACACTACATTAGCGAAACTGGCCCTAGCACTCGGTCAAACAGAAAGTATTACAATCAAATTGAAGGGCCGCAAAATGGAGTGATTGCACTATGGCACATCTTGTGCCACTTGTGAGGACACAATTCCATGAGGCTCCAAACAACAGCATTGAAAAATAAAAGAGATCTATCTATCTATCTATCTATCTATCTATCTATGTATCTATCCTTCTTTCTTACTCTCACGCTTACGCCAATCTGATCTTCCGCATGCGTTCCCATGAGGCTCCAAACAACAGCATTGAAAAATAAAATAGATCTATCTATCTATCTATCTATCTATCTATCTATCTATCTATCTATCTATCTATCCTTCTTTCTTACTCTCACGCTTATGCCGTTCTGATCTTCCGCATGCGTTGCTAATGTTGTACAGAAGCTTGCGCATCCTGCCACAGACGGGACAATAAACCCTTCAGTATTCAGTAACGACTCGCAGGGTGAGCGAACCTTCGACGTCAGAAGCGACACCTCCAACGGACAATACCTGCGAGCAACCCCGGATGCCCAGGCCTTCCGTTAGGCAAGTGCCCATAGAACCGACCCGCCGATGCATTACAGTGAGGTCGCCAGGGCGAGTCCCATACACGTCCTCAATACAATACGTGGCGACGCATCGGCGCTCTCAATGCATTCATTATGAGCGTGGTGACGCTGGCGTTACCGATCCGAAGCTCTAACTGCGAGCGACGTCAGCGTGATAGCTGCACGGCGACAGTGACCAGTACAGAGAGGCCGTCACGGTACGGCGATATGGATATTAACCTCTGTGGCCTGCGGGACGTAGTGCTAAGGCCGCATACTGAAACGGAATCGCAGCTCTCCCCAAGCCAAAAGACAAGCAAAAATAAAAGAAGGTACTGCGATTCGGAGAAGGTGGCGCAGCGAGGACGATTTGGGCGTCAACCAGGCAACGCCCCTGTCGCGCTGTTCCGGACGCGCCGGAAGGAAACTGAGTGATCCCAACAAAACACGCAGAAAAAAAAATAACAAACAAAGGTGTGGGCACCACGCCCACCTCGCATGCGACAACGGATGAGAACCCTTGCTGCTACGCGTGATCGAGTAAATGAATGTGGTTGACGCCCCGCACGACTTGCCCGAGCTACGATCACCTGTCGCCCCTAGAATACGCCTGCAGACACTTTAACGATTAGGTTTCGGTGCAGCTATATTGGCCTGCTAAGTTCGCTGGAATGCATGCTTAGCAAGTAAACGAATGATGCTACAGCAGGCGCGCACGCTCGAAAATGGCTTTGTTGGCGCATACGATGAATCTCGACCTTGTTTATTTGACGTCACGACGTAAAAAAAAAAGCCAACATTCCTTTATTAGCAGAAAAGGGCCGCCACCCACCACGTGTCCAATGTAAAAAACGCCTATAGAGGGCAGTATGCGGCAAATTAGTGAACGTTGTAGAGAACCGGTATTACGTCTCCTGAACTATCTGTAGATGCGGCTCAAAAGTGTCAGGTTCGCGGTATTTCTATGGTGTTGCTGCCCCTTTCGCTGTGCGCTTCCGCTACTCCATCATAAAGTTACAGACCACCCCAGCCTGTGCGCTGTAAGCCGGTTTACAAACTGATGGCAACCGGGTAATTCAGTGTAACAATAACATTCATAACAGTATCTATGATTTTAGGTGCCAGAACCATGGGGTAAGTGTAAGGTACACTGGCAATGAGGGAGTTCAGTCAGTTCACCTAAATTCAAGAGTGTATCAGCTACGGCGACTGATCGAGTGAAGGACGCAAGCTTGCTTCGAAGAAAAAGAACACCGTATTCATTTTATTCGCATCACATTTAAAGCCATGCTGGGTAAAAATGTTGGTATTTCATTTGAAGTGAGGGCTTGAAATAAAATAAAGTAATGAAACTTCGGCTTTGCTTACGTTTCTACTGATTCAGAAACTTAATACACGGTGACACATTGCCATCATTTTTCAAAGCACGTGGCTCACTATTCTAAAGCTTGTTCACGTGGTGGACTACCGCAGTCACCGCACATTTCTTGTCTGAATTTTCAACACGAAAACGATTGTTCATATGAAGTAAACATAAATGATGCTCACTGTTAACAATAGTTGCAAATGCCACCTTCTCGTAGTTGGCTACGCTGTACTTGGGTAGAAACACAGGGTGTGAAAAAATGCAAGAGGGTATAATTATGATATTAACATTGTCCAGATGGTACACATAAACATTGTAAGTCAATCACCATATGTCGTTCAGCAAGGTTTTAAAAGAAACGTGTAAAAGCCTTCATAACGACTCGCGTTGAAGTCTGGGCAGCTTTACAATTTTGTTTAAGGCGGCAGGTTGCCTATGCAGTTGTGCAGATGAACCCTGCAGGCTAACCATCCCTTTTAATGTACAATAACCACACGTGAACAATCACTTTGGCTGACAGTCTTTGCACGAAAATGATGACATCCAATTCATATAAGTATTCAGCTATATTCAATTCATGTTTTTCATTCTCATCCATCACTTTACAACCGACGCTGTAAATCTTATTTGACAGCCTCCTTAAAAGCCTAATGACATTTCCTTTGAACGCCCTCCGGCCGAAAGACAAAATCATTGCCCTCACGCTGGCGTGGATCCAACTCGATATACCGTCCGCGGCCATTTTTCGAACGCTTCAGTGGCTAAGACTGGGCTGTCCAACGTATCCTAAAGCATTCCTCCGTAGGAGGCGTTCACAATGGCTTGGCTCTTGCGCGCCGTCACGTATGCGCTCGCAGGCAACCTGCCAAGGGAGATAGAACACGCGTCGTTCGTACGGGTGTAATACCTTCGCGTCGGCGATCACCATAAATCACCACTTCCGTTCGCGCTCGCCAAGACAAAGGCCGGTAACGGGCCCCTAACCGTCACCTGTGTGCTTTTTTTCCCAGGCGCTGTTGATCGCTGAAGTGTGAAGTGGGAAGCGATGTAGGCTAGAGAGAGAACAACCACCGCGATGCTTGGCGCAGCTATAGTAGTCCCAGTGGTTTTCTGCGTGATCGCTGTGACACGTATCTGAGATTGACCTATACTGAACGTCTAAGGTTGGCATTCTAAGGCTCATTTAAAGGATTCGGAGCACTTTAACAACGTCTACAACAAAGTTTGGCAACAGTAAATGTTTCATTTCCGGAGCTCGCAGTTACTCCTTTACACAAATTGGTTGTGATTGCTCGTGGTACCTATCACGCGTGGGCATTTGAAATCAGATGTACGACATTATGAAACGCGGTACTCGGCTCTTCAGTTCTTGTTTCTTCAGTGGGGCCTTATGTTGAACAGCACTAAAACGACGCCTATTTCTACGTTCCTTTCGTTTAAACAGTTCTTGGTGCACTGTACCTACTTTTCTGCGAAATTTTATTTATTAAGGGTCACGTTTTGTTCTTTTCAAACCCCATGATGGTGTGGTTAAACATACAAAGCTCCTCCCTCATTAGATCGTGATTCCCTGATATGTGTGCCCCAACCTGCGCAGTAGGTTAGATTTTATAAACAGATGCACGAATATTTCTATTCTGCACATTTTATTACGTGAATCATTACAATGTACGAACATCCAGTGTGGACTAGTCACATTCAGTATCGCATTCGCACGCCTTGCCCTTTTGAGTACACTACTGAGCACAGCTTTGATTTCGGGTCATGTTAGCCGCATTTCATTTGGTGTAGAGCATAAATAATTCCCTATAGTACATTGTTGTACGTGTACGTCAACGAGCCCCATGACGTCAAAGATAATCCAGTCTTCCACATTGGGGCGTTCCTCAATTGTATGACGGTCGACAGCACAGAAGCACGTTAAAACGTATAATTTAGTTGAAACGTATATTATCCGCAACTATTACAGTTTCATGAAAGGTCCACTGGCGTTCTATGCGACGCGCCAAGAGTTCTAAAAGTGTCGAAAAAGAAAAGTTGGCTCTCTTGCTGGAATCTATGTCGTGGGTAAAAATTCCTCCAGCATTACCATAGCCCACCGTCATATTTAGCCAAACATTATGCTCCGCATTATGCGCAGTGCCAGACTGCGCACGAATTTTCCGAGGAGCACCGAAGCGTGTCGCCTTGCACGAGCACTTGGCGTACGCTCAACACACCGCGAACGTTCACGCACGCAGCCATGCGTTGACGTGACAGTCGGTGTTCGCAGGGCCGCCGGATGCCGACGAGGGCGAGCTGCATGTACGGTGAGATGCCGTGGTGTACACGCGCACAACCGCTCTGCTGTACCTGTCCGCCTCCCTGACGCTCCGGTGTCGAGGCCACGGACAATTGGCGCCGTTTATCTTGAGGGCGTGATACTGCCGCCGCACGGTCTCGCTCCATCGGCCTCGCTAATGAGCCACGGCCGCGACCACTGGTGACTTCGAGCCGTGGTGAGAAGAAGCCATGAGTATTCCCAGGCGCTGACGTCTACGCAAAGAAGTGTGCAAGCCAAATGGAGAAGAAAGAGCACGCAAAAGCACAAGTTTGCGAGACGCGTAGAGTTAGAGATACATATCTTCTGCACTTGCTGCAAACATAAGCCCGGAGTAACGTTCGAGCCTGTATTTGGTATTGCCATCCTTTACTAATCAGCCGACTAGAAAATAAGCCCTATGCACTAATAGAACAAAAATTTGACTTTTATTTGTGGAGCAGAAATCCTATATATGGAGTATACATAAACCACCTTGGGTGTACATGATTCAACTCTTGAAGACTGCATGCGCCACGGTTCAGTGTTTGCGTCAAACATGCATGAACACATGACCGAGAAGGACTTATGAAAAGCCACACTAAGCCACAGTCAACAAAATGTCGCAGTCTCTCGGGTCGACAGCATCATTCTATGAGAGTAAGGGGGCGAAGAGTGCGAAGTAGGAGAGACGGGAACATTCGGTGCATACGTATGTGCTGAAATCTTAGCCCCAGTTGTAAACAAATTGTAGGCAGCCTTAACTCTTCACTTCGCTATCTGGGCGTGCTGCCCACATAGCCACTCTGTTCGTGGACTCTTGCAGTTTGTAGAACACGAGTGCTTCGAGAACATGAAGCACTTAAAAACGAGTGAGTAATTTGTAGTGGCTTCTGTACAAAGCCTACAGTGAGCCCTTTTGCCCATCGGAACCATTCACCCGATGAAGAGAGAGAGAGAGAAAGAAATAAAAGAAAGAGACAGGGAGGTTAACCTAGAAGAACTGGTGTGCTACCCTGTACGGGAGTGGGGAAAAGGGTCGGAAAAAGGACAGAGATAAAGAGATATAAAATAAATTAGAAAAAAAAATCACATGCCCACACATTCAGGGACTTCCGATCACAATCGTTTGGACAAGCCGGTTGAACGCAAGAAGCGCAGGAGCGCCTTCACAGCCTTCTTCTGCGACATAAAGTCCTGTCGGTAGCGCAGGATTCTTTCTTCCGAATGCAAGCATTAAATATCAGCGTCTCAGCACAAATCGCACCGCAGCATTTTTTGTGGCAATCAAGTATTCTACCACAGAGCCACGCCAGGCCCCGGAAACTCTCAAGTTGAAGTGCTCACCTGTAGGGGGCGAAAAAATCAACCACGGCGCGTTTCTGCTTCAAACACCCAGAGTGCATTTACTAACCTCTCTCGCCACTCGCACTATTGCACTTTCTTGTAGAGGCGCCTTCGTCGAGGCCAAGTTTTATTGTATAATGATCAAACACTACATGTTTGCGTATCGCTACACATAAAAAACATTTTGTTCTTCCAGCAAGTAGTTTTTCTTAAACATGTGCTGCGTCATCAACTTTTTTTAGTAGTTTTTGCTCCAGCTGACTCAATGTCAGTAGCAGCCTATCCACATCATTATCCTCATTTCAAAATCTGCGGCGGCCAACAGTTGCGATGGCAGGTAACGGCTGGCGGTACGTTCGGATGTGTCTCAGACTGTTTCGTTTCGCTGTAAATATTTCGAGCCCCTGCCGACCGGTACATTCTTTCTCATTCTGTTTATTTGACTCGTTCAAATGCTTTCGCAAATGGAATTTGAGTGACTTTCGGGGAACCAAGCGACCGTTGAAGCTTTCATCGGATGAACACCCGTTGCAAGCCCGGGCCGGTGAGTAGAAACCACTTCAGTTTTTTAAGGGTGGTTGCTTGCGGGGCTAGTTGGTTCATTTCAACATATGTAGTTTTTTTTTTGCCAATGACTGCGTAGGCATCACACGGTGGCAGCGCATTGAAGTATTAAATTTTAAAATTGTTGAACGTCTCAATCTGTAACCGGAAAAACCTGCGTTACTTGCGGCGTGCATGGTTTCACGTGGGAACGAGTCGCTAACTCAATAGTTAATTCTGAAATTCTATCACCAGGTAACACCAACCAGGCCGTTGCGATAAAAGAAGGCAAATAAATCACTGTCGCCTCGCATGTGTCTTCTTAGCTAGCCCATATATTAGTGCGAAAAACCTACTAGTTAATAATTTACTGCAGTCGCGTTTGAGAAACATCACATAATTATGGGTCTGGTTTCGCTATAGTGTGACAAAGGAAGCTTCACATAAATGAGAAATACTTCATTTTCTGCCACAGCCTCCTGGCCCACCCGACATGGAAGCAAATGTGTACAATGGGCAAGGAACCTGCTACGTGACATGCCTTGTGAAGAAGCAGCCCTGAGTGATATACGTGTTATGAGGTACCACTAGATATATGTATAAAATACTGTTGTTTACTAATTAACTGAGTTTATTTGTTTACTTTGGAAAATTTCATGCATTGATTTCATGCATTGATATCTGGTGATGTTACTTGTTTTTTCAGACTGCCATGCAATGAAAGGATGACTACCCCCGAAAGTCCACTCTGCAAGCACGTAGCAACACCTGAATGTCCACTACAACAGGTCATCTCTAACCTCACACATGTAATGCTGTATTTGTGAATTTTTTACCGCGCATATCGTGGAAAGGTGCTTTAGATTGGCTACAAGCATTGCCTGCCTACCGTGGCATGGAATCTACACTTCATTAATGTTGAAACTGTAACACTATTAGTTGGAGTGTGTGGCGCTGCTGAGCTGAGCAACACACTGTTTGATCGCAGCCACTGTAGCCATATTTCGATGAGGGTGAAACGCTAAGACGCTTGTGTGCTTAAGGGTTTGTTCGATTCGCCTGCATCACATGATCCATTTTACAAAGTGCTGCACCTAGCCATTCGTTTCAGTGGCGCAGCAATGGCATCTTCTAAATCTTGCCATTCATTTCAAAAAGCGCAGGAGAGGTACAGCACCAAAACTATTTCATGACTTTGGGGTACCTTCTGCTCTGACGGCGCTGATTTGGTGCAGCCGCTCGGACAGCTAAACAAACAACATAGCATTAGACGTAGGTGCTGTACCCACCCCTATAAATGCGGCGTGTTTCGCCAAGATGTTTGCACCTCATTAAATTAAGCGAACAAAAATAAGGATTCCACCTTGTCGGCACCTTGTCATTCACTTGTGATGCCGCACCGCTGAACTCCTGCTGCGCAAGTTCTGAACTTCTCGTGCAAAGCTGTGAATCAGTTCGGATTGGTGCAGGTGAACTAAACTGACCCTCAAAAGATGTAAGCTTGAAAATATGAAAAATATGTTAACATAAGAAGTCAAAGCAAATTTTTCGACAAGCAGTCTTGTCTCCTGTGAGGCTACAATGTCATTTGTTTGAACCCCTGGAAGCCAGAATCAATCTAAATTTGCCCACTACTGTACGACTCACGATCACTTCATAGTTGGCGTGTGAATCGTTGGAAATTATTATTTGCACTACATAATGAACACACCCAGAGTGATGGGCATTAACAAGCTTTCCGATATTTAATTGTGCCTAGTGAGAGTTTACCAACAACACCCAGAACTGTTTTGTCTTAACTGTGTTTAGCTCATACAAGTTTACAAAAAAACATGCACCAAAGACTGCACTCGATTGCTTTAGCTTTGCACATATGTTCAATGGGCTCCTAAAATAATAAATCATAAAGGTGATGAGCAGTTGCAGCACAGCTTCCTCAAAGACGGGAATGCTGTCATGAGGAGCAAGATTGTGTTCATTTCATGTGGTACTGTTTTTGTTTTTTTTTTGGGGGGGGGGGGCAGAAAAACGTCGTTCCAGATTTCTTTGTGCACATCTGCTTCTGTTAAAATGAGTTTGTCATAACTATAGTGTCTACCACTACGAAGAGAAATTCTGTGCACTACGGTCATGAAAAAAAAAATCTAGGAAATCGCACAGGTAGTTGCAACATTCATGATCTTCACTTATCTACAGCCACACTGCAAGATAGTACGTATTTCAAGTCCTAACCTCTAAAAATAGCAGGGAGAAAACTTCATTTTCAACCAGAAGTATACTGAAAAAGTAAACACAATAACAAGTGTGTAATAAATGTGACCTTTATTGATCCAGTATTCGGACAGATTCACATCATGTACCACCAATTGATTTCAGGAGTGCTTGCTTGTAAGAGAGTACTGAAGTTCTATGGATATGTCTATGCAAAAAAAAAGAGATTGTGCTCGGGGCTGAGCAGATAGTGTGATGTAAGAGTACCAACAAAGATGTACAGATAACAAAATTGTACAATGCATACCTGAAGCTTATTTTCTTAGAATGGGGCCTTTCCATCTGTAAGCACACACCTCATAAGTGTCCCTTTAGCATACATGTTTGCTGCACACTCAGCAGACTGGTCATTACCTGCGACGAGAAATTCTAGCTGTGGAAACTTTTGTAACTTAACTCTAACAATAAATGTAGCAAGCCTGAAATATTTTAGGCCCATCCCCTAAATATATAATACCTATGATATGGGCTCATGGCTGAGTATTAAAACTAGTGCCTACGCTCTCGACACGACGCGACATTGCAGAATTGTGAAGTACTCAATGTAGCATTGCCGAGCGAGAAAGATTCAGAAATACACGCATCCGCAATTGCTTATTTAACAAATTAAGCAAAACTAAATGGCTCTAACTGCGCGCGCTATCTATCGGCAATGTACAAGTTTTCTTTCCGATTCCACATCATGCATCCACTTAAAGATCAACACTACGGGGCAAGCGCCGCCTCCGACGGCACAATCGGACCCTTGTCCTGAAGCCACGCTATTAAACTCGAGCGCCGCAACACAATGAGAGCGACGTTCATTCAGCGGTTTCGATGTTCGGTTATATGCATATGCTTGTTAGCTTTCAAGAGTCTTTACACGTGGGTTGAAAGCTTTCGATATGTCTGAGTGACTTGTTTTGTTCGGACCCGACCGTATACATTGATTGTACCGGCTTGTACACTCGCAATAAACGATGCAAACCTTACTGGATTGACGTTGTTTTTGCCAGTCGAGGCCAGCTGGGTCTCCTGCCGATAATTACAGACGCGATACGTGATTGGGCAACGAAAGAAAAAAAAAACCAGGGGAAGCGAGCAGCGCGAACCAGCCGCGAACCCCCCCCCCCCCCCCCCCCCGCAAAAAAAATATACGCGTCTGTTTATTGATGATGATAGTACTGCTAGCGCCATCTCACCTCGCAGTATTGCAGTTCAGTACGCCGCCGCTACGTATTTGCATGTTATTTTGATACAACAGCCCAAAGGTACAGTTTCCGTTCTCTAAACTAATAGGTGTTCTGTGGCCACGCCAGGTCTCAGAACTACTTTTCAAGTAGACCTTAATATTCGCGAGACGTCAATTCTGGTTGGAGCACTGGCTATCAAATTTTATAAACATTACAAGTGTACTCCTATGATACAACCATCTCGTAGGGTTAGCAACTGTAGTTAGGCGTCGCTCAATGAAGTTGGTTTATGTAGCAGTGTCCAGTGCTATCATCCTCACGACCACCAGCTCTTCATATCAGCTCACCGCTTCTGTTGTTGCTAATATCCAACTCTCTGTTGGCATCGTTACGCAACTGTAAACAACTGGTCGTATTAAACATATCTTCAGCACCACTTCGTGACGTTTCGCTGAATGAAAAAAAAATACAACAGAGTCGCCTTTCTTGAGCGTGATTCGCAGAACATCGATTCCCAAGGTACGCGGGATCTGCCGATTTTTTTTTTTAAACTCGCTAAATCCTATTTGCGATCCAGACTTCTCTCATAAAAACAAGGGCAATTTAACACACTTTTTTTTGTCCCATTTTTGGCCACCTGCGCGATTCCGAAGCTCGCAGCAAAAATATCCAGGGAATGTTACTTCCATGTCACTTCTGTAACTGAAAACTTTCGTGGCTGCAATTGACAAAGCCCGCGTAAGTGAAAGCCTGAAACTTGGAAAGTTTGAGAAAAGGTGCCCAACCTTGACGAAAGGGGTATTATTGCATAATTCATCCAAGAAATTATTGTTGTCAAAATGTGCTCCAAATGAAGAATTCTGAGGAAGGATTTGCGCTGCGCATGGACGTTCACCCCCAGAACTTGTGCCAGCAAGGAATGCACTGCAGTTGCAGGTAGTGGCGTGCCTGAACATGCATCTAGATGCATATCCAGATATGGACACATATATTTGTGTTCTGTACATATCGATTCTACAAGTAGATTGTTTGCAACAAGCACGCAATATATTCTTGCAATGAGAACAATAAAAATAAAGGTATCTGCAGCTTTATGAAGTTTCCTGCTCTGACATAGCAGTTCTGTTTGTGGGTAGGCTAGAGTAATAAGGTAATGTAAACACTTCTTTTCGCAGTATCCACCCCGACACATTCTTTTTCCTCCTATATGTTGCCTAACTATAGATGATTATGCAAACGAAAATGTGGTTTCAGTTTGCTATAGAACAGTCAGACCACATGGAACTAGGGGCGTAGACAAGGGTGGTACACCAAGCCCATGCTCGCTCCCCACCGATATTTTTTCGCCATGGCATAAAGAGCCAAAAATGTCCACTTCAAGGGGACACCCCTCCCGAAATCAATACGGTCCCCCCCCCCCTCGAAAATAACTTCTGGCTACACGCCTACATAGAAGACAAGTTCATAGTTATAACGGGAGAACAAACGACGACACAGAGACAAGAAGGACACGAAAGACACTTGTGTCGTCATTCTGTTCTCGCGCTATAACCATCGTCATGTCATACCAACTAGCCCAAGCAGGCCACACCTCACGCGTGCAGTTAAAGCACTTAGGCTTTATCCTTCATGCACAGACACAGCAACAACGCCGCGTGCCTGCAGAGTTGTACCAGGGACGGATGCGACCCGATACAACATCCCGCCGCGTCACCTTCCCGCGCGAGCTTTTTCCAGACACGCACTTCGGGGCTGTCGCGTCTGCGTGCCCGTATCCATTACAGGAAGGATGATGGGGCTCGCCGCTGGCGCAGTCTGCAGGTGCGTGCAGTTATGCATACGCGTACAGGTTTCCAGCCGACAGCGGCCTCCCCGCTTGCCTGGTCGCTGGAAGGAGGAAAGGCCTGCTCGCGCGGCAGGAATGCTGCCCGGCAGCGTTTGCATGGCGCGAGATTCTGCGCGAATGTGTAAGCTCGTGCATGCAAAGCGATGTGCGGGCGCCACGTTTGATAGTCCTAATACATCGTTTGGCGCATAGGCTGACCTTTACTATAGGCAAGACAAACTGGTGCTGGAGGGAACAGGCACCCTTTCAAGCTTTTCTAAACGGCTCACGTAAGCGACAATGGAGGCAGTCAGCGCCATGGCATCACAAAGGTTGAAGCTTATGATGGATTGTAGGCTGCTTAACCATGCTGCTGGATCAGTTCATTCTGAGAAAACTACAGATCAAATCATTTTGAGTACACAAAAACGCAGCGAAGCTATTCTATTGGTCTTAGCTTTTTAAACTTGCTTATAATGGTCGTATTCCTGGCATTTCTCGTTTTTTGAGCTAATGCCATTAAGTCGCAAGTTTTTTTATAATATTGGTTGGGCTTATTGAAGCAAAAAAAAACAAAAAATGATTATGAGGGGCCTTTTAGTGGAGCACTCCGAAAATTTCGGCAATCTGGGCATCTTTAACTTGCACCGATATCTAAATACACAGACCTCAAGCATTTTCGACTACGTCGAAACACTGGCTATCCCCAGGCAAAGGAAGCTTGATGTGCTGCCTTCTATTACTTTATCTCTAGACTTAGTTTGTTACAGCTACAACAGGATGTCGTAACTGACTACCGGAACTAGAGACAGTCTGCAAGCAATGCTACTAATAGTCAAGAGCATGTTTCCCTGGTCGTACGCGCTATCAAGAATAAAAGTACAGCGCGTGAAGTGTGAGAAAAACACCAAAGCCTACATGATTGGTAATGGCAAAGCGCACAAAGAAAGCGTACTTTGGCAACGGAGTCGACAGAGTCGACAAATAGGGCGCCGCCAATCATAGCCACTATATCAATTTGAGACCTGTGCTGTTAGTCATATAATCTGACTACATGGATACCATCCACAGTGTTTATTTTTCAATAGTATAAACTAAGCCAATGCATTTGGTGCTTACAGTTTTATTTGATGCAAGCAGATTAAATTTGTTCATGTATCAATAATGAACGCACATGGTGCATGCTGTTTTAAAGCAAACGCTTGTAAAAAAAAAAAACTTCGAAGGTAGAGAGTTTTGGGCTAGTTGGCATGATCGAAACATTCAATCAACCCAAAGCGCTGAAAATTCGGTGACCAAGGAAGAAGAATGAGCATGCATATATGGTTCTGTTTCGTGGAACCACATTTAACAAACGCCCAGCAGTGATATTGAGTCATTCAATACTTTGTATTAAGAAATATTGTCGCCTCTCGTCATTTAGCGGAGAATTCAGAACGGTGCAATTTGCATCGTTGTGTGTGCCTCAGTGCCTGACTGTCCCTTTCCAAAGTAGAGTGATCCGCATTCCTTAAACAGTGAACATCACTGAAATTTCCTTTCGACAGGCGCACTTGTCTTTGTCAGGCAACCATAGCCCCTGACTCTCTAATGAAAAAGACAAGTATAATTGTCGCAACGCTGACTCCAGTGACATTGGATGTTCAACGATTACCCATCACTTAACTCCTTATTCCCGTGAACCTTTCCTTTTCCAAATTTCAGCCACAGGGAACCACGCGTACTGCGCCTCAGTCTTTACTTTCAGTGTCACGTATTTTGAAGCCAGTCTGGTACTAAGATATCGGTCTTTTCATCAGTTTTCACCAGTGTCTCATAGTTTCCGTTTCTCTTCGGCCCCAGACGCAGACAAGGCAATTATTTCCTGGCTACCATAGTTCTTCCGTTGTGCCAATCCCGAAACACTCGGCTGAACACGAGACATTCTTATGAACAAATGTGCGGAGGTTGGAGGACCAAAGCACCACCTCGTAGCAGCGACAGAGAACCAACTGCGTCACAGCGGCTACCGGCGTCCTTGAGCTATAGTTACCGCAGCCAGAATTAGGAGTACCTTCAGAAAGGTCGAAGAGACCTGTGGCTTCCAGTGTTGTGGAAAGAGCTCCTCTATTTCATTCGGACTTTATTCCTGAGAATTAAAGGTTGCCGCTATTCAATTCCTTCCAATTCCTCGGAATCAAAAAAAGTTTTTCCATTTCCACTCCGGGAATGGACCGGCTGTTCTATTCTTTTAGTCCTCTGCTAGGGAAAGTGCGTGATAGTTTTATTGAGTTAAAATGTAACGCCCAATAAAGCTAGTGTCTTCAGACGCATTAAGATCTGCAAAAGTACGCAAAACACTTTACCAAGGTCGAGTGATAGTATAGTTTAGTGGTATATCTTGTAACTTTCCAAAAATAAAATTTGTTCCATCATTCACTCATTTTTCATTCATTGAATATACAATCATCTTACTCATTTTCATAGGGGCAGTTCCACTGGGAGCTATAGTATTTGTATGGTCCACATGTTTGAACGAATGGCTATTAATATTTATGTTTGAAAAAAGCTCTAAAAGGGAACTACATACATGCACCAAGGAGGCGGGATGACGCTCTAATACAACTATGGAAGTTTTAATCGAAATCATAGAAAGGTATGAACACATTATAAAAAACAAGCACGTTTTTGCGAACAGATTAACTTACATCAAGGTATTCTACCTCGTCGTTTTCTAGGTGTTGGATTGTTTATGCGTATATTCGTCCTGTGGTTTCCTGTCTGTTCATTCTGTTTCTTTTTAATGTTTGTGTATCTTCCTACGCTTTTGAATAAAATTTTAGTTCGTAGTAGCGCGTCATCCTGCATTGTTCGTGACTGTGTGTTGTGGTTTTTTTTTTTCATTTGTTTTCAAAGCAGAAATTTCAACCAAATCACCACAATGTTCCCGCTGTTTTAGCATATTTTATTTTACTGTTTTAGCTTAAATGTGCTAGCGCTTAAGTGATAACACATTTTTATGCTGAAAAGTGAAAGTGTTCGAGGGAGGCCTAGCAGTTTTTCTGCGCGTCTGGGAACAAACTTTGTAGCTCGGCTGGCATTTGTTAGAACAGTGGCCCACTCGTGCACCTTGTGCTTTCGCATCGAATACAAAACACGGGGCTGCTCTGCTTATTAGCACTGCACGCTTGTGAAATACGCCTCGCAATCATTGATGGGGCCAGGACAACTTTCTGTATTCACCTGTGTGCTGGTATGCAATGTCTTCCTTTTCGCAAAGGCTTTTTATGTGTGTCCGGTTCTAAACAGCTCATGAGCTAATGATCAGGCTGTGCATAGAGTATTCGCCACTTTTTTGTGAGAGTATCAATGGGAATCAACTTGCAGGGATAATTTGTTTCTCTCTTCAATCTCTAGTTAGATAATGCATTCGTTTGTACACTACCTTATAGCCCGTTTATTCGCAAACTGGCAAATTGTTCCCACATTCACACCGCGCCTACACATGGCTTTGGCTAACTAAAAGTGGGCCTAAAGACGGTATTGTGACCTCCAACGTCGAAAAAAAATTTACTCATGCCTATATGATTACTTAGAGCATGTTGGGGGGGGGGGGGGAATTAACAACAAAAGGGAAGGCAGGAAATTTAACCAGGCACATGCCCGGTTTGCTACCCTACGCTGGGGGAATGGGAAGGGGCATAAAGATGAGAGAGAGAGAGGAAAGAGAAGAGAAAGAGAGAGAGAAAGAAAAAGAGGATTGTCAGTCAATCGGCTGGTGCGTATGCAGCGGTGGCACTACACAAAAGTTAAAGGTGGTCACGTAGGCCTGTAGTCCTCAAAAAGCACAAAACAGCTTTGACTGCTTTTTGAGCCGACGAAAGGCAATGACGGTGTTGCAGTAGCATTTGCACAGAGAGTGGCCGATCGTCCAATCGTCGCAATGCGTCCGAAAGCTTCTGTCTTTCAGAGGCAAATCGAGGGCAATGGCATATCAGATGGTCGATGTCTTCTTTGGTGCAGCAGACGTCGCATTCCGCATTGTCGGTCAATCCGATGAGGGTTCTATATGCTTTTGTGAAGTCAACCTCCAACCAAAGGCGACAAAGAAGTGAAGCTTCACGTCAACGAAGTCTGGATGGAGGTCGAAGTTTCAGTCGAGGGTTTAGTGTGTGTCTGCAGAAGAGGAACACCCCAAGCATGAGACATGCGAGACTATACCAAATATAGCTTGTTATCACTTTAGTAGTCATTAAGAGTGTAGAAAACTATGTTCCAAAACAAATGTTTAATATAAAATTTGATGTTCTGCCTTAGTAACGTTTTAAATATGAATAACAGGGCGTAGACGAAAACGTGCTAATTTTTTGAGAAAAAAACCGAATTCCATTCCTCGAAGCGTTGTCTCCATTCTGTTACCATTCCATTAAAAAGCCTCAAAAGTTTGGAATGACCTGGAAATCATTTTGATTCCGGAATAGCAACTCCGAAATACTGGTGGCTTCAATAATATTTTCAAGAACAAGTGTGAGCACTCTGATCTGTGCAAAGCACGAGACAAAGAAAAGTTACGCAATAGTTTTCTTTTTCACCGTAAATTGGCTCTACAATCAGCGACCGTTAGTCATATTAGCAATATTGACTTAGACAATGTTCAAACCGTGATATGATCGAACCTACGGGCAGTTTTTCCAACTTGTAGAATTCAAGAAATCTGATGGAGACCACGGGGTAGCTCTGAAAGCCGGACACCACGTGACATGGTTATTACTCCTGAATAAGCCATTACTAATTTCATGCACCAGGATATATCGCGTCAACCTGATATATCTGAATGTACACAGATCGGGAGAGTGCATACTTATTCTAATGCAACGTGCCTTGAAAACTGGGGGGGGGGGGGATGAACAACAAGAGAGAAGGTAGGGAGGTTAACCAGGCACATGCCCGGTTTGCTACCCTACGCTGGGGAATTGGAAGGGGGCATAAAGATGAGAGAGAGGGGAAAGAGAAGAGAAAGAGAGAGAGAGAAAAAAAGATTGTCAGTTTATCGGCTGGCGCGTATCCAGCGGTGGCACTACACAAAACTTAAAGGTTGTCACATAGGCCTGTAGTCCTCAAAAAGCACAGGACAGCTTTGACTACTTTCTGAGCCGACGAAAGGCGAGGACGGTGTTCCAGTAGCATCTGCATATAGAGTGGCCGATCGTCCAATTGTCGCAATGCGTCCGAAAGCTTCTGTCTTTCGGAGGCAAATCGAGGGCAATGGCATATCAGACGGTCCATGTCTTCTTTGGCGCAGCAGACGTCGCATTCCGCATTGTCGGTCAATCTGATGAGGGTTCTATATGCTTTTGTGAAGCCAACCCCCAACCAAAGGCGACAAAGAAGCAAAGCTTCATGTCGACGAAGTCCGGATGGAGGTCGAAGTTCCAGTCGAGGGTTTATTTGGTAGAGTCTCGAATGTCTTATGCTTGGGGTGTTCCACTCCTGCAGACACAGACTACGTGCCAGGTGACGAAGTTGCTTTGCAGCGTCAGTCCTTGACAAAGAAATTGGAAGGATGTGCTCTTCTTGGTGCGATGTGCGAGCGGCGTTGTCTGCAGAATCATTGCCACTGATCCCACAATGGCCAGGAAGCCACTGAAACTTGACCTCGTGGCCTGTTTCTGTGACGTGGCGAAGAAGCTTGACAACTTCGTAAGTTAACTGTTCATGGCAACCCCGTTGAAGCACTGACTGCATGCTCTGTAGGGCCGGTTTCGAGTTTGAAAACACAACCCATTTACTCGGTCTTAGATTTGATGGACTCTAGGGCGCCACGCAAAGCCGCATGTTTTGCCGCCGTAGACGTAGTGGCGTGTGACAGCTTGATTCGCAGAGTGATTTCTCTAGCTGGAATCACCACCGCACCGCCAGAACCAGACGCTGTGGTTGAGCCATCAGTGTATATGTGCACGTGGTTATTGTACATTTCGGGCAGAAGGTTCAAGCTCAATTGTTTTAGGGCTGATGAAGGCAAATTTGATTTTTTCTGTATTCCTGGAATTGAAATGCGTACTTGCGGAAGTGTCAAGCACCACGGAGGATACACCAGTTTCTCAGCAGGCGTAAAACCTGACGTAAACAACGCACGATGTGCACAGACAATTGCACTAAATTTCGTGCGGGGCCTCTCAGTAGCGAGGGTTGACAAGTGGTGGGAAGGATTCCTAGCATGTTGCCTGAGGTACGTACGCATCGTTTCAATGGTGATGTGCGTCATGATCGAGTAGTCCTGTGCAATGGCAATTGTTTCAACTGTCGATGCACAGCGGGGTAAACCAATGCATAACCTAAGCGCCTGAGCTTGAATATTTTGGATTGCGCGCAGGTTCGTTTAGCACGTGTTAGATATAACAGGTAGGCTATACCGCAGAAATCCAATAAATAATACCTTGTACAGCTGTAACATAGACTCGACCGACATTCCCCAACTTTTCCCGGCAAGAAACCTGAATAAGTGACAAATGGCCGTCAGCCGCTTTTTCACGTAGTTTACGTGAGGTGTCCACGACAGGTTTCGGTCGATTACGACTCCTAAGAACCTGTGACTCCGGCTGCATGACACCAACTGCCCGTTAATTGATTTGCCGTAAGCGGACATTGGTTTCCTGGAGAAAGCCACGACTACCCACTTTCCACTTGCGACTTCGACCCCTTGTTCGCGTAGGTGGTGCGATGTCACTGATGCTGCCTTCTGAAGTCGAGCGCGAAGTTGAAGTCGAGTCACAACTTATGTCCGCACACAGATGTCATCAGCATAAATGGAAAGTCGTACACTGCTTGGTTGCTTGCCAACTAGTCCAATGAGCGTTAGGTTGAACAGCGTCGGGCTTAGCACTCCGCCTTGCGGGACTCCTCGGCTGCAGTAATACCCGGGTGTCGGGCAATTCTCTGTCTGCTCGTGAAATGATATATTCTGTAGGTAGCTCTGAACCCACGTATATATCCTGCCACCGAGTCCCACTCCTTCTAGTGCGCTGAGAATGGCTTCGTGGGTGACATTGTCGTATGTCCCTTTAACGTCAATAAACAGAGCAGCAGATAACCGTTTGCAGGCCTTCTGGTGTTCTAGATAGGTCACCAAGTGAACTACATTGTCAATTGACGAGCGGCCTCGTCTGAACTCGGACATGGCATCTGGATATATTTCGTAGAACTCTTTAAGTACCATTCCAGGCGCGTTAAAATCATCCTTTTCATAACTTTTCCTACACAGCTTGCAAGGGCAATCGGGTGGTAAGAGGAAATGTGCAAAGGTGACTTGCCGGCTTTGAGAAGTGGAATCAGGCGACTTGACTTCCATTCCTGTGGAACCATGCCGGTTTGCCAGGAGTCGTTGTACAGCAGCAAGAGTGCCTTCCGAGCTTGATCTCCTAGGTGACACAGAGCGCGGTAAGTGATGCCGTCAGGTCCTGGCGCTGAAGAACGTCTACACAAAGCAAGCGCAGCTTTTAGTTCGTCCATTGAAAACAAAATCTCCATTTGGGGATCACGTGAGGATACAGAAAAGTCAGGCGTCTTCGACCCAGTTGAATTTGACCCACAGGCAATCTTTCGACAGAAAGAATCTGCGACATCAATCTCTTCGCAGCGTAAGTGAAGTGCCAGGGATTTTAATGGGTAGCGCTGAGTAATGGTTGTACGAAGACCCCGGACAGTTCTCCAGATTAGTGACAGAGGCTTTCTGGGATCCAAAGACTCGCAAAAAGATACCCATCGTTGCTTGTCCAACTTGTCCATGTGACGCTGTATTTTTTTTTTTGTGTGCGTCTAGCCACTCTCAGATCATCAAGTGACCTCGTGCGTCAATAACGTCGTTCTGCACGACGATGAATCGCTCGGAGTTTTTCGAGATCAATGTCCATATCAGTGCGAGATGGGCTCACCAGAAGCGAACGCGTCATTGACTGTAGGGCACTCTTTATTGCGTCCTCTATATAGGTTGAAAGGTGAGGCGCCAACATGGTCTTCCATGATTAACTTGTATTTTTGCCAATCGGTGCACTGGACGGCTCTGGAGGACTTCAGACTTGGAAAGCCGTCAATCTTCAGGTATGTTGGGATGTGGTCACTACCCCTTGTTTTCAAATCTGAAAACCACTGCACTCTGCTGGCGAACGAGCGTGAGACGAAAGTGAGGTCCAGGCAACTGCTATAGGCCGATACACGCAGATAAGTAGGGCTGCCGTCATTCACGAGGATAAGTTCACATTCAGAAGCGAAAGACACTAACTGTCTGCCTCTAGTGTTGATCCTGGAGCTTCCCCATAAGTAGTGGTGGGCATTGAAGTCACCAGTTATCACCCATGGCTGGAGAGTTGAATTCAAAATTACGCGCAAGCGCTCACGGTCTAGACGACTTGATGGACGTAAGTAGGATCCGATGATGGTGAATGTGGTCTTCTTGTTTTTTACTGTTAGGCAAACGTACTGGTTTTCTTCGTCACGGGGTACAGGGTGATGAACATAGGTTATATCGTTCCGTATGAACACAACGTAGGCAAACGTACTGGTTTTCTTCGTCACGGGGTACAGGGTGATGAACATAGGTTAAATCGTTCCGTATGAACACAACGACCTTGCTGCGCTCTCCGTGGGTAGAAGACATAGAGCACTCATATCTAGACAGTCTCATCTGAGCTGACAGGTTCGGTTCACAAATCACAATTATGGAGAACTGGTTCGTGAATACATATTGCCGGAACTCGGACATACGCGCCATAAGTCCTCTGGCATTCCACTGAGGGACAGATGCGTTCTTGACCTCCTCTCGAAAAGATAACATATTGCAGGCCATCGTATCACCTTAGAGCTGCAAGCACCGGACTCAAAGAGTCCAGCACTTGGAGTGCGCTCTGCGCTGATGGGGTGTTCATGTTGCTTAGGAGCATGCGCATTGCGCTCATAAGGGTCTGCAACATGTTGATGACCTGGCGATCCTCGGTTGTCTTTTCATCAGCGATTCGTGATGGCATCGAGGTTGGCGGGATTCGATGCACCTCTGAAACAGGCTGTGTTCGTGGCAGTGATGGCCACTCTTCACGAGGTGGGAGTCTTGACCCTGATTCTGTTTTCGGTGTATCCGTCTTCACAGAGCTTGACGATGGGGGGCCAGTTCTTCTTGCTTGAGATGACGTGTCTCTATCGACAGCTGTCACGTTGCGTGATGATCTTCTGTGGTGATGCCGACGTCGCCTGACAGTAGCAGCGGCTTGCCTGTGCGTTGAATTGTCGCGCACCATGCGTTTCAGCACCGCGCGTTCATTTCGCACTCGTGGGCAATCTTTAGACGACGCTTTATGAGCGCCATGGCAATTGGAGCACCTGAACGCAGTTGCGTGGCAGGTGTCTTGCGTGGCAGTTGCGTGGCAGGTTCGGCACACCGCGGACACACGACATTGCTGGTACACACTCCTTTGACATGTCGTATCTTGAAACATCAGAAGCATTGTAGGGGCTTCGGTATGTATGGATGGACCTGGTGGTGAACGTGGCCAACTTTGACGTGTGGGGGAAGACTGTCTCCCTCAAAAACAATCTTCAGGCATCGTGACTAACCAAGCCTTGCGATGTGCTTGATGAGGATGTCGTCTGTAGCTGGCTTTATCAAGATTGGGAAATCGTCAGCTGGAATGGAAATGTCCACGTCATAAATGACGCCAACACTGCCCTTACAGTCAGTGGGGATCACTGATTTAACTGTGACTCTGTCGATTTCCGAGATGTTCTGTAGGCTTTGCAGTGCACTACGGTGTAAAATATCAACTGCCAGAACATTCTTTCGTGAGTTGATCCTGACGTCTTTAATCTCATTTGGAGCGAGTCCTTCAAGGTATGCTGAGAGGACTTGCCTGTTAAGCCCCCGTAGGTTGGCTGAAGGGTCCACAACCATGTAGAGTATAGTGTGTGGCCAACGCTGCGCGGTAGCTTGCACGGTGGATATACTCGCCATCGACGATGTTTGTAGCATTCTTCTTTTTGCATTGCGGCTCATGACGACTGTGTAGTCGTCATCCGATGACTCGAAACCATCGGAATAGAGCTTCGTTGCCTCGCTGTCTGTGCCACTTGAGGTGGTCCTACGTTTCTTAGCCTCTGCCAGACGTAGCGGTTGTCCACCTCGAAAATCCTGGGAGGCTTCTTCATCCATTCTCGCAAGGAGGGAGCGGCAGCTCCCAGAATTTGCGGTAAAACAAATAGAATATTTCAGACAAGGGTACAAGCGTTCTATGAAATATACACTTCGTCGTCGTCCGGCCAACCGAGAAACTGAGGCGAAAACTGAGGCGAAATAAATGAGACCGCCTAAATTACCTAACACGGACAATACCCACTACCAGTTTACATGCTGCAACACTGAATGCAAAAATTATAAGAAAAACAACTATATATATTTTGGCGAAATCATACAGAACCTTTATTCCGCATCCGCAATTTCTTTGGACAATTTTATGTTGATTTTAGTCCACACTGATGATGTGTGGGAACTCATTCGGTACATCAGGGCGATATCCTTCGCCCGATACTCTATTTACTCCTCAATATTGAGGAAAAATGCTTCACAGAGATTTGAGTCCTAAGCGATTGCGCTAGTTTTCGCTCATCGCAAACTTTTTGATAAAGATCCTTAAAAAACAGCTTAAGGCGGGGAATCAGGACTTGGTGCTTTGTTATACTTCAAATCAATTGGGTAAACATAAACGTGCATGCATAAGCAAAGAATTTTGCAGAGCTGAATTCATTGGTGAAAGTTTATGACCATGTTTGGAACAAACAGGCCAAGAACCTAACACAAGCAAAAGCCTGCACACGCAGTGTCCGCCCTCAGCCCTCGTCAAGTGCGCTGCCGTTTTCACCCGAGAGCGCTGTAGCCCGACGCAACTGTGGCGGCATCTAACGTGTGCTCAGGACCACCATTTTTTGCAGCAGGGCGTGGGAGCAGACGATGAAGTTTTATAAATGTAAAATAGGGCGTATAAAGTGGGCTGAACTTGGCATTACTCTGTGATCTACGGTGCATGTACCTTGGAAACGACATTAACCAGATGAGAGGCGACTTGCAAAGACATTACTAAACTGACCGAGTTGTGTTTTACCTGGGACATATTTTACCAACATTGAAGAAATCCGTTTGCGTGCATTGAGGTGCACTCTGCGGGGTCATAGTTGTGTTGTCTTTCACAACGACATCCCTCATATTCACACCCCATGAGGCTCAAAAAGACCAAACTTTTTTTTCTAATATTCGTAACTAATAATTACTTCATGAGTAGAATGAAGGTTGTAGTGTACCAGATCTCCACTGTTTAATGATGCTCGCTTGTCAAATATCTCGCAAGGATTGCAAGGTGCGGAACTGAAAGACATGGGAAGCAGTGGTGGCACGGGTATACAAGCTGAACCAAACGACCCAGAAATCGAATGCATGTAGATTACTTTAATGACAATGATACCTCATCTATATGTAACATCAACTACAATAGTAGTCTGGTCACTTTGGCCTCAAAGTCACATCCGTAAAAGAGCGCCCTTTATGTTGTACGGTCTCCACGCCGTCTAAGCCGAGCCCTTGTAGTTCGTGTTACGACGTGCTCGCCGTCGACGATCCCGATGAGGTCCTACGATTGCCGTCGCTGCTAAATAAACCACTCGATCTACTTGTTTACGGTTTTTGACCATCTCGGGTTCATCACTGAGGAAGAGTGGCTATAGGCCTAGCTGCCTCCTCGCCCTGCTTTTAAATGACCTCGTGGGTCAAGTGACGACGCCCGGAGACTGTACATTGGGTCCAAGCCGTTCTTCCAACTAAATTTGACCACCACGGTTGCTTCGTGACTTTCTGCGACGAGATTTCTGAGACTCCATGGAAACCTCATCCATGGTCACTACCCAGATCGACGCCGGCACCAAAACTAATGCTGCGCCTCCGGACCCGGCACCCCTTAGCCCGAGTCGTGACCCTTTGGATGCCGGCTTCTTAGATCTAACGGTTATCCTCAGACAACACCCGTTCCCTCTTCTTGCATTTTTTCACTATGGCTCGGGTCACCTGCCACAAGCCGTCTTCCGACCAATTGTGAACGTGGACGTGGCAGAGGTGTACGCCACGCCGGTAATTTACATTCATCAAAAACCACCGCGCACCATCGAAACTTTTCATCGTTCGGCACATGCCTCGTGCCCCTGACTCATAACACCGTCGGCTCGCCTTTGTCACCTAGAGCCCAACTAAATCTTGCCTTATGCTTGAAACGAGCTTCACATATACATCAAGTTAGCGAACTTAGTACGAAAATATGTATGCGGGATAGTCGCGCTGCTTTACTTCTTTTCGTGCTGCACCGTCCATGCTGCACCGTCACGAATGAGCACACCACTGCTATAGAATTTCTCATATTTCCGACGCGCGCGTTCCCGTGGGAATTCAGCGCGGCTTCCCGAAGGATGATGCGTTTCGGATTCCGTACGCGCAGAGGATTCGGCACAATGGGCAAACAGAGACAGCGACCGCTCAGATGACGCACGCCATAAGCGTGCACGGCTGCATGAAAGCCGTGTCAAAGGAAGCTCAGTGTGAAAGGATGACATCAGAACGAATTTATGAACCGACCCACGACTTGACGATAGTATCCAAGCGTGGCTCGAATTTGATTGAGACCTGTTTGAGTTGGCTAGACCACTGTCGACCAGAAAAATTGTTCATATCGTGCACGTATGCAAGCCCTTGGGTCAGCTTAGAAGGTATCAAGGAACAATAATGAATTTGCGCTGCTAAATATCCTAACTGTTCCTATTATATAAGTATGCGGTAACATGTTTCGATAAAAGAGGAAGCGACGGGTAGCGTTTTCTTTTTCAATTGTTCAGTGAACACTGGAGGCAGGGGTGTACACAGTTTCTTTTGTTTTAGGGGGGGGGGGGGAGATTTGCTCACGCAGCATATGTATTATTTATTATTTATTCAATATTTAATATGTATACGTGCATTTACATGCATATACAAAAATTCTAGGCTCGCTCGGGACGTTTCTATTCACGTACATCCTTCATCACTCCCCCCCTCACCCCTCCCACGCCAATGGCTACGCCAATGACGAGCTACGCAAAACCATGACACCAGAAATTTCGAGCAAACTCTGGCATTTGTAGTCTTGGGTGACTCTGTAACTAAATATGCTCCTGATTTGTCTTGCGTATAACGCGAAACCATGACATCAGAAATTTCGAAGGCAATTCTTATCGGACATTGCATTTGCCCAGGAGGTCGGAGTCAGATAAGTGACTGCGGTGGTCACGCAACCACTGTCCGGCTGAGTACTGTTAGCGTCACGGTATGGGATCACCACGAAGCTGTACGTTCTCTGGGGACAGTTTCGGGTGTGTCACTCTCAAAGTTTTGCTGCAATGAAAAAAAAAAAAAACGACCGACCTCACAAAAGAACACGAGGGAAGCGTATAGACGTTAAGTTAGCGAATACAAACGCACCTTGCGCCGTCATGCAGATCTGCCGGGCGCACGCAATCACGTTGGTCGTATGGGCGAGCACGGACAATGGCGTCAAAGGACCTGTCGGGTGTCCTGGTGGCGTTGTGAATAGGATGAGCTCGTCTCGCAGGGCATTGCATGTGGGCGCATCCGTGGAGAACGGCGCGATTCTCGGTTCTCACGGGAATCGAGGGAAAACGCGGCATACTTTGGAGGGAACGGGATGAGCTTGTCTCGCAGGGCATTGCATGTCGGGGCATCCGTGGAGAACGGCGCGATTCTCGGTTCTCACGGGAATCGAGGGAAAACGCGGCATACTTTGGACGGAACGGGATGACCGCGAGCTCTGTGCGCAGCGACACGATCCGCATTGTGTGTGGGCCTGCACGCACATCGCCCGAAAACCGGCGATCAGAAAGGCCTTGTTTATCAAAACGAACTAAACTGAAGAGCTGTGTGTTACTTCACATAGGCAGACAGGCAGACACTGAACATCAAGTCTCAATGGGCTGTTTTTGTTTCGTTTTAAACACGACAATGTTATGCTGTTGTATGCCGCAAAAACTAGAGGTAAAGGAACTCTGCTCTGACTCACTGGCAGGTAAAAGCGAATTTATCACCGTGGTTCGCAGGGGGCCTTCTGTGCTCCCAGCGTTACAGAAGCCTGTAAACACAAGAATCGGTAGGTTTATTGACACTCACATAATGAATTCAGTCATTTCTCAATTAGGTTCATAGTCAGGGGTCGTGTAGGTTGAATAACACTACCGGAGATTTTCTTAGTTAAGCTCAGCTCTCTCTTCTTTTTCACTTGTACTTTCATGGATATAGTACATTGTGCGAAACAAATTGTTATTTACTTTTACACAAATCATAAAAATAACTAATGTGATGTCACTTAGGCGCATGCTCTCCTTAATTATATTTTACTTCCCAGTGATGTATAATACACTTCAAAAAGTATACTTCTCTCTAAACAACTTTCTGATCAGCGCAGCTCGTTCCGGCTGCAAAGATGAAACTAACTCACCTATCTGTGCAGCGATATCGAAATTAATGGAATGCTACATGCCACAAATACAAACATTTTTTCCCAAATAAAGACATGTTCGCGAATATCCGTCGATTTATTCCGTACAAAAAGACGCGGTTCCTTGCGCGTTCACCTAAGATGACTGCAAAAAAGCGTTTTTTTATTACTAACTTTTCTTTTCTTTAGGTTGTACTGATTTTACGTTGTCGCATACCCGATAAGATGACCCAGTACCCGATCGGCTGATCACAGTGTCACTGAGGTACATATACTTAAGTGACAAATGCTTTCAATTGTTTTGTCACTACGGTGAAGCATGGGAACGCAGACTCCCTGAGGCGTGAATCAGCTCGACACTCCACTTCACTGCTCATCGAAAAGTGCGGCAGCATTTCATTCGAAAAAAAAAATTGGCTGTGTATATGTGTGCTCTATTGCAAACGTCTTAGAAAGATGATAGTATTCTGCGGTAAGTAGTATTATGTTTTGTCTTGCCTCGGACAGTGCCTCCTCTATGCTGAATCGGCCGCATCTGGCCTGCATTGATAAAATAAAGGCGCTGCGTGAGATCTAGATGCCACATCTGGCACTGCCGTCTGTATACATAAGATTGTGCAGAACCTAGGGCTACTGCCAGGTAGCAGCACCATATCATAGGTAGAAGAGTGATTTACAAAAGATCAACACGGGTCAAAAAGTTTATATATGAAATTTGATTGTTTATTTCCTATTTCGTGCACATACCACCCAGTAACCTGAAAGTTAACTTCGTTTTTTTATTAACTGCATAGTTTAGGAGAAAAAAATATTGAAATTATTTTGTACAGAGGGACCCATTTTGTTCCTTGTCATCCTCGAAAGTTAACGACAATGTAAAAGCACAAATATTAGCTTGATGAAGACGATTTTTTTTCTGTAGTAAATATACGCGTAAAGGATAATCAAATAGCATTGTTTGAAGATTGTATGCTGAAGTGAATTGTTGCTGAAAAATTTCTGAACAGGTGACTTTTTTTTTAGTTGCTTCATTTCAGAAGTTTTTCCTCCTAAGCTAAACCGGCTAGTCTTTCATACCTTGGTGGCGTATTACAGCATAACATTTACAATATTGTCTGTCAATACCGTTGCTGTACCTTAAACACATAGTTTTATAAATGGCCTCAAACTTTTGAATTAGTCGACAGTAAAGATGATTGAAAAACCAATATTTCAAAACCTTATCTTTGATTTGTCTTAAAATCTCATAAAGCATTCTTCACAGATGATAGATTGATTGATTGATATGTGGGGTTTAACGTCCCAAAACCACCATAAGATTATGAGAGACGCCGTAGTGGAGGGCTCCGGAAGTTTCGACCACCAGGGGTTCTTTAACGTGCACCCAAATCTGAGTACACGGGCCTACAACATTTCCGCCTCCATCGGAAATGCAGCCGCCGCCGCCGGGATTTGAACCATTGATCTGCGGGTCAGCAGCCGAGTACCTTAGCCACTAGACCACCGCGGTGGGGCTCACAGATGATAGAAAAAGAATATAAAAACATTCTGCATTATTTCATGTGCGGCAACAATATTACGGGTGAAAGTTTCAGCTTTTCTAATATAGCATGCACTTAGGCGATAAACACATAAGAAATCAGGCTAAAAAAGTGTACGTGAGCTTCTGAGTCATTTGAACAGGACCATCTTACAGAGAAGAAGCAGATTTAGCACACTGAGGAAGAAATTTCTGTAAAGGCACATTTCCTGAGCGCTTCGCTCAGCTTTAATGTCGGATGAGCAATACATAATGACACACTCAAAAGCAATTTGTAGATATTTGCAGACAACGCGATGAATTAAAAGCTGAGGAATGCATTGAACAAGAGCCATGGTGTGCTCAAAACGCTGCATTTTAAATGCGAAGCATTTCTTAGTCAACTTCGGCGACTTTGAGCGTATCTATCTATCTATCTATCTATCTATCTATCTATCTATCTATCTATCTATCTATCTATCTATCTATCTATCTATCTATCTATCTGTCTATCTATCTATCTATCTACTGTATTAGGAACATATTTGCTAGTCATAACATGAAAATCATGACATGTATGTCATGAATGTCATAACTTACGTTTCATGGTCCTGAAGCTCTTGCGGTGGTTTCGTTCACATGGCATGTTGCAAAACTGGTATGGTATAGCATGATTGCATGGCGAACACAAGGGACATTCTCTAACTTGAAAATAATGACATGCGTGTCATGCGACAACATGAATACATGCCACGGTCATGATGCACTGGCGGCCGTTTCGCGAGCGTCACACATACCAAATTTGGTAATACAGCACGTGAATGCATGTTGAAGGTATGTGACTAGTGCAAACATGGTAATCATGAGATACGTGTCATTTAACAACATGACTACTTGCCGCGCGCATGATGCGCTGGCGGCCGTTTATCTAGCTTCACTTATACCAAATTTGGTATTACGGAACGTGTATGGTTGACGAAGGTGTGATACTTGTGCAAACAAAATAAACATGAGATACTTGTCATGTAACAACATGACTACATGCTATGCTCATGATGCGCTCGCGGTCGTTTCGCTAGCTTCACATGTATCAAACTCGGTATTACGCCACGCCAATAAATGACGAACGTATGTGACTTGTGCAAGCATGACAATCATGAGAGGCGTGTCATGTGAGAACATGACTACATGCCATAGTCAAGACGCCATTACATTTCGACGGGACGCGGTGCGCGTGCTCGCTGGCGTTCATTTTGTCGCCGGCGTTGCCACGCCAGGCGCCAGTTCTGCCATATACACGCAGGTGCGCGCCGCGCTGCGTTACTTTGGCGCCTGCGCGTTTCAACGCGTCCAGCAGCCCTACGTCACGAAAAGAGGGAGGCGCAGTGTCTGGGTAATGAATTTGCACGAAATGCAGCATGTCGCATGTCACACCGGTTGCCGGGGGGGGGGGGGGGGGGCGCTGCGAGCGCTCGATGGTGACGGACGCACTCCACATCACCTCCGTAGATTTTCTGCTATTTCTGCGGACATCCACCTTGGTACCCCTGAAACTTGGAATTATCGTCACCGCCAAGTTTTCCGCTTCGCCTAGACAACACCTTCGTCCAGGTGGGTCCAGTTTTGACAACTTGAGGGACGTCCTTCACTCCCGGCTACAACGCCGCCTCGCTAAGGGCTCTCAGCCCGGCGATGGCGGCCGCTAACGTGGTTACGGGCTATGATCCTACCTCAAGACAAATGCTGTCCATGGAGATTTCATCCTCCGAAAACGCTATGCCATCAGAAGATGAATACCTCGACGACATGGTGAAACTGTGGCAACGCAAGCAAGCGAAATCGAAGTCTGCGTCTCAACAACAACGAGACGCCACGGCGGGCCACCATTCCCCAGCCTTGCAAGGAACGCCGGCGCGCCATCCCTCCGGCGGTGTGCCTACCTCTGCTCCGTCCTCGCAGCCAGCGAAGCAACGCAAGTGGCGTCCGCGTCAAACTCCTCGCCTCTCTCGCGACGACTACATCGTAGTACTCAAACCTCGCGTTCCCTGCGAGCTACGCTCATTTGTCCCGGCCGATCGCGCGGGCGACGCCATCCGCAGCTACCTCGGCGAGCGGAGTACCACGCAAATTCAAGTGTGGCCAATCTGGGAACAGAACATCTTGGTCTGTAGCACCACCATTTTGCCTATGGCACAGCGACTCCTCGGGGACTTCCAGCTGCAAGTGGGGGATCAGCAGCTGCCCGTTAGAGGCCACGCCAAGGCACCAGGGGATACATGCAAGGGCGTCATCAATGTAAACCCTGCTGAAAGCCCGGAAAAGATAAAGTCTGAACTGTATTGGCCTCAAGGTACTAACCTTGCGGTCCGCAAACTCGGAGATTCCGCGGCGGCGGTGGTGACTTTCGAGGGCACGAAGTTACCCCGCTTCCTATTCTACCACTGCGTGGCGACGTATATCCGCGCCTACAAGAAAACGGTCCCTGTATGCACCAAGTGCGGTACCATCGGTCATCGACCACCTCAGTGCCCTCACGCCGCTCCAACTCAGTGTGCCAAATGTGGAACCCCCGCACCTGCAGGTCTCAATGCCCACGACTGCCACCCCAAGTGCCTCCTCAGCCACGGCGCCCATGAGACTGGGACCAGTGGCTGCACGGCAAAATACCGAAAATATCGGAAACGCAAGCAGCCCTCAACATCTCCTCGAGGGACCACCTCATGTTCGTCACAGCCAGACAGCAGCACAAACCTGCATCATTCGGCTCCATCACTCCACGCCGACTCTCAAGCATTCCCACCGCTCGAAGCACCAGCGGCGGTACCTCAGGTGAGCAGTTGGGCAGGGAAAGCTGCTTCTAAGCCTCTCTCACCCCCTTCTGTCGATCCTCCTTCTCCCGAACTTGCGGCCCTTTGCCAGCAAGTTGCGGCACTTCAAAAGCAAAATTCTCTTTTAACTAAACAACTCGAACTCTTAAACAAGCGACTTCAACCCCAACAACAGCAAGGCCCTCCGGTATTGCCTCCTCTGTCCAGGCGGCTACGCCAGCTACGTCCAAGCTTAGTCCTCGCGCTAAGTCCACTCCCATTAAACCGCCGGTTCAAGCAGCCATGTGTACTCCAGCACTCGGAACCGGTGCCACATCTACTCCAGAAGCTCTTGAGGCTCCTGGGGCACCTCAGGTTCTCTTGCCCGCTAACCAAACTCTCCCTAGCGAAGAGCACACCCCGCGCGTAGAGGAACGCCTCACGCGCGTCGAAGCTTCGATTAATCACCTCCTCACCAGCTTCTCGGTCCAACGCATAGTAGTAGAGGTTACCCAGGCTATTCAAGCCTGGGCAATCACCCAGTTTCAACCCAAGGCATCGCGTTCCCGCTCCTGCTCGGTGAGCAGTGAGGGTACAGCTCCACGGCGTCGTGGTAAGGTGGCTACCACCACCCTGCCGTCGGACAATCCGGCCTCCGTGCCCCTCCCTGCCTGTGAGGATTCCGAGCGGGACATGGAGGACCAAATATAAAACCTAGGACAGTCACGATGGCTACCAATCGTACGTCCCGTTCACACATTGCGTCTAAATTCGAGATCATACAGTGGAACCCTGGAGGCTTCGGGAACAGGCGAAAGCGTTCACATCTTTCCCTTTTCCTCAGCTCACTTGGCTCTCAGCCGGCCGTCTTGGCGCTCCAAGAATCTGGCCCTGCTCCATCCCTTTCTGGATACTGCTCCTATGTAGGCGGCACCACCACATGCCTCCTCGTGCATAAAGCTTACACGGCGATACAGATCGACCTCAATCTGGATCTTCCTTACGACTACTGCATGATATCAGTGCTGTCTCAGCGGAGGGGCCAACCATCAATACATATCTTAAACGTGTACTGTCCCCCTCGCCTTTCGAGGGCTTCGTTTGCGCATCTCTTCCATCGGGCACTGCGTATAGTGGCCCGACAACCACTGGTGATTGTAGGGGACTTTAATGCCCCCAGCCCTCACTGGGGTTACCACTACGAGAAGGCCGGGGGCAGAGAGCTCAAGGAGCTCATTTCCTCGCTGAGCCTGACGCTTCTTACCGATCCGGCACAACCCACACGTTCCGGCAACTCGGTCACGCGAGACACATGCCCCGACCTCTCCCTCACCCGTCACATCCGCGATGCTACATGGGAGAATTTAGGTGAAACCCTAGGCAGCGATCACTTTTTACTCCGCATTTCGTTCTCGCCGCGGCAGAAAATGCGCCAACACTGGGGCCAAGCCCGTCTCACCGATTGGACTCGGTTCAGAATGCAACCATTCCCCGCCGGCCTCTCCTCGACCGAATATGCAGCGTGGGCATCATACGCTCTTCATATGAAACAAGCGAACACTCGCACCCTTGCAACCTCTAATTTGACTCCTGCAATCGATCCACACCTCCTACATCTTTGGCACGCTCGCCGCGGGCTCATAAGGCGCTGGAAACGCAACAAACTTAATCGGAAACTTCGCGCTCGCATTGAGGCGCTCACTGCAGAGGCGGCCGCATACTCCGCACAACTTTCCGATGCTAACTGGGCAGACACCTGTTCGAAGGCTGCAAAGCAGATGAGCTCTAAGAGTGCGTGGCGACTCTTTAGAAGCCTTCTCGATCCCTCCACCACCAGGGGAGAAACGCAACGCCAGCTCCACCGTGTTCTGCATGCCTTTCAGGGCACTACGGATGAACTCGCGCGAGAACTTTGTGACCGCTACATCTGCCGCACAATTGATCCCGCAGGCCCAGCATATACGTATTCCGGTGCCCCGAACACCGACCTCGACGCCCCATACACACTTTCTGATTTACGATTTGCACTCACGAAAATGCGACGGGGCACGGCCCCTGGACGCGACGGAATCACAGTATCGCTCCTGGCAAATCTTCCCGACCAAGCACACCTCTCGCTACTCCACCTTATAAATTCAATATGGGACGGTTCTCCGCTTCCAACGGAATGGACCACATCGGTCGTGACATTCATTCCCAAATCGGCAAAGTCCATTAGTATTGAGGCACTGAGACCCATCTCACTTACGTCTTGCGCAGGCAAACTCATGGAAACCATGGTTCGCGAACGCCTTTCCGCCTACTTGGAGGCCAGGAGGACCTTTGCCGACACGATGTTTGGCTTTCGCCCACATCTGTCGGCGCAGGACGTCCTGCTCCAGCTTCAACACGATATCATAGAGCCGACTACTATGCGCCATAACGATAAAGCCGTGCTCGCTCTCGATCTCCGCGGGGCGTTCGACAACGTCAAACACAGCACTATACTCACTAACCTGTCTACTACAAACTGCGGGCAGAAGACTTTCAACTACATTCGCGCCTTTCTATCACATCGCACCGCCTTCATTCGCCTTAATTCTACCGAACACGGCCCTTACTTATTAGGCACGCGGGGTACACCTCAAGGGGCAGTCCTGTCTCCTCTGCTTTTTAACCTGGCGATGATGAACCTCCCCTCTCTTCTGAGCGAGGTCGAGGGAATACAACACGCACTATATGCGGACGATATCACAATCTGGACCAACACAGGCTCCTTAGCGCAAATCGAAGAACGCCTGCAAAAGGCTGCCCTTCTGGTGGACACCTACGCAGGTTCATGCGGCCTGGAGTGCTCTCCAGCTAAATCGGCTCTTCTTTCAGTCTCTCCGCTACCGCCGCCTCAAATTTTTCTTCCGTCCGGGCCCGTCCCGCCAGTGCAAAATATTCGGGTTCTTGGCCTTCACCTCACATCGTCCTTGGATCCAAAGGACACAATAGCAGGCCTCAGACGCACCAGTGAACAGGTGAGCCGCATGATACGGCGAGTGTCTACCAAGCGCGGCGGCCTCCGCGGGTCTCAGTCCCTCCGATTGGCCCACGCGTTTGTGACCAGTCGCGTCCTCTACGCCTTGCCTTACCTTCGCCTGCGTCGTCGACACGAGCACCAGCTGGACGTCCTTCTTCGTTCAGTATACAAACGCGCTCTGGACCTACCTATTGCAACTTCCAACAGCCGATTCACGGCTCTGGGGGTACACAACACATTTGCAGAGATGCGAGAAGCTCATCGCGTTAACCAAATCAATCGACTGTCACAGACGCCTTCAGGGCGCCGTCTTCTACACAGACTTGGCCTTAACCCGATATCTGACCAAGACCCTCTGGAGCCGATACCAGAGCTCTGGCGTCAAAAGCTATGGGTGGAACCTCTACCCCGTAATATGAACCCCGACCTCCATCTGGCCGTAGACTAGCACGCGCCGCGGCCCTTCATACGCGACACTTCGATCGTCCTGGTGTTTTCTACGTGGACGTTTCGGGTCCCTCCCCCTCGGGTCACTTCACGGCTGCGGTGATTACAGAGGGCAAACACGTAGATGGCCTCTCCTTTCGAGCAGACACAGTAACGCACGCTGAAGAGGTTGCCATAGCTTTGGCCGCCTCTCACCCTGCTTCACGCACCATCCTGACGGACTCGCGCTCGGCCTGTTCTCAGTACCTTCAGGGTTCCATTGCCCCGCTGGCGGCTAGCCTACTACAGGCAGCCTCTTGGCGCTTTAACCCTCATCCCATTCGTATAGTCTGGACCCCAGGCCACTCGGGCCTGCCCGGCAACGAGGCGGCAAATGCCGCTGCCCGCGCTTCTCCTGTCCGGGCCGTTGCCCCTCCATGTCCCGAGACGGAATCTGGCAATACCAACCTGACGCGCTTTCGCGAAATTTTGGCTTATTACCGGGCTTCGCGCCGCCTCTACCCGGACCCCGCACGCGGTTTGGAGAAAGCGGACGAACGACTGCTACGCCGCCTGCAGACGAACACCTTTATCAGTCCGGCGGTCGCCAGGCACTTTTTGCCGGAAATCAATGGCACCTGCTCGACCTGTCATGTCCTCGCCGACACATATCACGTCGTAGCATCGTGCCCAGTTAATCCCGTTCCTTTCTCATCCCCTTTTCCTATCCCAACTAGAGAGGCTTGGGAGGAGCACCTGCTCGGCTGCTCTACCTTGGCTGCACAACGCTCCTTGGTGGAGCGCGCGCGGGCAGCTTCCAGCTCCACTGGCGTCCCGGAATAGGGTCTTGCCACTCTAGCACGCCGATGGGCCACGTCGGCACTCTCTAGTAGACTTTTTCTGAAATAAATGTTTTTTACCACCACCACCGCGCCGCCGAATATGCGATCGACTACGGGGCGAACGCAGGATGGATTCGCTGTCACCCGGTTGTTGTCGCAGCTCGCAAACGCCATTACGCTATCCGGTGGTGTATACTTCGATGATTCTCGTACGCAAGAAGCAAGAAAAGACGGTACTGCTTACTTCGCTGGCAAGTGGCTGTCTTGTAATGCACGAAGGGCAGAGAAACCACCGACGCCAGCAGCGTTGGTGGGTTCGTTTTGCTCTGCAAGACCGCAACAAGCTCGGTCACGCCAACAGCAAGCTCGGTCACCTCTTCCACGAAATACGGACGCGAAGTAGGCACAGAGTAGGTTAAACTCCCGTTGGTTTCAACATTCAGTTACGTGCGCTGTGGCATAACAAGTGAGTAGGGCTTGGCCGCCATTTTTCGAAATTCCTTGACTAGCACTCCTATTGGTCCGCGGTGACCGATTCGGCGGCAGACGCCGCAAAAATTGGTCAGAGAGTGATCGGCGCGGAGAGGGCCCTTTCGGCGGAACTCGCCGCCGCCGAAGCGGATTCGGAGCACTTTCGGCGGCCGGAATGCTCAGTGTGAACGCGGCCTTATACCGAATTGGGTATTGTGGGATGGGAATGGATGACGAAGGTCATCCATTCACGTCGTTACTGATGCAAACATGATAAACATGAGATGTGTGTCATGTAACAACATGACTATGTGCTACACTCATGAAGCGCTCGTGGCCATTTCGCTAGCTTCATCATCATCATCATCATCATCATCAACCTGACTACGTCCACTGCAGGACAAAGGCCTTTCGCATGTTCTGCAAGTTTAGCCAGTCCTGTGCTTGCTGCTGCCAATTTATACCCGCAAACTTCTTAATCTCATCTGCCCACCTAACCTTCTTTCTCCCCCTAACCCGCTAGGGTTAACCCGCTAGCTTCACATGTACCAAATTCGGTATTATGCGACGTGAACAGACGACATAGGTAAATGGACATCCAAACGTTATAATCATGACATGCGAGCCATGAAACAACTTGACTACATGCCACACTTATGATGCGCTCACGGCCGTTTCGCTAGCTTCACATATGTCAAATGTGGTATTACGTGACGCCAATGAATGACGAAGGTATGTGACTGGTGCAAACAGGATAATCATGAGATACGTGTCATGTGAGAACATGACTACATGCCACAGTCAAGGCACCAATACATTTCGACGTGACCCGGTGAGTGTGCTCGCCGGCGTTCATTTCGTCGTGTCACGCCGGCGTTGCCACGCTAGGCACCGGTCCTGCCATATACTCCCAGGCGCACGCCGAGCTGCGCTGCTTTGACGCATGCGCGTGTCAGCGAGTCCGGCATCTCTCCGTCAAGGAAAGAGGGAGACGCAGTGGTGCCTGGGTAACGCATCGGCTCGAAATGCACCATGTCGCATTTCGCACCGATTGACGTCGGGCCGCGCCGACGGACGCTGAAAAGAGGGAGACGCAGTGGTGCCTGGGTAACGCATCGGCTCGAAATGCACCATGTCGCATTTCGCACCGATTGACGTCGGGCCGCGCCGACGGACGCTGAAAAGAGGGAGACGCAGTGGTGCCTGGGTAACGCATCGGCTCGAAATGCACCATGTCGCATTTCGCACCGATTGACGCCGGGCCGCGCCGACGGACGCTGAAAAGAGGGAGACGCAGTGGTGCCTGGGTAACGCATCGGCTCGAAATGCACCATGTCGCATTTCGCACCGATTGACGTCGGGCCGCGCCGACGGACGCTGGTCGCGCCCGTTGCGTGTGGGTTCAGGTTATAGAGTGCTCGCGTTTTGCTAATGTAGCATCGCTGTGCCCAGCGTGCGTGCGCGTCAACGTTACATTGGTGTATATTGGGCACTTTATGATGAGCTCCCTGCCGTTTTGCGAGCTCCACATATACCAAATTTGGTGTTACGTGACTTGAATGGATGACGAAATTATATGACTGGTACAATTATGATAATCCTGACACGCGTGTGATTTAGAAACATGACAACATACCACGCTCACAGCATGCTCGTGGTCGTTTCGCTAGCTCCACATATACTAAATTTGGTATCACGTGACGTGAATAGGTGAAGGTAAATTACACATCCAAACATGATAATCATGACGCGGAAGTCATGTATGGCATCATTTACTTCCCCCTCGTAACTTTGTGCTGATACTAAAGTGACATATCAATCTTTCTCATTCGTGCTTCGCATATCGTGGATTCCCACTGTACGTGGGATCTGCCAATTTTTTTTTTCCGGATGACACACAGCAGTGCTTGACACTAACAAACACGAGCATAACTTCTATTGTTAGGTGAGGGAACAAACGCACCGAAAACATAGACCTGTAACACGGGGTAAAAATATGCACTAAAACAATCCTAAGGTAACGAATGGTCCCTAGGTAATCTCCATTTGCATAGAAACCTTTGACATACTTCAGTCACATGGCCTTCCACACCATCATTTCATATGCCGGCTTGATCACTGCCAAGCTTGCCGCTCTTATGTGGGAGAGTGAGCTTTCGTGCTTAGCTAGGCTTTACTAAATTATGTTCTGTTAAAATTACAGATTTCTAACAGTTTTCTATGGTTGAAACACTACATCAAACACTTCGTAAATGTTCTTGCATTGTGGGTTGTAGTCGGGACGGCATTATGCTCTCTCATAGTAGAATACCGTGCACTCTAAATCGTTAAACACGTTTTCTAAACACACAAACACCCTTTGCCTACAACAGGGGGCGCGCATAAAATTGTTGAGCAGGCGGCCGGAGAAGGAAATGCATGCTAAACCGTGTCCAGGTTAAAAGGCCAGTAAACAGGCTCCGCCTTTTTTTTTTTTTCATACCCCCCCCCCCCCCCATACAAGCTCGGCAGTTCATAGATTAGACCGCAACGATTACGTTTTCCTAATATTACAGCGCTGTGCCCCGCGCAGGGCCTCCATTTCAAAAAACAATTCCCGTGCATCTTTTCTACGCCTGACCCCCTTGCACGCGCAGTGACGTCAAATCGGCGATCGGCAACGTGACTTAGCACGCAGTTCGCCGATTGGTCTAAATCGGGTGTGAAAAACAGTAGTGAAGGCAACGTAAGTTCATGTTACCACCCACAGCTACGAAACTGCCCCTCGTTTCTTGGAGAGAACCAACCTCGCAGTTGTTGCTTGCACCTGTACAACCCTCGCTCAACTACAGCGCCTGTGCGCACGTATGAGCGTTCTTCGCCCTTGACATGAGCAACACGGGTAAAAAGCGTTGTTCTGTCGTCGGCTGCAAATTGAGCGACTGGGAAGCGGAGAAGCATCAGCACCGGGTATCTCACGATGGGGCCCTGCGTGCTGCACGGCTGACGTACGTTCGGGGACCTGATCGTTTGTGGTCGACACTTCGCACCTGACGCTTACACAGTTTATCCACGGCTGGTGCGGCAAACGGTAAACAAAAAACCACGCTTCGCAGCAAGCGGAAGTGCGTTGCGACTGATCGAATTCGCCGATGACGTCAATCGCAGACGTGGTGTCTCGTTGCCGAAGTGGGCGAAGTCACGACGATGGGCTACAACTTTCCCTTCATGGAAGGCAAAAGGGGGTAGAGACCAGGCGATAATTTGAAACCAGCTTAAACCGATGTTCTAACACCTGTAACTTCCTTAATATAGCACGTGATCGCAAAATTCCTGCGGTAGCATGTTCGAAAAGAAAAACTGCACATATATCTCTTTTTAAAATTTTTTGACTTCAGGGCTGTTTACTGGCCCTCTAATGAGGCAGCAGCAGAGTTACTAAATCTCAATATCCGTTATGCTTCTGTGGTTCCTCTGGCGAGCAGATATTCCAATTTCAGTTTAATTAACCTAAACATTAAAAGCAGATGACTATAATAGCTGCCTCATGTAACCTAGGTGAGCAGCTGAAGTGCCAATATCTGGGGGTCTCAAGCCTCGGCTTTAAATGGCAAATTGAGGTATTTCAGAAGGGCACGCTTAAAACGGTCCTTCCCGTTTGCCAAATCTGCTTTTCCTCTGTAAGTAGGTCCTGTTCAAACGACTCACAAGCTCAAGCCCACTTTTCCTGGCCCAATTTCTCATGCGTTTTTCGCCTAAGTGCATGGTAAAAAACTGGAACTTCCACCCGCAATACTGTCGCTGCGAAAAAAAACGAGCAATCATCATCATCATCATCAGCAGCAGCAGCAGCAGCAGCAGCCTGACTAGGTCCACTGCAGGACAAAAGCCTCTCCCATGTTCCGCACGTTAACCCGGTCCTTTGCTTGCTGCTGCCAATTTATACCCACAAACTTCAAAATCTCATCTGCCCACCTAACCTTCTGTCTCCCCTTAACCAGCTTGCCTTCTCTGGGAATCCAGTTAGTTACCCTTAATGACCAGCGGTTATCCTGTCTACGTGCTACATGCCCGGCCCATGTAGATTTCTTCTTCTTGGTTTCAGCTATGATATCCTTAACCTCCGTTTGTTCCCTAATCCACTCTGCTCTCTTCTTGTCTCTTAAGGTTACACCTACCATTTTTCTTTCCATTGCTCGCTGCGTCGTCCTCAATTTAAGCTGAACCCTCTTTGTGTGTCTCCAGGTTTCTGCTTCGTAGCTACGTACCAGCAAGATACAGCTGTTATATACCTTCCTCTTGAGGGATAGTGGCAATCTACCTGTCATAATTTGAGAGCGCTTGCCAAATGTGCTCCACCCTATTCTTATTCTTCTATAGTTACTTCGATCTCGTGGTACGGCTCCACGGATATTACCTGCCCTAAGTAGACATAGTCTTCTACAACTTGAAGTGCAGTATTACCTATCTCGAAGCGCTGCTCTTTTCCGAGGTGGTTGTACATTACTTTCGTTTTCTGCAGATTAATTTTAAAACCCACCTTTCTGCTCTCCTTGTCTAACTCCGTAATCATGAGTTGCAATTCGTCCCCTGAGTTGCTCAACAATGCAATGTCATCGGCAAAGTGCAGGTTAGTAAGGTACCCTCCATTAACTCTTATTCCTAACTGTTCCAATTCTAGGCTTCTGAAAACATCCTGTAAGCACGCGGTAAAAAAGCATTAGAGAGATTGTGTCCCCTGCCTTACACCCTTCTTGATTGGTATTCTGTTGCTTTCTTTATGAAGCACTATGGTAGCAGTTGATCCCCTGTAGATTTCTTCCAGGATATTTATATATACTTCATCGACGCCCTGACTCCGCAGTGTCTGCATGACGGCTTATATTTCTACTGAATTCAACGCTTTCTCGTAATATATGAGGGCTATGTATAGTGGTTGGTTATATTCTGAGCATTTCTCTATTACCTGATTGATAGTATGAATGTGGTCGATTGTTGAGTAGCCTGTTCGAAATCCTGCTTGTTCCTTTGGTTGATTGAATTTCAATGTTTTCTTTACTCTGTTCGCAATTACCTTTGTAAATGGCTTGTATACTACAGAGAGCATGCTGATCGGCCTGTAGTTCTTTAAGTTCTTGTCATGTCCTTTCTTATGTATTAGGATGATGTTACGTTCTTCCAAGATTCTGGTACTCTTCCCGTCAGGAGACACCTCGTAAACGGGGTGGTTAGTTTTTCTAACAGAATCTCTCCTCCATATTTAGGCAGATCTGATGTCACCTGATCCTCACCAGCAGCTTTGCCTCTTTGCATGCTCTCGAAAGCTTTTCTGACTTCGTCTATCATTACTGGTGGGGTGTCATCCGGGTTACTGCTAGTTCTTATAGTATTAATGTCGTGATTGTTTCGGCGACTGTACAGATCTCTGTAAAACTCCTCCGCTATTTTAACTATCCTATTCATATTGGTAGTTATTTTGCCTTCTTTGTCTCTTAGGGCGTACATCCAAATTTTGCCGATCCTAAGTTTCCTCTTCACTGCTTTGACGCTTCCTCCGTTTTTCAGAGCGTGTTCAATTATTTCCAGGTTGTACCCATTGCATCGCATACCTTACGCCTATTAATCAACTTTGAAAGCTCTGCCAGTTCTATTTTGTCTGTTGTACTTGAGACTTTCATAATTTGACGCTTCTTAATGAGATTCTTTGTTTCCTGGGAAAGCTTGCCAGTGTCCTGTCTAACTACTCTGCCTCCAACTTCCACTGCACACTCCGTAATGATACTCGTCAGATTATCATTCATTGTATCTACGCTAAGGTTGGCTTCCTCACTGAGAGCCGAGTACCTGTTCTGAAGCGAGACTCTGAATTCCTGTACTTTCCTTCTCAGTTCTAGCTCATTGATTGGCTTCTTGCGTATCAGTTTCTGTCGTTCCTTCTTCAAGTCTAGGCGAATTCGAGACCGTACCATTCTATGGTCACTGCATCGTACCTTGCCAACCACTTCCACATCCTGCACGATACCAGGGTGTGCATTCATTATAAAGTCTATTTCGTTCTTATTTTCGCCATTATGGCTTCTTCATGTCCACTTGCGGTTTCCTCGTTTTCGGTAGAAGGTATTCAAGATCCGTAAATAATTGCGTTCTGCGAATTCTACTAGTAGCTCTCCTCTGGCGTTTCTAGTACCAGTGCCATAATCGCCTACTGCCTCGTCTCCAGCCTGCTTCTTCCCTACCTTTGCATTAAAGTCTCCCATCAGTATAGTATACTGTGGTTTTACATTACTCATTGCCGATTTCTCCTCTTCATAGAAGCTTTCAACTGAAGCGTCATCATGGCTAGATGTAGGTGCGTAAGCCTGTACCACCTTCACCTTGTATCTTTTATTCAGTTTAATTACAATACCTACCACCCTTTCGTTAATGCTATAGTATTCCTCTATGTTGCCAGCTATGTTTCTGTGAATTAGGAACCCCACTCCCAGTTCTCTTCTGTCAGCCAAGCCCCTATAGCAAAAGACGTGCCCATTTTGTAGCAACGTATAGGCCTCATCTGCCCTCCTAAACGAGCAATATGCTTTTTTAATTCTTTTTCTATCACTTGCAAAGAACGTTTTCTGAGATTTTAAGACAAATCAAAGATGGTTTTTTTTTAATATTGATTTTTCAATATGCTTTGCTGTCGACAAATGAAAAAGTTCGTGGCCATATGTTTTTGAGGTACAGTAACAATATTTGTTTGAGGTACAGCAACAGTGTTGACAGAAAATATTGTAATTTTTATGTTTTAATGGTTCACTAAGTTATGAAACACCACCTTGTTTAGTTTAGGAGGAAAAAAATGTCAAATAAAGCAATCTTCAAAACTGCCACCTGTTCAGACATTTTTACGAAACAATTTGCTTCAGCATAGAAGCTCCAAAACAATTCTGATTCACTTTTCATTCTACGTACATTGACTAGAAAAAAAGTCATCTCGATAAACCTAATATTTGTGTTTTTATATCTTCGTTAACTTTCACACTCAATAAGTTCAAATGACGACAATCAGTACGTGTGTCTTTGTGTAAAAAAGGATGCTGTTTCGTTCACACTTATTGGTGGATATATATCTCCGTCATTGCGATTTGACTGCGACAGATTAAAAGACATTCTAATGAGGACCGATGGGCCTTGGATCCTCACCGGTGACTTCAACGCCCATCACATGCTTTTGGGGGAGCACAAGGATGAATGCCAGTGGCAGGAATATTTTTACATCCGCTTCCGGCTACGACCTTTCCATCATGAACGATGGTACCCCAACATATCTGCGGGGTCTCACGTGTGTCAGTTGCCTTGACCTGACATTGGTGTCATGGTGCTTCTCTCACAAAGTTATATGGTTTTGCGATATTGAAACTCATGGGAGTGATCACATACCCACCTACGTGAAGATCGATGGTATCAGAAAAAATTTCTCTTCCGGTGTTGTAATTGGCACTGACTGGTCGATGTTTACACCGCGTGTTGAAGACGCTTGCCAAGAAGGCCTTGTCTGCAGCCTGGAAAATATCATCGCGGAAGCTATGCAAGCGTCCAAATGTAAATTATCATTCTCGTCTAAAATAACACAGTTCGACATCAAACTGGAAAGATTACGAGCTATACGAAGGCGTGATGAACGATGATACAGGCGCACAAGATCAATTTACGACCTGAGGGAAGCAAGACGGCTCCAGAAAAAGATTCAACCACGCATTTACAAGCTGGAGAGTGAACGCCGGAAAGCATTCTGCGAATCTCTACACCCTCATAAACCGCTGTCATATATCTGGAGAACAGTTCGTGATCTTCGCTCCTCTCCGCAACAACAGCACCCTTTTAGAGCTTTGGCAATCCATCATGGAAAAACAGAGCTTGAGGTGGCTGAAGAATTTTGCACGAGAGTTGCCGGAAATATTATGCACGAGAGCATCGACGCCGTGATTTTCGATTCACCACACATTCACATTCGACTCACCATGAAATAACTGGAAGGTGCGTTCGTCGCTTCTAAGCGCACGTCATCGCCAGGTGCTGATGTTATTACTTATAGTGCGTTAGGACATCTTGGACAAAAAGCCAGAGGAGAACTTATAACATGCTTCTACAACTCCTGGCTCAGCGTCAGTGTTTCCTCGAGAATGGAAAATAAGTTGATTAACACCGCTTCTGTAATCGGGGAAATCACCATTGGACTTGACGGCGTATCGCCCTATTGCCCTCGCAAGCTGCCTCGGAAAAGTGATGCAAAGAATGGTTCTATTTCGTCTCGAGTGGTACTTGGAACGATACACCAAGTACCCTTTCTGCAAGGCAGGCTTCCGTCGGGCCAGTCCTCCATCGACTGTGTTATTGACTGATCGACATTTGTTCAGCAAGAAAAAAGTCGCAAGCGTATATCAGTGGCACTCTTTCTTAACGTGCAGGGTGCATATGATAATGTAGCTCTTGATGCCATCCTCACTTCTCTCGCAGCGATGGGCACAGGTGGACGAATGTTTTAATGGATAAAAGAATATATACTGGCAGAGGTTTTCTTGTGCAAACAGATTAGGGTAAAAACTACCGAACATTGCATCTACGGCGGAGTACCTCAGGGAGGTGTTTTAAGCCCCCCCCCCTCCCTTGTTTAATGTTGCCCTCATTGGTCTGATGGAGGTTCTGCCAAACGGTGTGCCTATCCATATACGCCGATGATATTTGCCTCTGGAGTGCTGCAGTTACTCGCCCTCAGGTGCGTGCACGAATACAGCGGGCAGCAACCCTCACAACAGCCTACCTTCAGAAACAAGGCCTGACTATATCAACTGGGAAGTGCGCGTTGATGGCGTTTACACGCAAACCAATGACGCCATACCCTGTTTACATCAATGGGCAGAGTGTCAAATATGCACGGACGCATCGTTTCCTGGGCATAATAATCGACAGAAGTCTTTCGTGGAGCCCGCATTGTGCGTACTTGAAGAAGAGACTGCTATCTATTGTGCATATAATGAAATTCATGTGCGGGAAAGCATGGGGAACTTCTGTGGCCTCCATGCTACAGCTTTACAGGGCCCTATTTCTGGGTCTATTGCGCTACAGCTTGCCGGTACTGACTAAGACTTGCAAATCCAATACTCATTCATTGAAGAGTTTGCAGGGTCAGGCACTGCGTATCTGCCTAGGACTGCCCCGATGCGCTTCTACTTATGCCACAATCATGCTTGCCAAATACCATCCGGTCAGGGCATATAGAGTTGTGGATTGCCTCAGAGCGCACATTCGACGTGCTAGCCGTGTCCCCGACAACCACTTGGCCCTTCTACCCTCCAGAAAACCACGTGCTACGTTTTCAGATGGCATAGCCAAGCACCTAAACAGCATTCCATCAGGATATACGCCAGCTGCGAGAATGGCATGTCCTTTGTGGTGCCTCGTCCAGCCGCAAGTACGTCTAGAAATTCCGGTTATCAGAAAGAAAAGCAATCACTCCAGAGTATAGCATTAAAGCAAGCAACACTGTTATTATTATATGAGTTGTACTTGGACCGAACGCAGATTTCCACTGATGGGTCCGTCTCGTCCAGCAACTCATCAGGTGCCGCTGTAATTCCGGCTGCAGCAATGACAATCAAATTTAAGTTGCCGCATATGACTATGTCTACGGCACCAGAGCTTGCTGCTATAAGGGCTGCTTGACAATATTTCGTTCAAAAGCGTCCAGAAAAATGGGTCATATTCTGTGATTTGAAGGCAGCACTTAAGAGTTTGCAATTTGCCATGCGTAGGAGGAATCATGAGCAATTGGTACATGGTATAAGACATTGCTATCATGAAGCTCTAGCACGAGGGCATATTATATTATATATCAATGGCTGCCTGGACATATCGGTATTACCGGAAATCAATTAGCCGATGATGCAGCCCGCTCAGCCCATGAAGGAACCCGTGCGGTCCCGATTCCTGTATCAAGGACTGATACAGCAAGACAACTTTGCCTGCTGGCTCGAGATCTTACACGCACGTTCTGGTCGTCTACCAGCTTCCGAAGGTGTCACTTATATGAACTGGATCCTTCGCTTAAAAAAACAGCTACCATCACAACTTTCCCGCTCCGATGCGACACTGTTATGCCGCCTTTGGTTGGGTTTTGCATTCACAAAGGTGTACTCCTTTCGCATTGGTATGGCAGACACCTCTACGTGCGACTCCTGCGGAGCTGAAGAGACCACTGAACACGTCCTTTGCAGCTGCGCTTGCTACGACACACAGCGATGCCAGCTCCGGATGGTTTTGAATCAACTTGACCCCGGACCATTTTGTGTGCAGAAGATACTAGGACCTTGGGCATCTGCCTCAGTTGCGCAGAAAGCGACTAAAGCACTGCTACTTTACTTAAAGTCAACAAACTTGAGCGACCGCCTGTAGACTGTGTGTGCTCCCCGAGTATGCTCGTGATTGTGTGTACCTTTTTATCTCTCTGCAACCTCTTTTCTCCCCTTCATCCCTTCCCCAGTGCAGGGTATCAAACCGCATGTGCGTCTGGTTAACCTCCCTGCCTTTCCTTGCATCTTTATATCTCTCTCTTTCATTCTACGTACATTGACTAGAAAAAAGTCATCTTCATCAACCTAATATTTGTGTTTTTATATCTTCGTTAACTTTCAAATATGGCAAGGGACGGAATTGGTATCTCTGTACGAAAAAAGTTCAATATTTTTTCTCCTAAATTATGCAGCTAAGAAAAAAAATAAAGTTCACTTTCGGGCTACTTGGTGGCATGTGCACAAAATATAAAACAAACAATAAAATCTAAAATATCAACTTTGTGTGTGTGTGTGTGTGTGTGTGTGTGTGTGTGTGTGTGTGTGTGTGTGTGTGTGTGTGTGTGTGTGTGTGTGTGTGTGTGTGTGTGTGTGTGTGTGTGTGTGTGTGTGTGTGCGTGCGTGCGTGCGTGCGTGCGCGCGCATAGCGTCGCATTTCCAGCGCAGTCTGAGAAACACCAGTCTTTAGAATCGAGAATCTATGTCTTTTCCAGTAAACAAAACACCACCCAATACATACCTCTGATGTTGTGCCTCAGATATGCGTAATGTTGACTTTTTTGATCGACAGTGTTTTCAAGTGTAAATGCAGCCGCCATTTAAAGATGGCTGGGCGTTCACCAAGTGCTTAAACTTTGGCCGGGTGACTGAGTCATCTGACAGACAGAAAGACGGACAAAAACTTTTACGTTCAAGCATCCCATTAAAGGTTACTGCCCTTAAAAATTCAATGGGTGCCTGCAATTGGGCGCTCGTGCTCCCTAACCAGGACCTACGTTTTGTTAGGGTTATTTGGCACTGACTCGCGGGTATGCGCTCGCTGTTGCTGGCTAGCTGGATTCCTATCTTTTGGGCACCCCGAGATCTAGCTGGACTGCTCAGAATCATATGGCTGTTCTAGTCATATTTCTAGTACCGCGAGCGCTGCAAAACTATGTAGCGTAACAGACGTAATGTAATCTACTGGAGCTCAATCGGGTCCAGCTCACAGGTTCCGAGCCCAACAGTTTTTTTTGTTGTTGTTGTTGTTGTTGTGGATGAACGAGTGGACAGGCGTAATCAGCTAACACCATGGGTACATGCGTGGATCCTTGTGTCTTACAAGAATAATTACTAGTTCCTGGTGTTTTCTGGGCCCAAAGTACGATATGTGTATAAGGCACGCCTTCGAAACTTCGACCAGCTGGGGTGATTGTACTTGAATAACTGATCAAGCCCACAGTTATTTTTACTTGTGATTGTACTTGAATAACTGATCAAGCCCACAGTTATTTTTACTTGCATTTCGGTTACTTCAAAACATTTCAGGGTACCTCTAGAAATTCATATATTGACGATAAAGTAAAAGGACAACTTTAATTGCTGGGCAACATATATTTATTGAACAATTCAATCTGATAAAATCCAATCGTGAAAGACAACAAGGAAGGAAGGAAGGAAGGAAGGAAGGAAGGAAGGAAGGAAGGAAAATAGGAGGAAAAGAACGGCAGGGGGGTTAACCAGCCTATAGGCAGCCGGTTTGCTACCCTGCGCATGTGAGGGGGATGGGGGAGATGAAAGATAGAGCAGAGAGGGAAGAGAGATAAACACAGCACATTTGGCAGCACACGCGCGCACACTCAGTCATAGTCCAGTCTTGTCTATAGACTATGGACATTATTTAACGTGCACCCAAATCTGAGTACACACGGGCTTACAGCATTTTCGCCTCCATCGAAAATGCGGCCGCCGCAGCCGCGATTCGACTCCGCGACCAGTGGGTTAGCAACCGAGTGCCCAATAGCCACTAGATTACCGCGGCGGGGCATGTTGTCAAAAAGATACCTATACAAACGGAATGCCATGATGAATGTTACACAAGCGGAATTAAGTAGCTTGCAAAGCCAGCTTGGTGCCGTACTTTGCCGTTCGAAGAAAGGGGATCTCATTCGTGACCTTAAGCTAGAAAGAACGGCGGCCTGTGCCGCCGAAGATCGTAAAACTAACATTGCGTGGCCAAAGTGCACGCTCACGCTCGCCGCACCGGCTGCACGATTCCTTTAAGCAGGCGTGCATGAAGCGACGCTCAGCGGCATCAGCTGGTGGCACAAGACCCGATCATTCTTTTGTTTTTTTTCTTTCTTTTCACGCAGCCTGTTCTGGCTTGAGTCGGAAGTCAGAGGTCAAGCAGCCAGCGCACATGTGGTTCCTGGTTGCTGTTTATGTCCTAATTTGAGCGACGTCATCCAGGCCGCGAAGTAGTTGCAGGAGCCAGGATCTTCTTAGTGACCTGCTTGCGGATGAAATCGTATTCCTGAAACTCAGCACCTATTTCACTCTCTTTCTCGGAAAATGTCAAGCTATGATGGTATCTTTACTAAAAAAAAAGTTATTCAAATTGAATATTTCCGATGCAGCGTTTACGCTTCCTCAACTGCCCTTACTTTTCGGCAAGCTGTCCGAATATTTGCCATCTATGTGCTCGTATAGTGAAGCTCTTGTTTGCTCTAGTTGTTTTTCAAAACACTTATTGCAAAGCTGTGCGAAGAAAAAAAACGGCCAATGAGAAGTGCACAAGACGAGTAGACACTTAAACTGTAAGGCCAAAGCAGCTTAACTGACCACAGCAGCCGTCCCATGCGCATAACTTCATCCTTGTTCTTTTTTATTTTGCGCAGACCTGCAATATTTGTTTGCAGATTACGTACATAAATGAATACATGAATTTTATAAGTGAAGTCTAGTCATGGTACCTTGACGCCCATTGTTCACCTTCGTGAAACCATTTCGCGCAACTTGTTTAAAGACAGAGCCAGAAATGGCATGCCGGAATATCCCTCTGTATGAGATTACAACATATTCTTTATAACGTAAGTATGGGCCAAGCGTGTGATTGTACTGTTTCCAGTGATTTAGGTAAAAATTAATTATACAAGTCCAAGGAATAGTAACGCTGCATTGTCATTACCAATGACGCACGAATTTGTAGGAAACCAAACCGTCTACGAATTACATGCCATCGCCATAAGTGAAAAACGCCATAGGTAAAAAAGAAAGGTTCCCGTGTGATCTGAAACGTGCCCTTTACTTTTACAGAAAAAGCAAACAAAACCTACCAGAACGTGCTTATCCGGACAAATAGCGAAAAAAAAAAAACGTCCCCTTAATATGCCAAGTTAGTGCTGTCAGAGATACAAGATATTGCTGAACATTTTCTTTGCTGTGGCACGTATACCTTCGATTCAGATTTCTGGTTTGTTCTAACACGTACCGAGAAGTTAAACAAAAGCAGTTCGAAATTTTAAGAAAAATCATATATATATATATATATATATATATATATATATATATGTATATATATATATATATATATATAGAGAGAGAGAGAGAGAGAGAGAGAGAGAGAGAAAGAGAGAGAGAGAGAGTGGGAGTAATAATTCAATGGGCCAGTTAGTCTTCGTGAAGGTAAAAGATGCATGTAGTTTTCAAAGTCGGGAATGCCACGTTCAGGAAAAACATTTGAAGGCAGTGCATTCCATTCGCTAATGGTTCTCGGAAAGAAAGAATGTTTGAAAAGGTTAGTACGTGCAAAGTAAGGTGTCAGATCATGATTGTGAGCATGCCTGGTTTTCCTGGAAGAAGAGGGAGAGATGTATTTACTGGGATCGATATTAAACTGATGATTACGAAGCAGGAAAAAAAACTTGAGTCTGGCGATAGTTCTACGCTGTTTCAAGAGCGGAATATTGTTGATAGCCATAAGTGACGAAGGTGAATCAAGACTGTGATAGGCATTATAGATGAATCTTACCGCTCTCCTCTGGACAATTTCAAGTTTATAAACATCCTTTTTAAAATACGGGTCCCAGGCTACGCATGCGTACTCTAGACGGGGTCGAATAATTGTATTATATGCAAGAAGTTTGATCTGAGTTGGCGCATTTTTTAGTTTGTGTCTAAGAAACCCTAGCTTTCTAGAGGCGGAGGAACAAGCGTCGTCAATGTGGTTACTCCACGACAGTCGATTGGTAATATTGACTCTTAAGTATTTAAAATTGCTCACTTCGATCAACGAATTATTATTTAAGGTGTAGCGTGATGCAAAAGGGGTAATTTTATTTGAGATACGCATATAGACCGATTTACTAATGTTTAACTCCATCGACCAGGTATGGCACCAATCGGAGAGAGAATTTAGGTTGTTCTGCAAGCACTCTTGGTCCCTTTCACTTTTAATTGGCTTGTAAAGAATGCAGTCATCTGCAAAAAGCTTTAGGCTTATGGCAGAGGTGTCAACAGATGAAACTGTCAACAGATGATATATTACAAATAGGGCTCCTTGAACTTTTGAAGCCGGTTGCGTACTTATCAAACGGCCACCAGATGAATTATGAGGCTTTCAACGTCCGTAAGCCCAAGTTGACCACCGGACGTAATATTCAAAGATGTTGCTTACGCAACATCCATGCATCTGTGTCGTTCCCATTGGCTGGTGTGTAACAATGCCTTGAATGAATTCATACACCAACCATAGGTGGACAGCTCGCTCGTGTTTCCTTTCACTGCCGTCTAAACGGTGCTGACATAATAAGCTGCACGACTCGCGATAAAAATAAACGAGTGAATAAATCACTGGTCATCCGCGACACGCCCCACAATAGCAAAGCTGATTATTATCGGCTTCCTTTCCATACAAGCCCCGTCCTCTGTTGAAACTGCAACCTGTTATCTATAGCGCACGTTTGAAGCGTGCGTGATCCGCACGTTCGTCCGCCTGCGGTCTCGAATTACCACCAACTATACCGCCTGCGAGTTGGCGGTGTGCAAGGGAGCCCACACTTTTCTCGCACCATCAGTGCGCACTCTGCGGGAACTAACGCGGTAAAAAAAATTCGAAGACATAAAGTAAACTGCGAATTTCAGGCGAAACCTCGTGGTATCGCTACGTGGAACGGTTTTGCAAGTTGTGTCAATACGTGGCTTAAGGGGAAACGTAGAGGGGTCGTACCAGGTGACCAGACGGAGTGTGGGGCCCACCAAAAGTCGCTATCACGTATCACATATTGTTCGTGACACGTACTCCAAGGGTAACTGTCGAGGGTTTTACGACCTGAAATCACGATATGATTATAAAAGACGTCGTAGTGGAGGGCTCCGGAAATTTGGGCCATCTGAAATACTTTACCCTGTACACACCGGAGTGTAGCATTTTCTCCTCTACCCAAATCGCGGTCTCCGCGGCTGTGATTCGATTCTGTGACCAGCGAGGCAGTAGCCAAGTGCCATCACCACTACATACCACCATGGCTGGTGTAATAGGCTGTTCAAGTGTAAGATTTAGAGAGAATTTAGTAAACCGTGCGCCTAAAGGGGTCATCAAACGTTTTTTTTTTTTTTTGAACAACCATCGATTTAATTCACTGGGAAAGCGTATTGCCTGACAAATTCAACGCCGTGAAAATTTTAAGAATCCGTCCAGTACGAGCGGAATATCAAAGATTTGTCACACGCCGGAAGCTAAGCAGGGAGGGATGGGAGGGGCAAATAAAAGACGTCACGTGTGCCACGTGACCTTGAGCGCTTTTTTCGCTTTTTTTTCTTTAAATAGGTGGGTTTTTTCAGTGCGATCGCGTGCGTGTGCATGGACAAGAGACGGCCTCTTGCGGCGATCTCTGTAATGACCGAGCGCGCCATTCTAAAATCAGTAAATGGCTGATAGATGGCTTCACTACGGGTGATTTTCGGGCTCATTGTGTGATTTGCGAAAAAAAGCAATATTTAGCTGGCTTTAATAATTTATTGTGAATTCCAGGCCAGGTGCTGCGTTATATTATTTGGCTTCCGTGTTGTCGGGAGCCTCTAGTACCAATCGGCAGCATTTCCTGACCATGCTCAAAAAGTGTTGCAGGGCTCCTTTAAGCAGCATGTTGCGCATCGCAATCCACGAGTGACGTGTGATCAGAAACAAACTGAAATTTAGAAAAAAAAATTAACGCATAAGTAATGCATATATCCTAAAGCAATCACACACGAACCACACAAGCACGGGCTGAGTTTTGGCGATGCGAGGAGTGGTTTCAGTTGGTTCTGCCCCGGCGACAGCCTCTGCAGGACACAAGGTAATGAGGCCGTGAAATCTGTAGAGTAGCTTCATTGTTGCGTACATGTTGACTCTGCCGATAACGAAAGTTAGGGTTAACATGAATGAAATTAGAGCCAATATCGCAAGAAGAAACCACTATTAAAAGCTTTCTATAGGTGACGCTTTTATGGTGGAACAATGCTGGTTTGTGACTCCTATTCATTGCAATCACAAATGAGAAGCGTTGTGGTTTTCAGTTCAACCACTAGTTAATGTCCACCCCAAAAGTCGTTACTTCGAAGTACACTTGACTCCTCCTCACAGGATAGACGGAACCTCGCTGCTATCCATCCCAGGTAAACGAAACGACCACCACGCCCGGAAACCACGCACATCACGCTCTTACCCGTCGTGAGCGCATCACGACGCCAGCGCCGCCAAACTACGACCGAGAAGAAATCCTTCCCAGGAATCGCTCGAGATCGCCGAATCACGACATCCGCACGGCGCGCTCCGTCGGCTAGCTCGACCAAATGTCAAACACACAAAAAAGAACGAGAGGCTGCGGACGCGCGACCGACGTCTTGGTACTTGCTCGCATACAGCCACGCACGCACACACGCGCACACACGAGCAGCGGTCCGTGCGGTTCGGAGCGCGCAGCTGTGAGACGTGGCCTTCGGCCGTGGTCGAAGGCCCTCCTCCGCAGACGCCCTCCAGCTTTTTTCTTCTCGTCGTGAACAAGGCTAGCAGTCTGGACGGACGACCAAGAAGAAGAAGAGAAAGAGATGCTCCAGATGGACACCTGCGGAGATCCAAGCGTGCTTCCTCTTGTGCCACCGGCTGGCTTGCCGGCCGCGGCGGCCTATGCTCGTCCCCTCATTCGGATCGGCGCTGGCACGTTCGATGCACGTGGTCGCGTACGTACACGCTTTGAAGAGCGCGCGCAATGCACCTGTTCAAGTAATAATGGACGGATGTGCGGCGTTCTGCTTTCGTCAACTTGTAAGCCTATACGGACGATTCTGCGCTCGGCTTGGCACGGTTTCCCAACCAAACGAGAATCATCGCCAAGCGGTTTCTCTAAGTAAGCATAATATGATCACAACGATCTCTCTCAAGTTAAGTGGTGGAAGTTTCTAAGAAAAAAGGTGCACAACGGACAAAGGTCATCCTCCATTGTGTTTCAGTTAAATGTGCTTCGTTCGAAAACCGCACGCTTTTACCCAGAAAGATACTTAGTTGGCAGTTGGTAGAGATTCACTGCTATATATATATATATATATATATATATATATATATATATATATATATATATATATATATATATATATATATATCAGGGTGTTAACAAATAGACAAAGAATAGATAGTCGACCAGTTTCTCTTCTCCTGTTTTCCCGACATTGCACCTTCCGTTTTTCTAGTATATCTCTGCATGTAAATATGTTCTAATATGAAAGTGAAAATTGTCAGTGATGTCAGTGGTGCGAAACTGACACGAATTTATCGAGAAAGAAAGCGTGCACGGAACAAAAAACATATAAACACACACATGCTCTTTTTGTCAACTAGGAAGGAGGCTTTTCTGTGTCAGAAATTTGTACAAACATCCTTACAGTTCTCTGCTACAATCGGATTTATGACATCCTTCTGCAATTCGTACTTCCCCTAGAAGGATTCTGCAGAAGTGGTTTGGCATCTGATACCGTAAGATTACGTGATAATGTGCATGTGTGCTAGCCAGGCATTTATGCTTATTAACCCCGATATTGGAACTAATGATGCACATGTTTCTTACTTACATTGGAAGTGCTTTCATATACCACGTACCGGCTTACCTTGCGTTTGAGTGATTGGGAATGCCACAGGGAATACCACTGATGGTAACGTCCGCTCAGTAAAAGGGGACGTTATTTTCTTTGTTGACATCGAGTGGAATTTAGAATAATTGTGGAAATCTTTTTGCCGATGACACGCTGTACTAGCAGTGCCATCGCTCATTATAGTCACCTTTATGAGAATTTTCATCCGGACATTATCACTCGAAACAAAGCGATCAACAACAAAAAAAATCATTAATCTGTCCATGAACGCGTGGACAGAAGAAGAGACCAAGGTTAGCGCGTTGATTGATTGAATGTCTGACTTACTGACTGACTGATGAACAAATCATTATTTTTTAACTATAATAATTAAACAATTAAGAATAGTTGAATAATCGATTGATTGATTGATTGATTTGTTGGTATGTGCTGTTTAACGTGCCAAAACTACCATATGATTATGAGTGACGCCGTATTAAATGCCTCTTAAAATTTCGACGACCTTTGGTTCTTTAACGTGCACCAAAATCTGAGCACAGAGGTCTACAGCCTTTTTGCCTCCATCGAAAATGCAGCCACGGCAAAGGTGAGCGCGCTCACTACCCTTGACGCGTGGGGTCGATCATTTGGAACATGCGACTAAACAACTTTCAATTCCTTTCTACGCATATGCTAAAATATGAGCTCTGTAGTTGTAAAATGTGAGCGGCCTAGTGTGCGTGTGCGTAGCGTTCGACACAGTCGCGAAATGCGGTGGCATATGGCACAAGGTAGCCACATATACCATTCTCATATACCACTACCGGCGATTGAAGAAGACCTCGTGAACTCTGCTGACTTCTCTGGACCACAACGTGCACGTGTGCTCTACTCCTATGCACCTGCGACAAACGTGCAAGCGTCATCGCCAGGTACATACATTTCCATTTCCGGCAGATTGTCATGCAACCAGAACCGCCTCTTTGTTCTTCCCGAAAACAAGAAGTGAAGTCACGGAACACATCAAGCGGCACACACGCACGCCGCTCTTTTCTGAAGCCTTCACCAGAACTGCGAGAGACGTCCCCAAGACGTCCATCAATGTACCGCATTTTCGTTCACCCCCCTCTACATCGTCTATCCCATTCTCCATTGGGCCGCCCCCGCTGCTAAACGGGGCGTCCCAGCTTCTCCTTTCCTTTTTTTAATTTGAGCCAGCACCGACACGGTCCGTAGCCGGTCAGCCGGAAGGGGCGACACCTTGTCTTCGCGCTCTCGGCGGTGTGACCACCGCCCGGCGGTGGCCCGACTCCTTCACGGTCTTCGCGCGGACCTTATGCGCGTACGCCCAAGTATGCCGCGGCCACGGCTGTGACTTCGGCGCGTCGGCCATGCGGCGTCGTGGTCGCCGCTTAGCGCGAAGGGAAGAGACCGTTTCGCGTTACGCCTTCGCACATGGCCCCTGTGCTGCGGAGCGCGCGCGCGCAGGGCTCAATGAGCGCGTGACGCAGGTGGCGGGGGAGGTCTGGCTGCCGAGTCGAAAAGCTGGCGCCGTGTCCCATACGGCGTTATTTCTCGACTTTCTTGTTTTCTCAGCTCCGCTATGAGTGAAGCTTTTGCAACGATTTCAGTGAAACAGCCTAATTCAATCGTCATCCTCGACTTCTAATGTCTGCGGTGTTGTTATTTAGTTCTCTTCTTTTCGCGGAATAGGCAGGGCCGAAAGAACAGGAAATGGAGTGCTCGACGATACGATATTGCCGGTACCTGTCGTACCGTATGTGATTCAGTAGCGTGACCGGTTCGGCAGACCGAAACCTGCGGCACGCGCAAGGTATTACCGGTCCCCAGATTGTCGCATTTCAGCTGCTACTTGCGTTTATGATGCTACCAGTTTAGACTGTTGCTATCGAAAATTTTTTTTCGAAATTGCAAATGCGAAAAGTAATTGTCAAATTAATGGTACCGCATGACTTGTGTTCGTGCCCTGTAGCCAAGCCTTCCACATGCTGACCTATTCTGCAGAAGGTTTAAATCGTGACTATCGCTCTATTGCACACTCGTTTTTCGAGAAGTGCTGTACGTGACCGGGAATGAGTGTGATGGATAATTGGCGACTATCCAATACCCGCTAGGGAACAGCGAAAACAATCACAAGATCTGCAGTTTGTGTCGCTAGAAAGTGTGAATAAGTAACCTACATAATGCTCAGCAGCTCGTTGGATATCGACTAAGAGTGATAATATCAGGCGAGATTTTACATACGAAAACCACCATATGATTACAACGCACACCGTACCGGAGGGCTCCGCGCAGTGTCGACCAATCTGCTCCTTAGCCTGCATATTGGCGTCCGTGTTTTAAAGATGATAGTCTTTCTTGGGGACCTTCGACGCGAAAATTTTGGTCTGTCTGTCTGTCTGTCTATCTGTCTGTTTGTCCATCCTAACAGTACCGGGTATATTAAATGGCACCAGCGGATACCTCAAACGGCCGACCCCATCCGCAGCGCCCACCAATGTTGCTCAAGATTCAGCGTTCATACTTGTGAGAATTTCATTTTTTTATTTTATTATTTTTATTTCTTATTCATACTGTCAGCACATAAGCCAAGACAGGAGTTGGGGTTTCATAACTAACATGTACAAACGTAGTACATGCTAAAACAATTTTAACACAGAACACTCAAGAATTGCACAGTATATCAGAATAAGAAAACAAAACGCGAAAAAATCATATTTAAAAAGGGGCGTGAGCCTTCTTTTTAAATATGATATGGTGGTCTAGTGACTAAGGTAGTCGGCTGCTGACCCGCAGGTCGCGGGTTCGAATCCCGGCCGCGGCGGCTGCATTTCCGATGGAGGCGGCAATGTTGTAGGCCCGTGTGCTCAGATTTGGGTGCACGTTAAAGAACCCCAGGTGGTCGAAATTTCCGTAGCCCTCCACTACGGCGTCTCTCATAATCATATGGTGGTTTTGGGACGTTAAACCCCACATTTCAATCAATCCTTTAAAAAAGCTACATTTTGAGGTCCAAGTGCATTAGGTCTTACGATTTGCACGATAGTCTTCTTCGGCATATCTCAATGTACAAATTTATGCCTGCCTTCCCTGCTCTGCCTGTCTGTCTGTCACATTTCAGGCACGCGGCCAAAGTTTGAGCACTTGCTCAACGCCCAGCCATCTCGAAAGAGTGAGTTTGTTCATACTTGTGAACAGTGTCAATCAGGAAACCAAGTTTACGCATACTCATAGGTCGGCTATCTCACTCAAGAGTTGACTCACTAAGACTCAGGTAGAGCCGTGAAGTCTGAGTCTGAATCCGAGCCAGGAAAGTTTTGATGAGCCTGATTCCGAGTGAGTCCCGCTGAAGATAATTTTGGTGAGTTTGTGTCCGAATGAGTACGGCACAGGAAAATTTTGGTGAATCTTAGTCCGAGTTAATCCAAAGCACTAGACGTTTTTTTTAGTGAGCCAGAGTGAGTTCCGTTTTCTTTTGCCGACTTACGGTATCTATTTGCTCTTCAGCATTACAATCAGTCTCACCTGGACTCATACTACTCCCACATATTACAAAACAGTGTCCTTCATACACAATTTCAATATTTATTGATCAGAGGCGTGCATCAAGCAGAGGGATGTCTTGATCTGTCGCTCGCCAACTATTTCGGGGAAGTCTTAGGGGCGAACCTCCTTAGGGCGTGGGCTGTGCGTCCCCTGTATGTAGCCACCTCTAGTTTAGTTCTTGCAGTGTTCACTAGATGGCGGTACCATCCCCTGTATGTACACTGTAAGCAAAAGTTAGCCGAGATGGGAGTTTCTCCAGCACATAAGCCCACAAAACTCCCCTGCCTCAATTATTTACTCCCTGGTAGGGAGTGAACTCGGCACATGTCCTCGTAAAACGCCCCCTCCTTAATCACAGAGTTTATGAACGGCATGACCTTGTTAAACTCCCCAGGGAGTTTCAGGTCACGTGGTTACGAACTCCCTATAGGAGCTTTAAAAACCCTCTTTGGGCGTGACGTGTGTGTGTGTGCGTGTGCGTGTGTTTGTGTGTGTGTATGTGTGTGTACGGGCATATGTTTGCACGTCGGTGTGAAACACATGTGCTTTGTGTGGCTAACCGTGTAAGCATCTGTCAACAGGCAACGATATTATAAGTGCACCGAAGAATAGCAACGACTGGTTGGTATTTACTGGGAACATTTCAATATATTTCGCACCGTTAAACCATGCTGCACATCGGTCTGATTCCTCAACGAAACGTCGTGAATGCCGCGATTCAAAGGGCTGAGTAACAAAAAAACTTCGAAGAATAAATTAATGGTAGCAAAAGTAAGCTGTTACGATCGTCAGCGGCTGCTCCTGGAGTTTCACAGTCAGAAACTTTCAAAGTGGTCTGAAGTAGGCTTCGCTCGACTACGGCAGGCTGGCCGGCAACCGGTCTGAGAGTTGCGCCGGCGACGCGCTCGCCCCGTCTCTGCCGATAGTGGCTTCTCGGAGTGTCACCGGTATTTCATCGCGGCTGTAACATCTAAGTGGTATTAAGGCCTCGCTATGCCGTCGATATCAAGCCGGCATCGTATCGAACTCGCACTGCGCGCCGGCCACCGCGGCAAGCGCTACGAGCTAGCACCGACCACCGGCGATGCAAAGAATGTGTTTCACAAAAAATGAAGGCTGCTGGGATCATCATCATTCACTTCGTGGATATGGCGGCACTTTTTTTGATATATATATATCTCATAATGTCATCTCTTCTAAGAAAAATGACCTCACCCATAACTCACTCGTATTCAAAGGTATACAATATCAATCGGTACCAAGAAGAGTACCAATTATGTGAGATAATGGCGCTTAACGAGCGTGGACACCAGGTTTAAAAGACCTAATTCAAGACTAACTGACTCATGAATCGACGCACTCAGACACATTCTCACTCAGACCAAGCCATGAGTCTGAGTGAGTTCGGATGAGCAATATTTTTGCGAGTTTGAGTTCGAGCGAGTTAGGTTAAAGAAAATTTTCGTGACTGTGAGTCCGAGTGAGTCCATCTCAAGAAAATTTTGGCGATTGTGAGTCCGAGTGAGTCCAAAGTGCACGCTATGTTTAATGAGTGAGTCTTAATGAGCTCGACAAGTTCTGCCAACCTCTGCGCATACTTGAGGTGTAGAATCAATACGTAAGTATTTGGTGGTGGGTTCCATCACCAGAACATACATAGATACGTTGTTATGCCTGCGAGTCCGCAGCGAACGTCCATGCCTCGGAAAAAAGAAATCTGTGTCAAGGCCAGCACGCGAGCCCGCCTGACGCGATCAACAACACAACGGTGTCATCACGCGGCGGCGCCTTTGTGGCGCGCACGTGCAGTGAGTCACCTCAGCCCGCGAGCCCGTCGAGTAAACAACCGGCGTCTTCCTGTCTGGCGGGTCTGACGCAATGCCTGGCGATGTCACTCGTCCTTGGGTGCAGCCACCTGCAGCGCAGCCTCTCCAGATTCGATGAGAAAGAATGACGCGGCCCAGCGGCAACCCCATTGGAGAATTCTGACCTCCCGACCAGCGGCGCTTCTGGTTGGACATTTTGTTATTCAAAGAATCCACCCGGTGCATATAAAAGAAGCCCTGCGGCGCGTCGCGAGCAGCAGTCCTTTGTGAGGGCAGGCATGTGTGTCACAGTTGAGCTGTGGGTCAGAGAAGAGAGCTATGTGGTAGTTGAGCTAAGTGTTAGCAGACCCTTTTGAGAGTAGAGCTATGCGTTAGAGAGAAGAGCTCGGCTCTTCGCGACTCTGTCGGCTCCAGTGCCGAATTCGTAACGCCTTTGTATATATGCTGTACATAAACCTTGTTTAACTCACTGTCGTCTCGTCTGCTCGTCTATCAGCTCTGCGCAGAAGCAGTCGCGAGCTGAGAAACCTACGCTACCAAATGGCAGGTGACCTTTCCGGCGGAGTTCAAAGCAGTGGCGCCTTCGGAACCGTGTTGGCGTCGCCGTCCTTCGTAAACAGTGGTTGCAGCGGTGAGATTTCGAGGCGCCCTTCGTAACGTCGTCGGAGGTGCGCTTCGCAACAGTGGATGGCAGCTGCGGGATCGGCCGGCGTCAGCGACATCGATGCGGTGAGTGCCTGGTGTTTTCCCTTTAGTTCACCAGACTACTCTAGCTCAGGTTACAGTAGTTTAGAGAAGGGCTGCGTGAAGCATTAGAGTGAGCTTTGATTGTTTCAAGCCAAGTCGAAGCGCTTTGAAACCAAAGTTAATGCGGAGGGTGTAAACAAGGGAGTGTGAGAAATTGCTTGCGCGTCTTGCTAGTTGACTTATAGTGGGTACGGCAAGCAAATTGTTAACAGGGGCAAACAGCAAGAGGCTAGTGTGAACGATGGAGAACCTTAAAGTGAAGGAACTCATCGAAACTTGTGAGGAACTCGGCATTACTTTGGGCCGTGCGAAACGAAAGCAAGCGATCCTTGAGATTATGAGTGATGAAAGTGTGTCGGCTGAGGAAGTCGATGAGGCCTGGGAGGATATCAAAGCACGCCGCGAGGAGGCTGAAAGGCGAGAAGCTCGCGAACGTGAAGAAGCTGAAAGGCGAGAAGCTCGCGAACGTGAAGAAGCTGAAAGGCGAGAAGTTCGTAAGAAGCTGAAAGGCGAGAACGCCGCGAGGAAGCCGAGAGACAGGAGCGCCTCGAGTTGAAACGAATTGGCAATACTACAGTGTTCGCAGGTGCCTAGCGTAGCTTCTCCGACGATTCAAGTCAGTGGTTATAGAATTCGGGACCAACTGCCACCGTTCGTAGTAGGGGAGTCGACGGAACCTCAGAGAGGAAATTTTCCGCGTGAGTCATGTGAGCAGTCACTCGAGCGGCCCGTCGCCGAAGCGACCGGCGGGGTTCCCGTAGAAAGGGGAGACGACATGGCGCCGTTGAATCAGAGCGAGAGGGCTGCAACGCTCTCGCCTGTAGCGGAAAGTTGGAGTGAGCTGTCGAGGGTTGATCGAGAAACGCCCATTCTAGAGCAGCGTGCGGACCTCTCGATTAAAGCGCTAGGGGAAAGCCACATGAAAGCTTCACAAATGTTGTCGAAGGAGTACTACGACAAATCGGCGAAGAGGCGCGCTTTTGAAATAGGAAGTCAGGTATTGCTGCTGCGGCCGTCCAAAAAGAACAAGCTTGAGGTTCATTGGGAAGGGCCCGCCAAAGTAATATCGAAGCTTTCTGATACGAATTTTGAAGTGAAATTAGGAAGGCAGCCGAACACAAATTACCACAGTAAATTGATGAAACCATACGTTCAACGTCAAGTGGTCGTAAATTTACTTTTAAGTGCTTCAGAGGAAGAGGGAGCGGAAATTTTGAGTTCTAGTGATGTAATCGAAAGGGGATCGGAGGTAACCTTGGAGCAGTTGAACATAGAGCCTAGGTTAAGTGAAGTCCAGAAGGAGGACCTTAAAAGGATTGTTTCCGAGTTTGGATACGTGTTTTCGGACCGTCCCGGAAACACGACGGTGATCGAACACGATATCGAGCTAACTTGTGATGAGCCATTCTCTTGCAAGCCGTATCGTTGTTCCCCTCTGCAACGTCGCAAGTATGAGCCGCTCTTGGTACCGCATAGGTATCGTCGCCTAAAAGTGGCCGGTTACTGAGACGGAGCGTGATACTCCGACAGCGCAACTTTGACGTTCGCTAAAAAAAGGAAAGCTAAACGCTAATGCAGACGCATTGAGCAGTGCGTTCTAGCTAGTACCTTCTCAACCTTTCGGTTTCTCGCTGGCGATTCGGGGCAAAATTTTGTCCTCATCACGACCTGGGCTGAGCGCTCTCGTTCAGAGTAGTCTCAAGGGGCCAACTTTATGTGGTATTCAAATTCGTTGCGTTGTTGTACGTGTGAAAATTCGAGTTCTCATTTTAAGAGCCTTGTGTCCCACATGTGCCTCTAGATCAAGATCTAGAGGGAACGAAATTCCGATAGACACATAGCTAGGTATATGTTGTATTATACGTTGTCTGGTGTTCTGTCGGGTGACCGAGGGCACTTGCTTGTGTCGTGTGTTGTCTGTTGTCGAGCCGTTCTTGACAAGTTGCAGAACCATCGACAAGCGCTCAAACCAAGGATCGTCAGAAGAGACGAGTGAAGCTGGTCGACAAGTTGTGGCGACAAGCCAGTGGAGCTGGGATCCGTCCTTAAGGATGGGATGTGTTCCCGGAACGGAGTCTGAAGCTGCATTCTCCCCATGGCCCTGGAGGCGAACCTCGAGGGACCTGGCGAACGAGCGCGCCTGACATCCGAGCCACGTGGAAGCAGCTCGTCTTTCCGGCGCATTGTCTGGTGGCGGGGGTGCTGTTATGCCTGCCAGTCCGCAGCGAACGTCCATGCCTCGCAAAAAGGAAATCTGTGTCAAGGCCAGCACGCGAGCCCGCCTGACGCGATCAACAACTCAACGGCGTCATCACGCGACGGCGCCTTTCTGGCGCGCACGTGCAGTGAGTCACCTCAGCCCGCGAGCCCGTCGAGTAAACAACCGGCGTCTTCCTGTCTGGCGGGTCTGACGCAATGCCTGGCGACGTCACTCGTCCTTGGGTGCAGCCACCTGCAGCGCAGCCTCTCCAGATTCGATGAGAAAGAATGACGCGGCCCACCGGCAACCCCATTGGAGGATTCTGACCTCCCGACCAGCGGCGCTTCTGGTTGGACATTTTGTTATTCAAAGAATCCACCCGGTGCATATAAAAGAAGCCCTGCGGCGCGTCGCGAGCAGCAGTCCTATGTGAGAGCAGACATGTGTGTCGCAGTTGAGAGCTATGTGGTAGTTGAGCTATGTGTTAGCAGACCCTTTTGAGAGTAGAGCTATGTGTTAGAGAGAAGAGCTCGGCTCTTCGCGTCCCTGTCGGCCCCAGTGCCGAATTTGTAACGCCTCTGTATATATGCTGTACATAAACCTTGTTTAACTCACCGTCGTCTTGTCCGCTCGTCTATCAGCTCTGCGCAGAAGCAGTCGCGAGCTGAGAAACCTACGCTACCAAACGGCAGGTGACCTTTCCGGCGGAGTTCGAAGCAGTGGTGCCTTCGGGACCGTGTTGGCGTCGGCGTCCTTCGTAAACAGTGGTTGCAGCGGTGAGATTTCGAGGCGCCCTTCGTAACGTCGTCGGAGGTGCGCTTCGTAACAACGTAAATCTAAAGACCGAAGTTAGGCTACGCAGGAAATTCGAAGCTATGCACGAAAAAAAAAGCCCTCCGCCGACGATACTATGCGGCCTACTTCGGCAGACGTCCACTCAGGTGCACCAGCTGTGCATGCGCACTGGCCTAGACCCTTCCACGCAATCAAATACATTCCCGTCTCATAAATGGCTGTTCTTTGCTAACTATCATGCCATACGTACAGTGCAAGATGCTACAAAAACTTTGCTGATGGTGTCGTGGAGGTACGAACACACGGCACGCCAGCAGTGATAATAGGGTAAAATGAAATCTGTCAAACACACTTTCATTGCGTTTGTCGTGTCAGAACGCAAATCGCGAGGAAACGGCATCACAGGGTGGCTCCGGATGAGAAGATTATCGTCATTTGACGGCATTTGCAGAGAAGCAAGGAGACACTCCGCCAACTTTTTTAACTTCGAAAAGTGTATGTTTGGGCATGTTCGTGATTCATTGATGATTCTTCGGCACAAACTCCTAGGCCGATGGATGAAGGAATACACCCGCAAGCGCTTACTTTCAACTTGAATTATTTAAAGTGTACTTCACTCATATTGATAAAAAAATTGCCCGCAGCTTCCCTCGGGGGAACACTGAGGAGGATGCGGACCATATAATTGGTTAACGGGGTGTTAAAGTGCGACTTACTTGGGTCGATGGCTAAATTGGTTAACGTGGTTGTGAAATGGGGTGTTAAATTGCGACTTACTTGGGTCGATGGCTAAATTGGTTAACGTGGTTGTAGGAGGGGGTGTTAAATGAGTGAACACGTAGACACGTATGCGAAAGGGCGGCGCTGGTCGAAGGGACGTCGATCATTGTGTTTGTGGATTCGTTGGAATTCATTTCACCGCGACCTTGGACGTCGACGCGCCGTACAAACCAACCGACGAGCGGCAACTGAGCGAGCGAGCGCCGACCTTGAGTATATATACAGCACGACGGCGCATGCACTGTCAGCTGTTGAATGTTCTCGAAGCGCGACGCCACATGCGCGTCCACTGGAGAATCAGGAGAATTGTAGATGTCGAACGCGGTGTGTAGAGGAGGAAGGGTGCACAGATGGTGGAGGAGTGAAGCACGCGCGGTGTGTAGAGGAGGAAGGGATGCACAGATGGTGGAAGAGTGGGCGACGGCGCGACGGCGCATGCGCGCGCGTCAGCTGTCGAATGTTCGAGAAGCGGTGCGGACGGCGCGGACGGCGCACTACAAGGCGCAAGTATAAGATGCTCCGCATCTAAAAAATACGGTGTAATATTGTTAAAGCAGCGGAAATGGCCAAGGATGATCCCCAGTGTATTATCGTGCCTTCCAGTGCCCTGTCGAATAAAATAATTGTGAACCCGCCTGTGAAATATGTCAGAACGCGCAAGCGACGACCGCAATCTGATAAGACTGCATCGCTACGCCATCTGAAGTGGTACAGCGCGTTCGTGTCCTCTCGTTTTCGCATCCATAACTTTTTACTCTCTCGCAGCGGGCTGGTCTTCGGAATGCAGCGGTCTTCGAGTGCATACAAGATAACCAAAATCTTGTCTAGGGTGCATTTCCTGCTTCCTGAAGAAGTTAAACTTCTGGTTACAAATCGTTGCTCTTATCGCAAGTGGACTATTGTCATCGCGTTTGGGCCAGGACATCATTAACGAAGATCCGCAAATTACATGTAATACAAAAAAGGGCAGTTGGCGCCATTGCAGACGTCCCGTATGTAAGTCAAACTTCAACGCTTTTTGATGAAATGAAGCTATTAACGCTACGAGATTAACATATACCACACAAGTCTTATGAAACACTACTACAGACGACCAAAAAGTGATAACTAATTGTGCACACATTGCTCGGATAAAGCAGTGGACCCCCTTTTTTTTTACAACACTCGTCATGTTCACACGTGGTTTCTTTACGCAAAAGCACGAACTATGGCAGCAAGATGCGGCGCTATCTCTTGCCATTTCATATGAATAAACTAGTGATATGAAAATAGTGTTAAAGATATTTTTGTTTTGCATGTGTAATACCATGGTGTTTTTTTTGTGTGTGTGTGTGGTCTCGTTGATCTTTGTGTGATCATAGAAATCATAGTTGGTATGTGTAGTTTCACAGGTTTATTTTTCGCTCTATTTCACTTGTACTATTTGCCTATATGAGAATGTTTATGTATTACTTTACAGTATTGGTTTGAGTTCTAGTTGAGCGACATAGTGTTGTCTGATTTATGTTTTTCCATAACTATTTCACTGAAGCTACGGCAGTGGCAGTGTTGCGATTTTTTTTCCTTTTTTAAAGTTCACTGAACCATTTTGGCGTTTATGTAAGATGAAATTTGAATGTGATAAGACGTTTTTCACTCCATACAATATTGTATTCTCCTGTACACTTGCCCATCTCTGCCATTTTGTACGGTGTCGTGGTTCTAGTCAAGCCCGTGAAGATGCTTTCTGACCCCGGCCCTCAGCATTCTAAATGATGGAGTGTTGCAATGGTTAAGGTTTCAATGTTTCGATTTCAATACGCGTATGTTTCCTGGACTTGAGCTCAGTTGAATGAACTTTATTTGTTGCGCCCGGGGCTACGCTACCAGGGATCCATGTATCAATAGAAATAATCAGTCATAAACTTGAAACACTTAAAATTGTGATTCCTTGACAGAGGCGCATAATTATTCATCTCTCATCAAATATCTTCATTTCAATGCTGTGTCATAAACGTATCATGCTCAACGAACGTTCAGGTTCAAGCTGTTAAGATATTCAGTTACAGATTATGCTGAATTTGTCGTTGATCAATGCCAGCTTTGTCGTTGTTTTGTAGACGTTTTGATAGCTCTAGTCAAAGGAAAATTTATGTTTCTTCTTCGCTAGTTTCCTTCCCATTTTATGAGTTCCGCGTTCCTTGTGCACAATTATTTCCTTAACATTTACGTCTACCCGGTGATTTTGCTCTCCGCTTCTTGCTGCTTCTTGTTCTTCTGATATCGCTTATTCTAACACTTGCCTGTTGAGACATGTGCAGTGGTATAAGTTTCGTATTCGAGAAACCTATCCATGTGACTTATCCAGTCAGGTTTTTTGTTATTATGTATAGAAAATTTTATAATTTGCCAGTTGTAGATTGGTGTATTGTAGCCCCTAAGATCAATAACTACCAGCCGAGTACACAGCTTCTCCAAGGTTCCGAATATGTAATAGGCTGATTAAGCACAGTCTACAACTAAACTGTATAACTGAGGTTTGGCGGCACAAACTGCAATTTAATAATTGCAGCCAATGGCTACCCTCTTAAAAAAATGGAGTGGCGTTTTCTCTATTTAGGGAGGAACGGCGATGTCCCCAATGTTCGTCTTTAATTAGAGAAACGTTGCTGCCTTTGCCACGGAGAAACATGTTCCTCCATATGAAAATCAACATGGCTGACCCCAGGCGAAGCGAGTAGGCTTAGCAAATGCAACGATTCTCGACTGATAAGGAGTACACGGCACTGAAAGTTACAAAAAACGGTCCCGCTGAGCTTGATATCGAACGAAATGATTATAAAAACAAGCAGACGAACCTGCGGCGATGAAAACATCGCGAAAGAGAACGACGGAGCAAGCAGGTTTCGTTCGGTCAGCGAGGCCACGTTCACTCCGAAAGACACGGATACTGCACAGTTTTCACCTGAAGAGCGCATGCTGGGCTTGCTGTATTTATTTCTCGCAGATTCACATAGTGTAGCGACGTTAACCATGCGTTTACGGGTCCACAGGTGACGAGATGTGCCTCCAAACCGTAGGCTCGATCGCAGCGAAACCATTCCGACTCAGTAGTGCAGCTTTGATAGATATATGTTCAACGTTATATAAGTAGCTGCAGGTGTGAGAGCGTCAAAGCCGTGAAGTAGGAGGTAGCTGGCGCCATCTAGAGAAACTGAACGATACTAAAAAGGTCGCCTGCGGCGACGTACGTTGTCATACCCACCATCACGGCTCTCGTGCGGATAGTTCACGCCTCAGCCCATTCAGGATTGCTCACTGACACCGGACGCGTAATTTGTGCTGATGAAATGCATATAGTTACACATGCACACAAGGATACATACTACACATACTACGCATATAGGGTGAACTCGATGAACAAGATCACAATTAACCATTCACAACAGCAGCACACACTTCGACGTGTTTACTTTTTTTTTCTTTATAAAACTTCGACGTGTTTACTCACAACCAACTACGAAAGCGCACAAGCTTATATAGCGATGAATTTCAACTGACCATAGTGGCGCAGGTTACAAGTACGTTTATTACACTTTTTTTATGTTTTGTGGCAATACCACAACATTCGCACACGTAAATATATCGTATCTGATGGTTAGACAAACGGTAGTTTATGAACGGTCGCAATGAACGGAATAATCACTAAAGGTTATCTGGTTTTCACAAAAGCGAATACCCCCAAGCCATGCATAGAATGCCCGCGGCATTCCGAACGCTGCGCCATCTCTCGACCACTGCCACAGTTATTTTTTTTCTTGAAGCCTCCGAGAATGCAAATGCTTGCGCGCTAGCCATTTCGGAGGTCACGTCTTTTTTCATATTTTTCTTCTTGTTACTCGGAGAGGGCGCATCATGCAGACTAGACTTAGTCTCCGTCGCGGTAGGTGTTCTGTGGTCAAGTCGACCTCGTTTAGCTGCTTCGAGTTAACGTTTGATTATATTCTTTTTACGTGCTTACCACAAGTGTGACCGTTAGCCATGGATACAGTACACCGCTAGCCCTTCAATGACAACGTTTTTGATGCGGTAACGACCGTCCTAGCAGTGCATACGTACGTTAGGACGCGGGTCTTGCGAGAGTAATAAGCGATGACCTCGCATCCGATGGTATTTTTTCGTGAGCTATGGCAGTGGCTGTTGGCGTCGTGGCAGCTCTATTACTTGAGTGGAGGAACTATCGCTGCAGTGCGCAAATTTACTATAACGTTATAGCATGTTGTGCGTACATATTTTTCTGCTTCAGATGCCTCTTGCGATTCGCCTCACGTGTCAACTTGCAATCATAGAGCGTGCACAATTTCGTTGTTAGCGCTGTGGCTGTGGTGGTTATTACTCTTGATTTGGAATACTCTTTTCACAAAGGTGAGGGAGTTTTAGTACTTACCTGCGGTGCACAGCTGTTACTAGAAGTACATTTTGTGTTGAGTTTCTCACGACAAAGGAGAATCATGGACGATAAAGGCATACTGCACGCGTGCATAATTCCGTCTTACCTTTCAGTGCTGACATGGGCAATTCAAAACGCGTGCGATTGAGAATATGGTTTAACTGACAGAAGTCATTGGTTTACTTTTCACAAAAGTGTACTTATGTTGTTTAAAACGTTTCTGACGGTTGTAACCTAGTCTGGCGAATAAACGCTCGGTGAAACTTCGCAGCCTGTTTCCCATTGTGCTTTCGCCTGCCGTGGTAGCATAGCCTTATTGGGTGTCGTGTGACTATGCTGGAGGACGGTGTTCGACTTCCGGCCACGGCGGCCGTATTCGAATGGGGGTAAACTGCAAAGAACATCCATATGGCGGTAGCAGCACGTATAACTATCAATTGTGTGTAATCGTGCTTTCACGCATGGACTGTAGAGTGGTATCAGGTTTCCTAGAATGTTAAAAAATAAAGTGTGATGCTTTTTTATGCGCCTCATTGAATTCATAGGTGCTGTTGGTGCCGTGCAAAACTAAATATGCGTGGGTTTACAAGCATGTCGACACCGAAAAAATTCATTATTTTCGTACACTCTAAGGTAATCGATAAAGCCAGGCTGCTTGGGAAGCAGAGCTCCTTGTATTCGTGACAAATTGGTAGTATGAAACAACACGAAACACACATGGAAGTGTGCGGAGCATCGTGCGAGTGCCTGGTGATAAAAAAAAAAGAGGCTTTTACTCTACACCAATAAACAAAAAAAAAACGTCACTCCTGCATTGCTTACATCAATCTTGGGTAAAAGCAATCGCTCGCGACTGGCCGTGGCCGGCCAGGCTTTGCGTGCGCATGCGCGCGTGCAAGACCCCCGTTATGGAGGAGAAACTTCAACGCTGACGGAGGAACGTTGCTCTTTTGATCCTTGCCGCGAGAAGGCGCGACGGGTAACGCGCCCAAAGGTGAGGAAGTCGCTGCGCCGAAGGAGGAACGGAGCCCGTATCTCCACTCTCGCTCCCCCCCCCCCCCTTTTTTTTTTGAGTGTATAGTCTAACTGAACAGATCTAATACCAAATCTAAAATATCGATTTCAGCACGGAGGACGGAAGCAGGACCATTTACACATGTGACTGGCTTTCTACTTATGTCTCATTATTGGCTTCTTGATTTTGCTAAACACTTCACACAAAAAGAGCATATACATTTGCTGCTTCAAGTTGGCGTAAAACAGTACCATATTTCGATCATTGTGTGAAGTAACTCAATGCTATCATGCTCTACATAAGGGGCATACGATTCTGTCATGATTTCCTTGATTGATGTCTATATTTCTGAAATAGTTGGAGGCCTATATTAGTATTGCTTTGCCATCAAATCGGAACATGACAGAGCCGGTCATCGAACTGGAGAAGCCATGCTTCTAGAGACACCATTGTCCTTCGAACGGCGCCAAAAGTCATGGGAAAGACTGCGGTAGGACAGCCCACCTGGGCGCTCACTCTACACTCTACTAACATGGTACACACACCTTTCTTCGCGCGTCTGCGTCACGGATCACAGAACGAAAACCTCGAGCCCGACTCGCACGAAGAACGGTGCGCGGCCCTTGCTCAGAGTCACTGATCGCTTGCCTTCCGCCAGGGGGACACATCGTCGGTCGCGTGGGAACCACGGTCACAGCAGCCGTCTCTCGGTCTGAACGCAAACAAACAACACCGTCTGCGTACTTCTCACACGCGCCTCGCGATGTGCCCGCCCACTCTCCTTCCCTGCCTAGAACCTACCGCCGCTAGATGCACGTACGTCACCAAACCAGGCATGAAGCCAAAGCAACGAAGGCTTCTGGGGGGAGCAGACAAAGACAAAGATGAAAGGAAAGGAAACGCAAATGAAACGAGCCAACGCTGCGATGGGAAGGGGCCGCGTGTATACGCTGCGACGCGTAGCCGGCCACGGTCCGCTGAACGCCGCGCACCTGCCGGCATTTCGAAGGCACCTGTGTCTGAAAGAAGTCCCACGCGAGGCCATCGGCTTCACTCGCCGGTGGAAACGGCAATTCTCTGGAATGTTTCGCCACTGTCATACGACTCGGTGTGATTGCTTCGCTCTTCCTACATTGAAGAGTTGCCCATTCATCACTACATAGCACCATATAGCGATGGAATGTCTTGCTCGTAAGTGGTCGAAATTGTACGGGACGTGGTAGAGTCGAGGCGGATGATGCTGTGTCCCCTTCCAAGCAATTGGCAACTTGTGACCCTCTTCACTACGGTAAACCAGGACTCAAAAAGAGCTGGTTTTCCATGTGCTCAATATGTTGGGGGTGAGCTGTAGCCGGGTTATTCGTTCCTTAAATGTGGCCCACTCAGAATCCACATTAAAGGCACCATGTTAACTTCCGTTCACTAAAATATGGATAGCATTCCACCGTAACCGTGGATTATGGGAACTTATGATGGACGAATTTCAATAGGATTGTTTACTCTTTACGTAATAATTAGGACAAATGCATAGTAGGATCCACGGCGCTTCCTGGTTGCGATCTTGCGAAGCCCGAATTCGGCAAAGTTTACCTTCTTTAAAAATTGTGTTTAACCATGCTTGTCGGTAATGAATTTCGCTGCGTAATCTTCGTGATTACGGCTTCCTTGGTAAACTCCGACGTTTCAGACAGGCAACAATATATACATTTATACTAATATTTATGTTTCACGTCCCAATACCACGATTTAATTATGCGAAATGCCATGAAAGGAACTGCGGTAATTTCGACCATCGGGTGTTCTTGTACGTGCACTGACATGGTGCACATTAAATAGGTTTTTACTATTTTACCTCCATAAAAATGCGACCGCCGCGACCAGCAGAGCACTGTAACCACTACGCCACCGTGGTGGATAATTTATACATGTGATGCATCATTATGTCATAGTCAGACTATATTTCTCACGTGAATAAGCCAAACCACGGACGACAATCCTCAGGCATTTATCTACATAGCACGTCATCATACATGCCTGTCATGTAGTGAATATTTCACACCGCAGTCTTCTATGAAAACGCAGCATCTGTTAGATATCAAGACATGAAGCCCCATTACCGAAGTCGAACTGTTTTATTGTTTTCTTTTTTTTCCAATTTATGTGGTATATATAAATGGTGCTAGCGGAAATCGTCAACACCGCCCGCTCCTAATTAAGTCCATCGAATACTATTTTTCGCATTTTTGCAACAAACAGGGAGATTGATTGATTGATATGTGGGGTTGAACGTCCCAAAACCACTATGTGATTATCGCGATAGTGGAGGGCTCCGGAAATTTCGACCACCTGGGGTTCTTTCACGTGCACTCAAATCTGAGCACACGGGTCTATATTTCTGCCTCCATCGGAAATGCAGCCGCCGCAGCTGGGAATCAAGCCCGCGACCTGCAGGTCAGCTGCCAAGTACCTTAGCCACTAGACCACCGTGGCGGGGCAACAAACAGGGAGACACATAGAGAGACAAAGAGAATACACAAGAAACTATGCCCAGTTTGCTGCTCTAGCTACCCGCTGATCGCGAGTATGAGGCGAAAAAGACAAAGACGGGGCGAAATAGAGAAAGCGCAAGCTCCTATAATTCACAATACGCATACGCAGCGCAGCGCATCTACACACTCACATTTGTGCATGATTTATGTATGCGCAAATGGCACCGAGGCGGTACGTCTCAATCAGTGCGATGACGCGTAGTGCGCATCGATGAAGTCAACGACATGAAGCTATGGGGCTCGGGGTTTCTACTCAATCAGACGGTTGTAACCATGTGGCCAAAACCGATGAGTGCGCGATTTAGTGCGGCGAAGACACGCAAGTGTCAGCTGGCGTGGCAGCGCTTGAGCGGCATCCCTGCCTTCGACACAAGGCGGTGAGTTGTTCCAGTGGCGGGAGGGGCAAATATTTGCGATCTGCGCGAACAGCATGTGTACTCTGTTCCCGACCCAGTGGCGGCGACTTGTTGCCGAAATCGAGCGAGTCTCGACAGAGGATAGCCGTGCGTGAAACCTCGTGTGGGCGACGTGATTGCTTGCAGGCCGCCTGAACGGTTTCGAGCGACCAGCCGCAGCTCGTTCCCTCTCCTTCGACGCCACATAAGGCATGGCTCGGATGCCTCGAGAAAGACTGGAAGAAGCCCGACGCCAATGACTGCGAATAACTGATATACCTGCTATAGCGAAAGCGAAGCGTGCCGCTTAGTGTATGCACCATCGTTACTGTCACATGCAGGTTCGATTTAAGTTGCATTTGTGAATCGTTGGCGAGCATGCGCCTTCTGCAATCAAGCATACTGTCAACATGAGGTTTCTGAAGTTGCAATTTTATAGGTGACTGCTGGGGGCTGACAACTACTTCAGGAAAGAACCCAGCTTGGAACGCTTGTTATTAAATATTGTTCTTTGGCAAGCGTGGGAAAGATGACAGAAACGAATTATACTGAGAGATTATTTATCTTGCAAATAAGTGTCATATGGCATAGCAAATGCGTGACGAAATCAGTGAGATATCGGCGCTTTCAAGATGAAATGATTAGACAAAAATATTTTTTAGATGGTAAAAGAGCAACCGAGCTGAACAAAACTTGCAATGCTTCTTGCACGTATTAAAGTACTCCTTTGTATTCGCTGACCACGGTTGCCAATGATGGATGGAGCATCATGATTGCTCAATACTTCCTCTGAGAAACAATTGGCGGAGATATCTGCGAAGTAGCAGCATAAGCGGAATAATGTCTTGCGTTCAACCGGCCTGTCCAAACGACTGTGATCGCAACTCCCTGAACGTGTGCCCATGTGAATTTTTTACTAATTTATTTTATATCTCTCTATCTCTATCCCCTTTCCGACTCTTTTCCCCACCCCCGTACAGTGTAGCAAACCAGTTCTTGTAGGTGAACCTCCCTGTCTCTTCCTTTTATTTTTTACTCTCTCTTGAATGAAGGGATGACAAGTTCAAACGAGGTGGCAGCATTGTAGACCCCTTAAGAATGACTGAGCCCGACTGAACAGCCAGATAATAGAATCATATCACGGTAAAAGTGGAGCGGTAAGCAACATTCTGACAACCAACCCTTCACGCCTTCCTTTTTCCTTTTACCTACGTTCCTGCGAACTCAGAAAGAATTGTGGTGGACAACCATCAAAGGCTACCACCTTCAGAGGTAAAGTTGGCCCTAGCCTTGAGCCTACTCACTCACATCTACATTGATTGATATGAGATGTTGAACATCCTAAAACTGCCATATGATTCTGAGAAATGCCGTAGTGAAGGGCTGTGGAAAGTTCGACCACCTGAGGTTCTTTAACGTGCACCCAAATCTGAGCACACGGGCCTATACAACATTTCCGCTTCCATCGAAAATGCAGCCGCCATCGCCGGGATTCGAACCCACGAGCTGCAGGTGAGCAGCCGAGTACCTTAGCCACTATACCACCGCGGCGGGGCACTCACATCTATGCAAACGTAGACATATCGTGGATCGGGTAATTTGGAAATATTTTCATTACGAACGGTGCCTCCTCCCCATTTTAACGCGACCTACAAGTGTCGGTGAGGCACCAAGAACGGCGGTGTTTGTCCGCTTTCCCTCCTATTTTGCTTTCCCTTGTGTACACGGTGGCCTGGAATCACTCCTGCCCTCATCCTGGATCTGCGAGCGATCGCACACCAACTCCTGCGGCCGCCCGTTCGCGCAGATCCGTGCCAGATGAGGAGCCGTCCGCAGCATCTTTGTGTAAACGCCGCGTTCCGCGCGAGTCCGCGTAGCGCACATGGTATCCTTCAGGAGACAGAAAAGTGTGGGAAGGGGGAGGGCAATCTCTTCTTGTGGCTACGCGAAACCTCGGCAGGGGTGTGTGGTGGCGGCCGGATAGCGAGCGCGCTGGCGAAGCAAGTGTTTAGAGGAGAGGCACGAAACATTCTGACTTCGGGTTGCAGCTCCGCGGTGTGGAAAGGAGGAGACCTCTGCGGGCCACCTGGAAAGCGAGCCGCAGCGTAGGAGCTCCGTGAACTGCTTCGCCGAAAGAAAAGAGACGAAAGAAACCTCCGGCGTAGTTTCGTCGCCGAGTGGCTGCAGCCTCTGTTGATGCTCTAGGCCTGCGCTTCCTCGCCAGCGGGTTGATGCACAGTGCTTGCCAGCCTGTGGCCGGATGGATGAGAGACGTGCCGTGGGAACTTCGAATTGCGTGGCATCCCGCGTGCGAGGCAAGGCGGGCCGAGCGGGCGCGCCGACGGTGCCACTGTCTTCTTCCGCGCTCTGCTCTTCCGCTGATTGTCCGAGAAACATGTGCGCCAGTTTCGTGAATTGGCCCGGCCATAAACGACGGTCTGGTGCACACGTGGTTTACGCTTCGGTTTTCCCACATGATGCTGATTAGCTGCGAAAGCTGTTTTTTTTTTCTTTGTTTAGTCTTCCCTAGTTCTTACTTTGCCCAAATTTAGCTGTCTAGTGTGCGACATTCGCCAACCCTTCCCTTGCCGAAAGGCCACAACAGTTCTGGGAAATACTTGCTTTATAGATGTCAATACAATTAAATGACTACCGTTCTCGTAACATTGAATGTTCGGGTGCAAAAGTATTCCATGCAATTTAGTACGTCTCATTTACAAACGCACACTTCCAAGAACATTTAATTGAACGCGTTTTCGGTGTTCTAGCCTACATGCCTCCTGCATGCGTTCTGTCATGTTATGCGTTCAGGCAATAATTAACCAATATTGTGCGCAAGTTCAGCTGCACGTGAACTTCGAGACTAAATGTCGATGCGCGAAGAAGGAGAAACAAGAGCACCACTTTTTTTTTATTATCTTACGTTTTACGTCTCAATAGCACAATATTAGTATGAGAGACGCCATAGTGAAGCGCTACGGAAATTTCGACCATCTGGTGCTCTTCGAGGTGCACTGACATGGCTCAGAACACGGGCTTCTACCGTTTTGCCTCCATCGAAATGTCGTGGCTGGAATCGAACCCGCAACCTTTGGGTCAGCAGCCAAACCCCGTAGCCACTGTTCCACCAACAGAAAGATGAAACAGGAGCCCTGTACTGCAGAATAAGTTATAAGCTTTATTTGATTTGATTGATATGAGGGGCTTAACGTCCCAAAACCAACATATGGAGGAGGAGGAAATCAACCCTCAGATTCAACAACACATGATAAATACACTATACATACAATGTAGAATGCATTACAACAATGAATCAACAATATGTACAATTTGTACAGCCCGGCAGTGGAGGCCTGCTGGAAAATATGTGAAGGGCATTTATGCACACACCCTTCATATGTGCGCCGTAGTGGAGGGCTCCAGAAATTTCGACCACCTGGGTTTTTTTAACGTGCATCCAATTCTGAGAATACGGGCCTACAGCAATTACGCCTCCATCGAAGTTATAAACATCTTTATTTTGCTAAAGCATACCTAAAAAGCAGTTTATGAGCTAAAACGTTGCGCTTCTGCGCATAGGTTATGTGGATTCGGCTCTTGTTTATGAACACGGTATTATCATTGAAGCGACGCGTCAAGCAACTGCATACTTATACTTAGTATCCCGTTATTAAATATCAAGTGTCTATACTGTAACTGGCCCTATAATCACTTCCAGGTTTTGGCACGTAAAAGTCCAGAAATTATTACTCTTCCTGAATCCTTACAATAGTGACCTGCAACATGGGCTGAAATTAATGTAATAGTTTTGCACAGACATATGCCTGTCTAAAGACATTCAACCTTGTGTATGAACCACATGAATTGAGACAGCTTGTCGTATTGCGCTTGCCTGTTCTTACGGCAAGGCAATCTTTTGTAATCTTATAAGGCGCGTAATCCATATTCACGTGTACAAACCCGCGGCGTTTGTCCTTTTGCAGAACCAAACACTTTCTTATTTCAAAATGGGGGGGGGGGGGGTTAAAAAAATGGGTAATGATTTAGAGTACAGGGTACTCTACTATGGGAGAGCTTAAAGCTGTCCCGTGGAGCGATGACTCCGATTGCCTTCCCGTAACAGTGTTTAGAAAAAATTTATTGCCACAAACGTCAATAACACTCAACAGAACATTTCCGTCTTAGACATACTCTAACGATGATGACAAGACAGACGTCATTTACATGAACATGGATATGAGATGACGTTGAAAAAACATGTACATTCGATGGTTCACTCAAACACAACCACAAAATACTTCAAGGTAAACAAGAGACAAATAAAACATAAATATGTGCATTTTGCATATTTACATGTTGGCATGCCATTTTTGCCGGCACATCGACAGTTCAGCCTACCAATACCAGGCCGGCCGAAAGACAAGTTTCACTCGTCCGTCATAGACCGACACAAAAGGGCAAGACCAGTGCCGAAGAAATTCCTCTTCACCGAGGAAGAAGAGCTCCTCCGACAAAACAGACAGCAGCTCCGAGTACAATCGTTCTAGGATCGGGTAGAGCGCGCGGCGGCGGCGGCCCGCTGCAACCGCCTCGCAGCGGTTGCGCCAGAGGCAGAAAGCGCCGGCAACAATGAGAAGACAAGCGAAGCGGCCTCGCGAACAACGCCCAGAAGAAAGGAAGCGATTTACTCTGAGGCAGGGAAATCCAGCATGTACGGCTCTCCAAAAAACGCGAGCAATGATGCAATGCCTCAGAAAATGCTGATTTGTTTCCCGAAGGGAGCAGTTCGGACATGTTGCTGACTGGACTATTCTCCACCTTTCGAGGCGGTCGAGAGTGGGAAGTACACCCCATCCCAGGCGCCACATGAAGTCCCGAAGGTGTCCAGGCAGAAAAGAAGCCGTTAAGGAGCTCCAAGACACCCGTCTAGAGCGAGCACGGCGGGCTGGCGGGACCAACGGAAGCAACAAAGCAGCAGTTGTCTCAACTATGTGGTTGTTCAAAACATCTATGCCAGGACAGCTCGACTTGACATGGCGAAAAAATGCAACAGTTGTTGCATAAAACGCAGGAAGTGTTATTGACTGTGGCCCCCTGTTAAGTTGCGCATTAGGCATCAAATGGCGAAGGTGAGTACCCAGAAAGTAGTATGCAAGCGTTCGTGCGGGAGATTCCTCCCCTTGCACTAGGCGCAAAAGGAAACGCAGTGCCAGCAGCCGACAGCGTATGGACACTGAAGGGAAAGCAAAGCCTCCTTGAGCACGCTGCTGTCCCAGTGCCGCGCGAGAGACCAACTCAGTGCCGCCTGACCAAAAAAGGAACACAAAGCAGACTGTAGTGATCGCACGATACGTAAAGATGGTTGCACGACGTGAGAAAGGTACCAAATGCGACCGCAAAATACAGTCTGCGCAAGGTACCTCCGCTCAAGAAGCGGGAAGTCAAAATCCTGTGCATCCTGAATTTTCAGTCTTACTTCCTCGAGAGCGTTTAACCAAACAGATTCGCAAATGCCGTAGTGATTGTATGAAATACCTAAAATACGAAGGGACGCGGCCGGCTGAATGGGAACACCGGCGCTAAGCCTGGAGTTTGGAGAGCCAATGAAGAAATACCGGGATTTGGAGATGTTCAACGCTGCACCTGAAATGTCGCCATACTGGGAAAATACATGCAGGCTGCGTGAAAGGCTATCTTCATCTGAAAGGTACAGGGTTATATCATCAGCGAAAGCTGTGACTTTCACGACACCGCTACCAGGAAGCGCAAGACCCCGGACACGTGAATCCGCGTCAAGAGCACGCAAGTATGGCTCAAGGCTGAGGACAAATAGCACAGGAGACAATGGACAACCCTGACGGACCCCACGTGTTATGGAAAAGGCAGCACTTTCCCAACCATCCAGAACTAGTGTGCTTTTCAGACCAGTGTACGTATATTTAATCATTTCCACAAACGAATGAGAAAAGCCGAAGGCTGTGAGCACTTTAAAGATATACGCGTGCTCTAGTCGGTCAAACGCTTTTTCCTGGTCCAAAGACACAAGGATACCACGCGCAGATCGCGACAAAGTATAAGCTATGATATCCCGTGTCGTATATGACAAGCTGTGTATTTCTCGTCCAAGCACTGATGAAGTCTGGTGATGACCTATTAGGGTGTTCAACAGACCCCTCAAACGTTGAACGGTTACCGCCGCGAATATCTTATAGTCAACGTTGAGGAGCGTGATTGGTCTCCAATCTTCAGGATTAACAGAGGAAGCATCACCCTTTGGAATAAGCACAATGCGTCCATCTCGAAAACTTGATGGAAAGACACCGTCCTCGTAGCATCGCCGGATTACCGCGGTAATTGTAGCACCAATCTCATCCCAAAATGTCAAGTAAAACTCAACAGGTAAACCGTCTGGCCCTGGGGCCGTTCCACGTTTCATAGATTTCAGTGCCACCTTTACCTCTTCAGCCGACGGAGGGATGTGCAGGCAATCTGCAACTTCTTGAGGAATACGGGGCAAACTTCTAAGCATTGGCGGTGTTTCATCACAGTTAGTCCGCATGGCCGAACACGACATTGCTTCAAAATGCGCCAAGAAAACAGATCGATCACGCGTAGGAAGCCGCTGCGCAGGTGGTATTTGTGCTGTCATAGAGACAGGTGACTCTGATTGCCCAAAAAAGGAATGTCTCGCGTAGCGCAGCACCTCGGGATGTGCACATGGGTTGTGTCTACAGCGCCATGCTGCTGCCGCCAGGGACGAAGCAGCAGTCAAGCGCTGAAAGCGTTCACGCAGTTCACGCTGCCACGCTCGCATCAGAGGAGAAGGCGTCTCGGCGCGCAAAGCAATGCGTAACTTCATCGCGGTATCAGAAAGCTCTTCAGAAACGCGTCGACGAAGCGAACGCCCCTCCACTGCGCAGCGCAGGCGCCACTGTGTTTTAAGCGCATCCCAATCTTCAGGACCAGACGCCGTGAGCGACACACGTATTGCGCGTGACAAATCTAATCTTGAGCGCGCGTCCTGCAGGACGCGAACATCAAGACGCCATGGCTTTTCTGAGAAAGAAAATGGAACTTCGAGCTTTAAGACAATAGGCCGATGATCAGATACGTACACAGGAGAAGGTGGGAAGGACGGAACGCATAAATCAGAGACAAACGCCTCTAACGCTCGTGGGATATAAGCCCGGTCGAGCCTGCTGGAGGATCGTCCACGTCGCCATGTCCAAACAAAGGTATTTCCGTGCACTACATTGTGCGCGTCTAGTAATGAAAAGTGGTGGACAAGGCGGCGAAGCTCGCGTGAATTCCAAGCAGACCGGCCCCAGCCAGGACCTTGTACATCGGTTCGCGTATTTAGAACGCAGTTGAAGTCGCCAATCAAAATGACGTCACGACCGTCAAGAAAAAACACATCCAGGTCTCTAAAAAAGTCATTAGACTGTCCAGCTTGCGCTGGCCCATACACACACAGTATCCTTAATCTGAAAGAAAAGTAGCTACAGTCTAAAGCCAAAACCCTGCCCACGCCATCGTAAAAAGCATGATGATCCCTTAATAGAGCTCGGTTAAAAATAATAATACCTACTCCCGTAAAACGAGATGTAGCAAAAGAGAAATAACAATCTAGGTTGAACCTTCGTTTAAAAGCAAGCACGTCGGATAGCGAGAAAAAATTTGTTTCCTGGAGGCACAAAACATCACAATTTGCAGCGCGGGCGACACTAATCACTTCAGCCTGCTTTGCCGGACTGCGAAAACCCTGAACGTTCAATGAAATAATATGCAGTGTAGTAGCCATAATGAAAAGTAAAGACTAACCTGGACGCGTAGTTCTAGACGGTGTCCTGGAAAGTGTCCAGGGGACACTTGCTCGACCAAATTACAACGCACTGTTCGACCCTCCAGAAGAGGGTCGAGGTTTTTTGGACCGTTGGGATTTACCACGGCCATCACTGCGTTCATCGGAGCAAGAGCTGGAAGTGTGCTCTCGCTTTGTTTCACGTGGAGCTCCCATTTCAACGTCAAAATCGGCAAGGCTAGACAGTCCGATGCTACTATCCAGTCCCAGGCTGAAGCCGTCTTCCGAAGACGTGTCCTGAGGAGGTAGGGACTGAGCCACCGGCAAGCTTGGATCCACATTCTTGATGCTGGCAGCACTGTCCGCGTCTCGGCAGTCCGGTGTAGGCACCCTTTGTGTGGGCGATTTTTTACGTGTACGACGCGATGTCGAAATGGTCGGAGCGGCCGCAACAGAAGAGGCTGTGGTGTTTTCGCCACTGTTTTCCAAAATAACCGGGGTCGTAGGGCCAACTCCAACAGCAGCAGCCTGATAACTGGGGTCATTTGTGCACTGAACATCAAGTGGCGTCAAAGAAGAGACGCCGACGCCGTTTTCAGGGCAGTGCGTTGCGTCTTTCGAAGCGCACGGTTCCTGCACCAGCGGGGAGGCCAACGCGCCAAGCGTCGCATCGACCATCGCGCTTTCGTTGTGCGCTTCGTTTGAAGGAACTTGTAGGGGTGAGGCCAGCACAGCGTCGGTGACCTCCTCTGCGTCCCCCGAGTCGGTAGTTGGTTCCATTGCCGGTGTCAGTGGTGGAAAGGCACCAGCGGCAGCGTCTGAGTAAGAGCGGCGGACAGGGCAAACCACAGTTGGGTGGCCGTCCCCGCAGCGTCGACATGGGCGGTCACATCCATCACTAACGTGACCGTGCACACCACAGCGACCACAATACGGTGTTGTGCACTGGGCTCGTAGATGGTCCCCTGAGCCGCATCTTCGACATACACGCTGGAGACCACGGTAGTCAAACGTAGCACGGTGACCGGAGATGCGCAGGTAGTTCGGCACAGGATTAGCGGCGTTCATCTCCATTCGAACATACCGCGTTCCAGTGAGTACGCCGCGTCGCCCGCTCATCAAACCACTGGTGACAGTGAGCACCTTGCCATATGGGGATAACGCTTGGACGAGAGCTTCGTTTGAGACGAACGATGGCAGGAACAGGCAGGCGACGTTGGTCACTTGTGGGCCAACGGGAACGACTTGAACACGCTCGCCGCCGATCACCAGGCAGCCAGCATTGACGATTAGAGACATGGAGGCCATGCTCTTAACGGTGACTTGGAAGTTTCGAGCTCCCTGATGCTGCACGCAGTATACCTCTGAGAGGCCGACTATTGAGGCCGTCGCATCAACGACGGTCTCGGCACTAGTCCCCGTAGGGACAACAACGTCGAAGACAAGCGCCTTCGAAGGCGTCCAAGACGCGACGGGCACCATGACTCGTACTGACGGACGCCCCTGACGTAGAACGATCAGGGACGTCCTTAGCACTTACTTCACACGAGCAAACACTCGAGTTGTTAACCGTTAAGACCCTGCGACGCAAGATCTAAAAAAAGGTCTGTCTGTCGAACTATCCATTCATACACCCAGCTAAAGTTTAAGCTTTTGCTGAACGCCCTGCTATCTTGAACTGGTGGCTGCGTTCATACTGGCAAACATTGTCGATTCAAAATTAAATATACGGATATCATATGCGTAAAATCAATACAATAGTATCAGCTGACATGTTCCTTTTATACAAAATGATAGACACATATATCTACATACAATACTGCTTCTTACGCTGGGCTAGAAATGCGATTCTCTGTATGAAAAAATTGGCAGATCCCACGTACAGTGCGAATCGATGACATGCGAAGGACGAATGAGGAAGGTTTATATGTCAGTTTAAAATAAGCACAACGTTATCAGGCGGAGGTAAATGCTGCCGTACATGGCTTCCATGTCATAATTATATTTGGACGTGTCATTTTCTTCATCACCTATTCAAGCCACCTGATACGAAATTTTGTATGTGTTGAGCTTGCGAAACGGCCGTGAGCGTGCTATGAGCGTAGCATGTAGTCCAGTTTTACATGGCATGCATGTCATGATTATCATGTTTGGACGTGTCCTTTACATTCGTCATTCATTCACGTCACGTAATACCGATTTGGTATATGGGGAACTAGTGAAACGGCAATGAGCATGCCATGAGCATAGCATGTAATCATGTTTTACATGGCACGCATATCATGATTATCATTTTCGGACGTGTCATTTAACTTCGTCGTCTATTGAAGTCATGCAATACCAAATTTGGTATATGCGAAGCTATAGAAACGACCGCGAGCACATCATGAGCGTGGCATGTGGTCATGTTGTTACATGATACGCATCTCATGATCATCATGTTTGCACCAGTCACATACCTTGGTCGTCAATTCACATCCCGTAATACCAAACTTGGTATATGAAAAGCTAGCTATGTAAAGCTAGTCGGGGAGAGCATCATGAGGAAGCTAATAGAGAGTTTTAGTACTGCGGATTGGTGCTACGTACGCATCACGCAAGCGCCTTGCGTTACGTGGCGTCGTTTGCCACTAATCGGCTTTTAGTACGCCGTAGTACCCGCGTACGTAACGAGCGTGAAGCGTGTTGCGCCATCTGGTAGATCAAAATAGAAGCACGTGTTGTTGGCAGCTAATGTGAGCCAATCCAAGTGTTATAGCCGGATTATGGCCATATTTTAAGCCACAGAGCCGGTCGGTGCTTGCCTTCGATGCCGTCATTTTGCCAAACGAAGTCTCGCACTGTCGCGAACTTGTTCGAGAGCGGCGCGATCAGCTCATACGTACGCACGCACGCATCTCATGCGTGCGTACGTGGCGACTGCGTACGTAACGCGATACGTGCGAGTTGCGGTCTGCGCATGCGCACTACGCAGAACGTGGCGTCCTTACGTACGCAACGCCGCCACGTACGCAGTACTAAAACTCTCTAATATACTGCGACGTAACGTTGACGCAGGCACGCTGGGCGCAGCGACGCTACGCTAGCACAACACGAATACATAATAGCCTGATGCTACACCCTATACAGCCTACACACTATAGCCTGATTGACACACTACAGCCTGATGCCAGACGCGACCAGCGTCCGTCGGCGCGGCCAGGCGCCAACCGGCGCGAAATGCGACATGCTGCATTTCGCACCAGCGACGTTACCCAGAATGCATCGCGTCTGAGAGATGCCGGGCGTGCTCAAACGCGCAAGCGTCAAAGCAACGCAGTGCGGCGCGTACCTGCGAGTATAGAGAGTTTTAGTACTGCGTACGCTGCGTACATGGTGGCGTTGCGTACGCAGGGACGCCACGTTCTGCGTAGTGCGCATGCGCAGACCGCAACGCGCACGTATCGCGTTACGTACGCAGCTGCTACGCACGCACGCATGAGATGCGTGCGTGCGTACGTATGAGGTGATCGCGCTGCTCTCGAAGAAATTCGCGACAGCGCGAGACTTCGTTTTGCAAAATGGTGGCATCGAAGGCAAGCACCGACCGGCTCTGTGGCTTAAAATATGGCCATAATCTGGCTATAACACTTGGAGTGGCTCACATTGGCTATCAACAACACGTACTTCTATTTTGATCTACCAGATGGCGCAACACGCTTCACGCTCGTTACGTACGCGCGTACTACGGCGTACTAAAAGCCGATTAGTGGCAAACGACGCCACGTAACGCAAGACGCTTGCGTGATGCGTACGTAGCACCATTCCGCAGTACTAAAACTCTCTTACATGTCAGGCAGATAGGCGCCTGGCGTGGCACCGCCGGCACGACGCGACGAAGCGAACGCTGGAGCACACGTGCGCCGGGTCACGTCTATCTGTATTGGCGCCTTGAGTGTGGCATGTAGTCATGCTCTTACATAACACGCATCTCATGATTATCATTATGCATCACTCAATGCCTTCGTCATCCGTTCACGTGACGTAATACCAAATTTGGCAAATGTGAATCTAGCAAAACGGCCCCGAGGGAATCATGTGTGCGGCATGTAGTCATGTTGTTACATCACACGCATCTCATGATTATGCTGTTTGAACATGATAATAATGACATGCGTGTCATGATTACATATGTCGTCCGTTCGCGTCACGTAACACTGAATTTGGTACATGTGAAGCTAGCCAAACGGCCGCGAGTGCATCATATATAAGCGTGGCATGTAATCATATTCTTACATGACACGCATGTCTGGATTTTCATGTTAGCGTCTCTCGCTTGTGTTCGCCATGCAATGATGTCATACCATACATCTTTTGCAAGATATGCGAACGAAACACCGCAAGAGCAACAAGATCGTGAAATGTAAATCATGGCATTCATGACATACATGTAATTATTTTCATGTTATGACTTGTCAATTATGCTCCTCATACAATGATGTTATGCCATAACAATATTCCTATAGATACCATTATTGAGAGACGGCCAGGAGAGCTAAATGTCAAAGACAGACAGACAGACAGACAGACAGACAGACAGACAGACAGACAGACAGACAGACAGACAGACAGACAGACAGACAGACAGACAGACAGACAGACAGACAGACAGACAGACAGACAGACAGATAGATAGATAGATAGATAGATAGATAGATAGATAGATAGATAGATAGATAGATAGATAGATAGATAGATAGATAGATAGATAGATAGATAGATAGATAGATAGATAGATAGATAGATAGATAGATAGATAGATAGATAGATAGATAGATAGATAGATAGATAGATAGATAGATAGATAGATAGATAGATAGATAGATAGATAGATAGATAGATAGATAGATAGATAGATAGATAGATAGACAGACAGACAGACAGACAGACAGACAGACAGACAGACAGACAGACAGACAGACAGACAGACAGACAGACAGACAGACAGACAGACAGACAGATAGATAGATAGATAGATAGATAGATAGATAGATAGATAGATAGATAGATAGATAGATAGATAGATAGATAGATAGATACGCTCAAAGTCACCGAAGTTCGCTAAAAAATGCTTCGCATTTAAAAGCCCTGGCCCTGCTGACTAGATGGTGCCGCCAGCTGGCAGGGCAGAAATAGTATGAGAATAGCATCATGGGTGGCCGCGGATGAGACCATGACTGATGTGGTTCGGCCGGCAGCAGATTATCGTCTTTTGACAACATTTGGATGGAAGCATGCACATACGTCGCCAATTGTTTAAGGCACCTCACACCATAATTGCATTGTTTGTTTTTTCCAAGTTTACAGATACTAACGGTGACGGCTAATACCCAGTACTGCATGGTATGGGAACACTGAAGCAAAAAACGTAGCTCACTCATAGATGAACAGGTCGTGCAAGAAGATCCGGAAGGCTAGTGGAAGGCTTCGCTGACGTCTCTTAACCTCGAGTTGTCGCATTATAAAAAGAAAATGAAAAAAAAAAACGCCAGGCCTGCGCAGAAAGCGCAGCGCAGTCACAACGACAGCTAGAAGAGCGGCCTATCATAGCTTTTTCAAAAGAACTATTGGGTAAATACTGCAAGCACACCTGCTTGATACCCACTAGGTCATCAATAATAATTTTTTTGGGGTAGTAGGCTGGCATTCGCTATGCTATTTTTCGTCGTTCTTCTGAGAAGCATGGTATCCGCTAAACGCTTGCAAAGGATTTTGTGCGAAATGTTCATTCAGGGGCTGGCGACGATGAAGAATTGTGCCTGAAGTGGGTATGCACCACAGTTATTAGGGGAATGAAATCAAGCTTTTGTGATATGTTGGAACATTGGATGGCCCACTCATTACGCTATTCACATTGTGCGACGACTGATTGTTCTTTCGCTGTTTAAAAACGCTTTATAAGTCGTAATAACGAGATTACTTTCCCTACTTTAAGCCTGCCTAAGGCAAGTTTGCCCACAGGTCACGAGCAGCGGCACCCCGCCACGGTGGTCTAGTGGCTAAGGTACACGGCTGCTGACCCGCAGGTCGCGGGATCAAATCCCGGCTGCGGCGGCTGCGTTTCCGATGGAGGCGGAAACGTTGTAGGCCCGTGTGCTCAGATTTGGGCGCACGTTAAAAAACGCCAAATGGTCAAAATTTCCGGAACCCTCCACTACGGCGTCTCTCATACTCATATGGTGGTTTTGGGACGTTAAACCCCACATATCAATCAATCAATCACGAGCAGCGGCGTAGCTCAGAGGTAGAATACTGGGCTGGCACCCAGCGGACCCAGGCTCGAGCCTCGCTTTGTCATTGGTGCTATGTGACGCCTGCCTAAGGCAAGTTTGACGAGTTACAAGCACAGCGTAACTGAGTGATGAAATACTGGGCTGGCATCCAGCACACCCTGGTTTGAAAAGCCCCACTGTGCCATTAATGATGGTCTAATTTCGCGCGATGTGGTTACGGCCACCGGCGGCGGCGACGGCGGACAACTGCGCCTGACCCAAGTTGTGATCTGATATAAGCTGTTTCTGTAAAAGGTTTGGGTGTCGGCTGCAAGCCACGGCTACTTGGAAAGAGAGATTGAAAAGACTTTATTCACAGGATCCTACGTGGGGTATGTGCTGGCCTCGCAGGGCGCGGTCTACCCTTCTATGTTCCTGTCTATGCAGTTCTAGAAACACTGAGCCGAGAATTCGAGGGTTGAACCTGACCCGACACTTGGGATAAGGAAGTCAGCCACCTGTTGCAACTGAGAATGCGCGCCTGGTCGTAGAGTGAAGTTTCTCTTTCTTTCTCTGACCACAGTAAATCCTCCAGAGCGGGTAATAATGCCACCAACTCCACTCCAACACTGTACGACTTGTAGGAGCAACTGGTTATTTCGTGTCGAGGTACAGAACGCACAATGATCGTGGGCTGCACATACGCTTCGATCGTACTCAGGTTACTTCTTTACACAAAGAAGAGAAAAAAATGGTCGTTCTTTTATGCAAATGAAGTGTTACCAGATAAGTAAGCTTTAGTAAGGTGAAATGCTGGACCTGCTGGCGATAGATAATGAAGCATTGTCAAGCACAAGAGACAATAAGGCAAGGAGAGATGTAATTGACAAACGATTTCCCCGTCTGTATATCCTATAGCTTGGCGGCGCTGTAGCGCTTCAATGTAATCAATTGCACGCAGGAATTCTCTTTTAGTCGTTATAATATATTATACATCACCGTTACTTGTATTTACGTAAGTTATCTCTCTGTGATTTCTTTTTTTTTTTGTAATCTTGAGGCTTGACTTGCCAAATCTATTACCAGGCATTCCGTAATAGGAGGCTCTAAACGAAATTTCAGCAGCCCGGAATCCTTGAGGCGTAGCTAAGTCCATTTGGGTGGCTATTTTAACATCTCTACCCAATAACGTGGTGGTCAACGTGGCCATGATTAGAGACGAGATAACCATCCAGAGGGATAGGCTGTTTATGGGGCCGTGGTTACTGCGATTTCAACTGTGGCTGAGTTTTCATGGTTTGAGTGTTATAATTTGCAGCCACCTGAAAGTTAAAAAAAAATACCTGCAGTTGACTTCAGGTATTTTAGGTTCTTTCATTCATATCAGAGGCCACTTAGTCAAGGACATGTGGGGTTTAACGTCCCAAAACCACCATATTAATATGAGCGACGTAGTCAAGGAAATTATGCCTAGGGTGTTTTTACGAGGATGGATTCGCGGACACAGCGACCTACCCAATTGTGTACTTCAGCGAGCGTTTCATTTAGGTGCGTGCAAAGGGATTCTATGATCTTAAAGCTTAATTCTCGGGCTGTCTTGCACGAAGCAATGTGGTCCTGCATTGATGTGGGTACTTTGTCGCTGCAGAAACACAGGTTTGTATAAATTGCACACTTTCCAAATATGTCTACTGATTTACTTTTACTTGCGTTCATATGCGTTGTGTTTACGTAGATATTGGTAACACTGCCAATATGCTACAAAGTCTTCACCGATGTGATTTTTCTGATTTCGTATTTGCGTGTCATCTGTTCCTAGTATGAATAAGAGGCAAATAAATTAAAATATGAATGCACAACAAAGATCTTAAAATGATGTAAAAAAAACGATGTTCACCAACGCATATATGCTTTTATGTGCTGTCTGAGTAGCCTTGAAACCTCCGTCTGCAAGGTCTCAGTTTTTCTTTCTTATTCACGTGATGGAATTAGATGTTGCACAGATAGGTCACCAGCGACTCCTTATTTCTTAGAGGCGTCTAACAAGAAGCAAGTAGGGCTCAGTTCTAATTTGTGCATATGCTTCAATCAACATTGGTCCAAGATCCTCACCTAGGCGCGATGCTTGATACTAAGAAGACTGGGTAACGTTCTCTGTAACAGAATCGAACAGTAACTCGCTTCAACCCGTTGCAGCAGCAATTAAGGCTCTGAACCATAATAGGGTGACTTTGCCATCATAAGGTTTTAATTACATCGACGACTCTGTCCACCTAAGTCTTTTTATGGGCCACCGAACGAAGTCACTTAAGAAGGGTGGGCTGTCGTTAAAAAAAAAAAGGCGGCACGCTTCGGATTCAAGAAGACGTAGCTTCCGCTACTGCGGCTTTATGATGCGCGGCTTAGCGGCATTCCTTGATAAGCGAACGCGGGGCCGCCTCGCCTTGCCTCTGGCGCGTGAGAAACGCACCGCCCTTGAACCGCTTCTGGAAAGTGTCGCGAGCTCTCCGAATCTTTCGGCCGCAGTGCAGTATCGGAGAAAGTTGCTCCTCGCCACACGGCCTACCCTCACACCATCCTACGGAAACTGTCAGCGTCCTTCACTAGGGCACAGTACAGCACCAGTTGGCTGCGTAAACCACCATTCGAAACTGCGCGTGGCGTAAATTAAGGATGTACGTGTCGTACCGGATGAGACGTGAACAGCCTGGCACATTTTGTAGAAAGTGCGTAATATAGCTGCGTAGTGCATCGCGCACCACGTACGGATGCCATTGACCCATTACAAAGGTTCCTTCTCTTCCCTGGTACGAAAAGAAAGCTAGCGTGCGGTTAACGTACAGCCGAGCGTGATTTGAAGGTTATCGCCCGAGCGTCGACCAAGAACTACAACAGCGCTGCAATCCAGAACACTCTTTCAAGGAGGGGGTAGTATCACGCAAGCTTCACTCACTCTTCTTGCTGTTCCTTAAGCGGCGATCACTTCCGTCTCGGGATGGCGATTAAACGAAGCAGTGCCAAGCGTCAGCTTTAACACATCTTTCCCAGTAATTTCATAATCACCTGTGGAAATGAGCACCCACGAAGAATACACCTAACTGCAGCGATTAGAAGGCGGGAGAGAGAGTAACAGGTGTGTAATTTGTTGTAACGGTGATTGCTGCAACATAAAACAGCCAACGAGGGAAAGAAGAATGCGCATTCTTCATTTTCACTTTTCCGAACCACGCACCACTAGGTCCCTGGCCAGGATGTTAGGCTGGTCGATCCTCGAGCGATAACCTTCATATCTCGGACGTCCTAAAACACAATGACAATAGAGAACTTTCTCAAGTTGCTGCGTAAAAAAATTATTACCGTGATCGTGCACTCTCGAAGCAAAACTAGAAAATGCTTGGTCAACTACCCTTTATTGCACCTTCGTGCATGCGTTCGCACATTTGTGCGTATACTCATATGAAAAAACTTGGAAATTTCGGAAAGAGCCTGAGCCCTTTCTCAACACTGCCTCCTCTCCACCCAGTGTCTATGCCAGCAGATACTGAAGATGTCTGAAGTAGTGTTGCAGTTTGACAATACACTACATATTATGTCCTAAATAGTGCCCCATAGATGAAGAAGCGACGTAGAGCCGCTCCAGGAAGCAGCGTATAACCTCCGGGAGAGCAGCTCGCCACGTGAAGCTCGTCGGTGGCCTGCTTAGTATCGGCGCGAGCGTCGTAATCGCGATAAGACACCCACTCTGACCCTCAGCACCCGCGTTGAATGAGGGGCGACGAAAGACATGGGCAGCCGCCAAGAATACAGATGGTCAGCCGCGATTCCTTTGCTCATGCCTGTGGCGTATACGAGGTGATGGAAGCCAACAAGAATTTTTCTATGCATTCGTGCTTTCTGGTAATATTATGTGGTCTTACCGAAGAGGTTTAATAGATTTTGTTTGAAACCTGCTTGGGTCTTTGACTTACCGAACCATGATTGCATCATGAGGCATGCCGAACTGTAAATCTCGGGAACTTTTGACCCAAGTGTTAGTATTCAGGCTGCACGTTCGCCCCCCATAGAATGTAATGGACCGTAGCGGCAGTGATTGAATGCGCTACCGGCGGATCACTACCCAAGCACGGCGAATAATGTACCACTATAACAGTTCATGCGTGATTTCTCAGATGTTAGAAATTTTTTTGTATATTTATTCCCGACAATAAAGCAATTCTCTACGAAAGTTAGCCGGTATGGTGTGTAACCGATGTTTCCTTATTCTGATAATGGTCATGCAGTTAAACCCCGCTGAGCGCCGAACGATTTCGTTGACGGATGGAATGTCCAAATCGACGAGCACGAATACTTACGTGGACGTTAAATAGAAATGGAGGTGGTACAAGCTAACGAGAAGTTTGACTGTTCGACCGTGCGCAGTGGGTTACAATCTGTTAACATCACCATACATGCACGTACGTGTGATTGTTGAGTACGTGCCCCGCCGTGGTGGTCTAGTGGCTAAGGTACTCGGCTGCTGACCCGCAGGTCGCGGATTCGAATCCCAGCTGCGGCGGCTCCATTTCCGATGGAGGCGGAAATGTTGTAGGCCCGTGTGCTCAGATTTGGGTGCACGTTAAAGAACCCCAGGTGGTCGAAATTTCTGGAGCCCTCTACTACGGCGTCTCTCATAATCATATGGTGGTTTTGGGACGTTAAACCCCACATATCAATCAATCAATTGTTGAGTACGTTGTTTGTGCTAACACTGCTATGCCTAATTTCATATTGTATGTGCTGTGGACTTGCTACGCTTGGAGGCTTAAATATTCCGTGAACTTTGTTATTAGACAGGTTTAGGCGATAAGGAGTAGCCGGCGCCCTATTGGTGCGACATCTCATCTAAAAAAAAAACGAGAAGTTTGCTACTGTAGAGTTAGGTAACATTAACCACAAGCTTACGCCACATAGCTTGCCATTACACTTTAATTGCATTAATTCGAAAGCACAAGAACATTTAAAACATGACAGTCATGCGCCTCTTGTCTCCATAATGATAGTAAATATATATGTAGTAAAAAATGTTCTACTCTATACGGTCATTCAGGCCAGGCAAACCCCGCCCGTTGCAACACCCCAACTACCACCCCCACCACTATCTCGCAACCATTTCGAGGTGCATGCGCCTTGTACAGAATAGTACTGAGCATAAAATGAAGAAATCAACCCGAAACCAACAAGAAAAATAAGTAATAGGGGAGGAGTGTGAGGCAAAAGCAACGTTAAGGGAATAGTTTCGTTTCAAGCTCTGATTGATATTTGAAAATTATTTTAAACACTGCACTGTTCAGTCTCTCGATATTTGTTAGGAACACAGGTGAAAAAGGACACATGCAATTTTAAAAGCTGCACCAGCACCACGAACCTAAATTATTGTAGCGCAAAGAGAAAACAATCAGGTTGCTAGTACTTTGAAAGATCTATTTATATTTGTTATAGTTATTATTCCGGTTACATTTACCTAACGTACCCGATAGGAGCCCGCAAAAAGATTCTGAAAGGCCGGTGGGCTATTGTAAAGCGCCCTCTGCACCTAGGGTGCAAATGCTCAATTGGTGTTTTGCAGATATTGGAACATCAGCACAGCAGGTAACTAAACGCACTGATTGGATGACGTCAACAAGAAAAAAAAAGATGGCAGGAGGATCGTATCATGACGCTGCGGCAGCAAAACCCCGGCAGGTGCGAGTTCTTATCTGCGGCAAGTCACATCGAACAATGCCCTGGCCGAGCCCCGCCCCTCGCGCACCGCCTCCACGCCGCTAACACACACATCATCCCGGCGCCGACTCGCGGTTCTTTTCCCCTCTGTCCATTCTCCTGTCGCACCACAACCTTTACGCCTCATTCTGCAGGTTGCACACAACGTAGCACGACCGCCGTGTGCACGTGGCTGCGAACCATATAAGACCATCAAACGAAAGTCGTGACGTTGGTAGGTGTGTGAATGACTGTTCACTCGGTGTGCGCCTCTCGGAAAGGAAAAAACAAACAAGAAAATAAAAGGAGCACCCACGCAGCGTCACGACCGAGCATGGCCGTCTTGCATCTCGGGCCTTCCCGCATTCCAGAGGTCACATAATGCGCGAGCACTGTTCACTCGATGCGCACGTTTAGGGGCAAATAACGACCTCGGGTCACGAGACGGTGGGCGTACACGATTCGCGCAGTTTTAGCGTACGATGACAGAGAAGAAAAACAAGATAACCGGAACACGGAGAGCTAGTACAGCAGCAGAGTTCGTAGCATGCGAACGAAAACTCAAAAACACCGGCTGCATTGCCCAGAAGAGCAAGCTTTGCACTTGGCGTCTTGCAACGTAGGCGCAGCGCGCGTCGTCAGCTTGTCCGACGCGAAGCTGAATTTGCGCGGATACCGGGCGAGCCAAGAACGGAGCAGGCGCGCGACTCGACCACCGCCCGCCATGGCGTCTTTATGCACAAAAAAAAAACACGCACGCGCTCACAAAAGCTCGCGCGTGCCTGCGCATCCGGTGACCTATGACCCCTGATGCCATGACCCCGCCCCCTTTAGTGGGGCCATTTTCGACCCCCGTACTCCCCCGCAGGGTGGGCCCAGTATGGGGTGGGGGGGGGGGGGGGGAGGGGTTCAAGCGTATCGCGCGTGCGTGCCCGTACACAGGAAAAAAACACACGGAGACGTGCCCGACTTGATGCACGCTTTCTGGTCTCACCACAAACATGCATGAAAGCGCGCACACACACACACACACACACACACACACACACACACACACACACACACACACACACACACACACACACACACACACACACACACACACACGTGGCTGACTTGATGCACGCTTTCTGGTATCACCACAAACATGCATAAAAGCACACACACTCACACACAATCTCTCTTTCTCTCTCTTTTTCTCCGAAGGCGGTTTTCGTTCGTCTTGAGTTATTCCTGCCTTTGTCAGTTGTGTTTCTTCTTTTCAATAAATGTTTTCAGCTAATCCTTAGAGTGGCCCATTGCCTGTTTCTCAAAAAGCAGGTGGGCATTTTCTTTTTTATCGCGGGTGACTAAGTAATGCAGGAATTCAAGAAAAACCAAACGAACATCGGCAGATTCGCGCTCCTCCCAGAGGTGGCAAACGTGAGCATTCCGTAGCGTACGTGGGTGTAACGGTATTTGACGCGGCCTTACCGCTAGCTCTCTCCCTCTCTGAGCTTCTCTTCGTGTGATGGCCACGCGTTCACGTCGGACGGCCACGGACGCCCGGAACGTGCGCATCCTGTAGGAGCGGCTCGCACCGACCGACGGACGAAGCGGCGACGCTGCGTTGCTTACACGAGTGGATTCGTGCGTCACACGCGGACACACCGGATGCCAGGCTACGAAAGGGCGTGCCCGTGTTCTTGCAACACGCGGCGCCACGGAAAACTGACGCGTGGTGCACACCTTTGTGTGTAGAGCGGGCGCTTTGTACGTCACTTTAGGTTAATTGGTGCGTACGAAATATCTCGGAGATATCGTGTGCACGTGCCAAACTGCTGCATCGGTGCGCTTTACGACGGTGCCCAGTCCAGATCAGAGAACGTGTACAGTCGCGCTCAATATAAATCGCATCTTGCCGTCTCTACTCAATATGGCGCCAACACCGCAAAGTAGCCCCCCACACAAAAAATTGGTGAGCTAAGCTCTCTAAATTAGCGGTGCTTTATGAACCAATTTAACATTTGTAGGTACCATTGTTGAGGGTTGGGGTGACTTTAACCACAGCCAACGTGTCGACAGCCAACAGCCAACCACAGACAACTAGAACAAACAAAAATAAAAGACCCCAACACCAGTGAGACACTGGCATTTAACCATCCATCTCCCAAAGCATGTGACAGAATAAAAGATTATCCAAAACAAAATAGAAGGCTGCTACTAGTTTAGAACAAAATTGAAGGTCCCCATTATGGATCCGATGCACAGTGCTTCACCCGATCGTTAGCCTTCACTTCGTGGATATGCGTAAATTGTTTGCTTCTTCTTATATTTGTTTCACTCTCTCGCTCTCTGCCATCTTTCTTCACCTTTCCCAATCTCCATGTACAAGGTAGCGAACCGGCCGTTCTTTCCTACTTTCCCCCCCCCCCTTCTCCCCCAAGTGTCATGGTGATGTCATCACCTGAGAGAGTGTTACTGCGTTACTTAACCCCACTCTTCACCCTCCTCCAATTCAATAATCTCTTCTCCAGCAGTTCTTTTTTCGGTGAAAACCTCTGCGTTCGGCTTTTCTTTATTCTTCCTTCAACAATGCACACAGTATGCACGGTGCGCAAGCCCTTCTGAAGTGAAGGTACCATTTCTACAGTCTATGTGAAAGCGCCGAACGATGATGCCAGGTAACACTGCCAGGTAACGCTGCCAGAACTTGCGTGTGCAAGTTCTTTCCTATACTTCGCAGTGGTACCTTTCCTTTCAGTGGTACCTTCTGAAGGGAAGGCACAATTTGTACAGGCAATGTGAAAGCGCCGAACTATGATGTATACCGAACGATGATGCTCCTTCCTTACCCGACAATCATACTTTCTGAAGCCCTTTCAGTGGTACCTTCTGAAGGCAGTGTGAGAGCACCAAACGATGATGTAGCGTGACAAAAACATTCCCCTTGTACAAACAGGGTGTGTGCGTCACGATGTACCGTCCGTCAGGTGCTACTATAACGTTTACAGAAGGTACTCGTTGGGCTTCATCCCGCTGTTCTATAGTGCCGTCCAGGTTGTCGCGATTGATTGATTGATTGATATGTGGGGTTTAACGTCCCAAAACCACTATATGATTATGAGAGACGCCGTAGTGGAGGGCTCCGGAAATTTACACCACCTGGGGTTCTTTAACGTGCACCCAAATCTGAGCACACGGGCCTACAACATTTCCGCCTCCATCGGAAATGCAGCCGCCGCAGCCGGGATTCGAACCCGCGCCCTGCGGGTCAGCAGCCGAGTATCTTAGCCACTAGACCACCGCGGCGGGGCAGGTTGTCGCGATTGAACAATCAAGCTGACAGCTGTATTGCCCAGGACTTGCGCACGCTTACTCTCTCCCGAGGTTAGGCGTCAGACATCCACGAAGCGCAGCAGGGTAGTTTTCTGTGTTCTCTAGAGTGTCGCACCTGTCTTCCCTAGAAGGAATACCCTAAAGATAGTTTAACATTACATATGGAAAATAGAAACAGTTTAACAAACTACGGTTAATAATAGCATACTATGGCTAATCCATAGAAGAAAAGGGGGATCACAGTGAAGATTGTTGAGCTAGGGGATACGAATCGTGAAGCTCGTAGTCGTGCGCAGTTTTTTAATAGAGCACAGAGTATCACAGTAGCACCATCTTTAGGACTGTTGCTGTACCAGTAAACACGCTTGTGGCTTCGTCATGGAGCTATGCTTTGTCTTTTGTAGGTAGTCGTCCGGAGATCCAATTTAGAGCTTCTTGTAATCCGATTTATCACTATGAAATCTAGGATGGCTGAAAGCCTTCCTTTTCGCTTTCTTTCTTGGTCTAGAATCTCCTCAAACGATACCAGGGTTTACACCGCTAAGCTTACGTATGAAATCATTTATTCATGGCGAATTTGCGAGTGGCGTTACAAGCATCGTAAAAACCACAACAATACCAATAGAATTCAGCAAAGACGTAAACACCTACAAAAACATCCCGGCCGCAAGAGCGACGACAAAACGAGCGAATCACCGACGAGACTGTTGTGTTTAACTTCTTGCCTATCACTTAAAATATGATACGAGAAAACGGAAAAGAATTCCTCTGCGGTACTGCGGTCCACCGCGTGACTTCATTTACCCGAGCTCTTGCATGTCGCGTCCAATATCTGAAAAAAAAGCTGAATTTCAAGCAGCGATGAACGGCTCACCTTTAAAGCGTCTTGACGACGTCCGCCTCGGTGGATCACGCTTAGGGGGCTCGCCTTCTGACCAAAAGGTCACGGGGACCCGCCACGGTGGTCTAGTGGCTAAGGTACTCGGCTGCTGAGCCGCAGGTCCCGGGATCGAATCGCGGCTGCGGCGGCTGCATTTCCGGTGGAGGCGGAAATGTTGTAGGCCCGTGTGCTCAGATTTGTGCGCACGTTAAAGAACCCCAGGTGGTCGCAATCTCCGGATCCCTCCACTACGGCGTCTCTCATAATCATATGGCGGTTTTGTGGCGTTAAATCTCACATATCATCAATCAATAAATCAATCGAAAGGTCACGGGTTCAGTCCCAGCCATGGCGGTCGCATTTCGGCGAAGGCAGAATGGTAGAAGCCTGCGCACTGTGCGTTGTCAGTTCACGTCGAAAAACACCAGAGGGTCGAAATTCACGTAACTTTCCACTACGGTGTCCCTCAAAGTCACGTCGAAGTTTCGGGACGTAAAACCCTCGGTACTAATATTAGCACCCCGACACTGCGATCACTGCTGAAGGACGCCTTACTTTCCGGCACACTCAATAATCAGGCATAGTGCAGGGATTGCGTTCGCTACAAGCGCGAAGACGACTAAGTCACTGCACATGTCGAAGTACAGAACCTAAAGAGAGATAGCGCTGTCACGTGATCGCTCGACAAAGATAAGGCGACGCGGCGATCGATTGCCAGGACCCAAGAACGGAACCGCGCGTACAACAAATGTGATTCTCGGCATGCGCCGAGTTCTCCGTTTGAAAAAGCAAAATTTAGCGACTGAGTCCACCTTACGGACGAACTGGATGAAATACAGCTTGCGAAAGGCCTACTTATGGGAGATTAAAATATCTGCAATGGATGCAAAAGTGCAGCACAAAGCGACTTTATTTGGCTTGAGAGATACGCAATGAATGTACGGTATATACCTCCAACACGTTTCTTCCTATTGTTTCCATTCGTTGCATATGCCACAGGCTAAAGAAAGTAGGAAGCAGATACTGTGTTAATGCTTACCCGCCGCGGTGGTCTAGAGGCTGGGCTTCTTGGCTGCTGACTCAGAGATCGCGGGATCGAATAGCGCCACGGCGGCCGCATTCTCGAAGGAGGCGAAAATTGCTTGAGGCCTAGGTGCTTGGGTTAAGGCGCACGTCTAGGAACTTCAGGGGGTCGAAATTTCTGGAACCCTTCAATACGGCGTCTCTCATAATCATTAGGTGTTTTTGGGACGTTAAACCCGAACAATTATGGTTATTATTAGTGTCAATGATGTTTTAATAAGCTAGGTTAGATTCGTGCTACTCTGCAGAGAATGCACGAGCGAGTAAACAGGGACAAGAAGCGGACCGATATTTGTTGTGTAGAACGCACAAACCAGGTCACCTAGGCCCGTATATATACGGTCCCTTTCAGCAGTTCACTTCTACGTCGAACAGACGGGCCCCTGTATTGACCAGACACTATGGGAACATAAGAAATCGCTAACCAAAGGCGGAACTTTTAACGTTCTCGAGAATGTAAGTGCTTGCAAAATTCGATAACTGTGCACTTTTCTACTGGCTCTGGAAATAAAGAGATGCATCTGATGATTGAGGCATAGTATATTGATTAGAGCATGCGTGAGGCAACCATGGACTAACTTGCATAAGTACTAAATTGAATGTTCCTTTCACGTAGATGACCACCCATGCCTCATTGATAGGTCGGCATATTGCACGGGCATGCGCAGATACGTTTCCGTGCCTTATTTCTTTCTCGCCGTTGTGCGCATCTTCAGTTGTTCGTATAGGCATCTGTGGCGTCCAACTGTTAGTAGGCGCCTTGTGTCCGAGTTTGCATGATCTGCCTCTTTTAGAATGGCCCCGCCGCAGTGGTCGAGTGGCTAAGGCGCTCGGCTGCTGACCCGCAGGTCGTGGGATCAAATCCCGGCGGCGGCGGCTGCATTTCCGATGGGGGCGGAAATGTTGTAGGCCCGTGTGTTCAGATTTGGGTGCACGTTAAAGAACTCCAGGTGGTCGAAATTTGCGGAGCCCTCCATTACGGCATATCCCATAATCATAGGGTGGTTTCGGGATGTTAAACCACACATATCACTTTTTCGAATGAATTCATACAGTTCGGCGCGATTTGAAGGTTATCGCACGAGAATCGACCAAGAACTACAACGGCGCTGCGCCCCAGAATACTCTTTACATCACGCAAGCTCCAATCACTCATAATCCTGTTCCTTGAGTTGCGATGGCTTCTGTCTTATGAAGCTGTCTAAACAAAGCAGTGTCAAGCACCAGCTTTGAATAATCTTTCCCAGCAATTTGTAATGGCCTGGAGAGATAACAACACACGAAGAATGCGCTTGATAGGAGTGAACTAAAGGCGTAAAATAGGGAACAAGTATGTAGAGTTTGTCGTAGGGGCGATTGTCGTGTTATTGAACAGCGAACGAGGGAAGGAAGAACGTGCAATGTTTATTTGAAAATCAACTGATTCGAAACGTGCCGCTATGCCCCTGGGATGCTAGGCAGGTCGACCATGCATCGCGCGGTAATTTTCATATTGCACGCGACTGTACCTAGCTCAGCTCACTCTTTTCTAAGCCTTCAGCACGATCAACACATGAATTTATTCGCGAAGGGCATTACCTATGAAAAATTACTGTTGTTTAGTGAACCTGGCCCAGAAAAGAAACTTCGTAAGCTTTGTTAACTTTATTATGATTAATCGTCGGACAGAGGTTGTTGCCTGCATGTGTTCTGGGCAAGAGAATTCCATTCGATAGTCCTGGCAAGTGTGTGCAGATTTCTTACATACTTCAAAACTTTTAAGATGGACAACGACAACGACAAGTTCGTGCGAAATAAAAGGAGAGCAAAAAAAGTGAACGAATAATATATGTGGGGTTTAACGTCCCAAAACCACCATATGAATATGAGAAGCACCGTAGTGGAGGGCTACGGAAACTTGACCACCTGAGTACACGGGCCTATTTTTGCCTCCACCGAAAATGCGGCCGCCACAGCCGGGATGAAGTTAAGAAAGGTAAGGGTGATCGGTGAAAAGAGGTATTGGTGTGACAAACGAAAGATCGTTGTCTCATACAATAACTATCATTTATTTTTTTGTAAGTACAACAGTGAATGTGGAGCATTTACACTACATTTTAGATTGTATTAAATATACTTTGAAGAATATGGGAACAGCTGCGTCAACAGCGCCATTTTCTCTGTCCTGTAGGCAATCTTACGCAACTACGTCTACAGCACTCACAGGCTCGGCTTCATGGACGCTCACGATTTCCATGAATGAAATGTGCTAACAATATCAATACCACAGCCTGCACTTCTGAACAGCTTCGACCCGTGACCACGGCACAGGGATAGCGCACACTTTCCGTATACTGCTTCCTCGAAACTATAAATGTTAGGGTTCATTCTGAGCGTCGAAACGCGGACCACGTGAACCGTGGCCGTATACTTTTGTGAGCCAAAATGAAACACAGAGCCCACCGCTGCCGCAAAGGCGAGGACGTCCCCGAAAACAAAGCGCATCCGTACCGCTTCCAAGGCGAGAGGATCTCTGCATCGTGGCTCTCGGCCATTGTGTTTCGTTGGACGTCACGTGGCATCAACGGCAAGCAAGGCGGGCGTCCCCTTTACCCCTCGAGGTAATTTAGGTGACACGTGCGCGACGTGAAGCGTAACCGCAGAGTCTAGGTTTCAAGACTGCAAGCGGTTTTGTAGTGGCGGTGGTGGAAAAACTTTACTTATTGTCCGGCAAATTGGTGGCCCTGGGCTTAGGTTTTCCATGTCGGGACGTCAAGGCCTTGCCTCTCCGTCGCTTCACGAGCCTGCGGGACTGCCCAGAGTTAGTCGGCGAGCTCCACAGAGCCGCTTTCCCCCTCGCCGAAAGAACATCGGGAATAATACGATTCGCTTTAGCCTCGCATTCCCATGCAAGCGTCGTTTCGCTAGCTTCACACATGCCAAATTTGCTATTACGTGACGCCAATGAATGACGAAGTTATGTGACTGGTGCAAACATAATAATCATGAGATGCGTGTCATGTGAGAACATGACTACATGCCACAGTCAAGGCGCCAGTACACGTCGACATGACGCGGTGCGCGTGCTCGCCGGCATTCATTTCGTCGCGTCACGCCGGCGTTGCCACGTCAGGCGCCGGTCCTGCCATATACTCGCAGGCGCCCGCCGTGCTGCGTTGCTTTGACGCATGCGCGTTCCAGCGCGTCCGGAGTCCCTCCGTCACGAAAAGAGGGAGACGTAGTGTTGTCTGGGTAACGCATCGGCATAGAGTAATGTCACTCTATGGCATCGGCGCCAAATGCAGCATGTCGCATTTCGCACCGGCTGCCGTCGGGCCGCGCCGACAGACGCTGGTCGCGCCATGGCGTCAGACTATAGAGTGCTCGAGTTTTGCTAACGTAGCGTCACTGTGCCCAGCATGCGTGCGCGTAAACACTACATTGGAGTATATTTGGCCCTTCATGATGCGCTCGCGGCTGTTTTGCTAGCTCCACATATACCGAATTCAGCGTTACGTGACGTCAATGGATGACGAAATATATGACTCGTGCAAACATGATAATCCTGACACGCGTGTCATGTAAGAACATGAACATGACAACATACCACGCTCATAGCGTCTCGCGGTCGTTTCACTAGCTCCACATATACTAAATTTGGTATCACGTGACGTGAATAGATGACGAAGGTGAACGACACATGCAAGCACGATAATAAAGACACGGAAGTCATGTACGGCATCATTTACCTCCACCTCGTAACGTTGTGCTGATTTTGAAGTCACATATTAACATTTCTCATTAATGTTTCGCATATCATCGATTCCCACTGTACGTGGGATCTGCCTTTTTTTTTTTTTTTGCCGTGTTGCATATATTGGCATACTTGGCTTGCGTGCTTCACGTGCTGTTTGCAGTGCTTGAAAGCCGCTTTTCTACCTGATTGCTAACAAAGTGCAACGTAAGTGTTGACAGAATAGCGTGATAAAAAAAAAAGCGACGTTCTTGCTCAACGTGTAGCGAAAAGTGCTGAGTGACTATTATCATTTTTTTCTCTTGTGACATTCACATTTCTTGAACTTTCGGGAATTTTTACCGGGTAACGAGCGGGAACATTCAGTATTCAGGTTACGCTGGTGAAATGCGACATTCGCGGACCTTGACGGTACATGAAATTACTCAATTAGTCTCTTTGCACTCTTTGTCCAATTCGCCTTGTGTGACGCATGGCTGTTACTTCACTGTTCTAAAATGATTTATTAGACACGTAAACGCGAATCCTTACCCGATATGCAGCCTACATAAAGTCAGTTTATAGTTCAGTTCCGAGATTTGGCGTAGGTTTGCGGTACAGTACTGTACTGTTACGAAAAATACTCGTGTTATATTCCCAAATGTGACACGTATGTTTTTGAAGTAGGTTTTTCTCTCTCTCTCTCTCTCTCTCTTTTTTAATTTCGTGTGATAGTGGTCACGGACACAGGTGTCAGCGAACATCTACGGTGCCGGAATTAGCCCTTGTGATATCATAAATTGAGAGTTTTTGCTGTAAAATTCAGCGAATTCAACAACCACGCCCTTTTAGCTACGTCAATGGCGAATAAATATATTTTCTTTTCATGAAGATTGGTAATCAGGCTTCGTTTGAACAGATATTGATTGATATGTGGAGTTTAACGTCCCGAAACCACCATATGATTACGAGAGACGCCGTAGTGGAAGGCTCCGGAAATTTCGACCACCTGGGGTTCTTTAACGTGCACCCAAATCTGAGCACACGGGCCCACAACATTTCGCCTCCATCGGAAATGCAGCCGCCGCAGCCGTGATTTGATCCCGCGACCTGCGAGTCAGCAGCCGAGCACTTAGCCACTAGACCACTGTGGCGGGGTGCTTGAACAGATATGAATGTGCAACAAAGAACCATGCAGTTCCGTTTTAGCATGTGTACTTCAAACAAAGGAGCACTCCGCAGCTGGTAAAACTTGTTAAACGTTGTTTACAAGTTCACCCAGTCAATGATACATTCAGATGGCTCTGATGGTAGAACTGCAGACCTGGTGAGCTCATAGAGCTGATACGCAGTCACCCGCATCCATGAACGGCGTTCAGATAATGCGCGATGACCATCCATATTCGCTTTAAACTTGACTGGCGATGATTCGTGCCAATGCCACGGCGGCGTCGGAACACACAAAATTTGCCTGAGCGGGAGCTTCTCCGCAATGCATGGTTGCTGGCGGCGCCAGTGGCGTTGGAAAGCAGTTGCGCTACTCCGGTCCCGTAGGGGCCTTATACAGTTACTTGCAGGGTCGCAGCGACAACATGGTGCTGCGGCGGGAGGTGGAAACATACACACTGCGAAGGTTGTAAGACAGAACTGTTGCGTGCCTTTTCAGTCCGACCATGGTACTACTTACGAACACAAGCCTCTAACGTGTGTGATGGTGTGTGTGTTTAGAAAAAGTTGTTAACGACTTCGAGTACTTAATACCCTACTATGGGAGAGCATAAAGCCGTCCCGGGAGCCAAGAAACCAAACGTGCAATCACATCGTGTTACTTTTGTAACGCGAAGCAGAGAAGACTCACGTCATTATGAACATCATTGACTGTTTCTGCACCGATGTGAAACACTGCGTGTACACAATTGCTGGCAAGCAGAGCGTTAGCGATTCACCCGCTTAAATTCTATGCTTTCATTCGATCAAATAGAAAGAAAAAATGATTGCAAATAAATGTACTTTGGTGCTACGCAAATATTGTACGAGGTTTCTTTGAATTCACGCACCTTTCTCTTATCTGAAAATTCGAAGAGCGACTTTTCTTACGATTAAACAACTTGAAAAGACAATTTCATTGTTGGGGTCAAGGTTTGATAGAATTGATGACCAGAAGTTTCTTGGAATATGCAACGCTTGCTGCTGTTATTCCAACACTATAGTGTCTACAATTCTAGGCACTACACCAATAATGAAATTCACGGGAACTAGAGGCGTAAAGGCTTGTGGCTGTACTTGTGGAGGTGTCTTTCTGTTGATATCATCGGTAAGAAGATGAAACGCCCAATCATACTCAGGATTCGGATAAAAAACTCCCAAGCATTTCCCCGAGGGTGAACATGGTTAAGTGCGAATACACGGGGTGATGCTATGAGGGGTATTTATTAATTCGCACTATTATATTTATTAATCACACTATGGTGCCTTTATGGTGTGATGGTTCCTGGGAATCGCAATTTGATCACACGGGGAAGTTTACGTTAACTCACTGGCGAATGCCAACGGATTTTAACTTTACTCCCCCTCACGACCCGCTCTCGTCGGGAGACTGAGAGAGAAGGCGGGCGCGCGAGAGAGAGGGGTGCGCGCGCAGCTGCAGCGAGCGAGGAGAGCGGAGGAGCGACACCGATATCAGCGTCGCGTCCGTGGCTTATTCGGTAGAGCGTCGCGCTGCGGCCCGCCAAGTCCTCTTTCTTTTAAAGATAGAGAGAAGACTGCGGACGCCGCCGACGGCGGGGGATGGTTTGGGGTCGCTTATAAAGTGTATTCACACTTAAAAAACGAACGCAGCGTTTTTTTAAACAGCAACCAACGATCGCGAATTACTTGCCAGTTTAAAAACTGCAGGAAAAACAGTAATGAGATAGAGAGAGCGGAGGGAAATGCAGGGAGTTTAACCAGAAATTGGAGCATATGGGTTGCTACCCTGTACTAATGGAAGGGAGAATGGGGAAGAAAGATGGGATAATAACAATGTCCTAACCATGGAAACAAAGACGATCATCTCCAGTAAAGTTGATTAAGAAGAGACCATATTATTTTTTCAAAAGATTAATTGTAGTTCCATTCCAATAGATCAATTTACGTAAATGTGCAGTACCTATCTTTTTGTGATACATTTTTGTGTGATTGTGTGAAACATTGAATGTGCATGTTCATGTAAATCAAGTCTGTTATGTCATCATCGTCAATTTACGTCTAACAAGAAAATGTCCTGTTGGAATTTTATTGACGTGTGTGAAAGTACATTTTTCCAAACGCAATTTTAAATGAATATGAGACGTTTTGCGTTTTTTTTTTTATTGTGGAGCAATTCTTAGTCGCAAGATGTCACGCGCTTTGGCGTCGGCGGCATCGCCATCCCCACCACCACTGTGCATGCTCGCGTCTCGCACTGCATGCTCACGTCTTGTGCAGAGACGCGCATGCTCGCGTCTTGTGCCGGCCCAGGAAGACACCCGCACAACTGTCACTCACATTCCCCTCTTTCGCCTTGCAATGCCGACACAAACAGCATCTGCTATATATAGTAAAGAAAGAACTAAGAAAAAACGAATGCTCGTGTTGCCCAACCGTCGACTGCCTGGATTCCCATGACGGCTGGATTCACACGACGAACGTGATCGCGAACGGATCAGTCGCGCGACATGTGACGTGTTCGGGATCTTTCCACGGCTCTCGTTCACACGAAAGGGGAGAAAAGCAGACGACGGCGGGGACGGATCGGTATACCCTCTTTTTTCAGGAGCCTATAGGTGGCGGTGCGGACGACTTTGGACCCAGCCGCGATGGCTGTCGAAGGTGCAGTAGACGACGAAGAGAAGAGCGGGCTTCTTCTGTGCAAGAGATCGATTCGGGTTAAGCCGGCTTACGAAGAAATGTCTTGGAATACAAAACCAGCCTTACGAAGAAGAATACTCCGTGACAACTTTTTTTAGCATTAAAACGAAGGACACAGAGCCAAATTGCGTGCATCCTATCCTATACAGCCACTGAATAAAGTTGTAATGGTACAGCCACTATATGCTACAGCCAGTGAATGCTACAATGGCACTCGTATTTCCAACGTGAAATATAAAAGTTGTTCCTTTCTTATTTTGTTTTACGTGGAGCTCTTTGACACAGGACGCACCACACATCATGAAGGCAGTTGGGTTTTACTTTACAACGTTTTCAGACGCATGAGAAAGTCCCGCCTTTGTACGTGTATCTCATACGCTAAGCAGCGTCCACATCCACATGAAACGCTGATGTCACGCCCCCGTCACTTTGCTAAGCGTCACTAGACGCGTGCCAAATCGAATGCGGCCGCTCGAGAACTCGCCCTCCGAGAAGCCCCGCGCAGTGAGGTGTCCGACACAGAGACATGGTGGTGGTAAAAAACATTTATTTCAGAAAAAGTCTACTAGAGAGTGCCGACGTGGCCCATCGGCGTGCTAGAGTGGCAAGACCCTATTCCGGGACGCCAGTGGAGCTGGAAGCTGCCCGCGCGCGCTCCACCAAGGAGCGTTGTGCAGCCAAGGTAGAGCAGCCGAGCAGGTGCTCCTCCCAAGCCTCTCTAGTTGGGATAGGAAAAGGGGATGAGAAAGGGACGGGAATAACTGGGCACGATGCTACGACGTGATATGTGTCGGCGAGGACATGACAGGTCGAGCAGGTGCCATTGATTTCCGGCAAAAAGTGCCTGGTGACCGCCGGACTGATAAAGGTGTTCGTCTGCAGGCGGCGTAGCAGTCGTTCGTTCGCTTTCTCCAAACCGCGTGCGGGGTCCGGGTAGAGGCGGCGCGAAGCCCGGTAATAAGCCAAAATTTCGCGAAAGCGCGTCAGGTTGGTATTGCCAGATTCCGTCTCGGGACATGGAGGGGCAACGGCCCGGACAAGAGAAGCGCGGGCAGCGGCATTTGCCGCCTCGTTGCCGGGCAGGCCCGAGTGGCCTGGGGTCCAGACTATACGAATGGGATGAGGGTTAAAGCGCCAAGAGGCTGCCTGTAGTAGGCTAGCCGCCAGCGGGGCAATGGAACCCTGAAGGTACTGAGAACAGGCCGAGCGCGAGTCCGTCAGGATGGTGCGTGAAGCAGGGTGAGAGGCGGCCAAAGCTATGGCAACCTCTTCAGCGTGCGTTACTGTGTCTGCTCGAAAGGAGAGGCCATCTACGTGTTTGCCCTCTGTAATCACGGCAGCCGTGAAGTGACCCGAGGGGGAGAACGCGATGAGCTTCGCGCATCTCTGCAAAGGTGTTGTGTACCCCCAGAGCCGTGAATCGGCTGTTGGAAGTTGCAATAGGTAGGTCCAGAGCGCGTTTGTATACTGAACGAAGAAGGACGTCCAGCTAGTGCTCGTGTCGACGACGCAGGCGAAGGTAAGGCAAGGCGTAGAGGACGCGACTGGTCACAAACGCGTGGGCCAATCGGAGGGACTGAGACCCGCGGAGGCCGCCGCGCTTGGTAGACACTCGCCGTATCATGCGGCTCACCTGTTCGCTGGTGCGTCTGAGGCCTGCTGTTGTGTCCTTTGGATCCAAAGACGATGTGAGGTGAAGGCCAAGAACCCGAATACTTTGCACTGACGGGACAGGCCCGGACGGAAGAAAAATTTGAGGCGGCGGTAGCGGAGAGACTGAAAGAAGAGCCGATTTAGCTGGAGAGCACTCCAGGCCGCATGAACCTGCGTAGGTATCCACCAGAAGGGCAGCCTTTTGCAGGCGTTCTTCGATTTGCGCTAAGGAGCCGGTGTTGGTCCAGATTGTGATATCGTCCGCATATAGTGCGTGTTGTATTCCCTCGACCTCGCTTAGAAGAGAGGGGAGGTTCATCATCGCCAGGTTAAAAAGCAGAGGAGACAGGACTGCCCCTTGAGGTGTACCCCGCGTGCCTAATAAGTAAGGGCCGTGTTCGGTAGAATTAAGGCGAATGAAGGCGGTGCGATGTGATAGAAAGGCGCGAATGTAGTTGAAAGTCTTCTGCCCGCAGTTTGTGGTAGACAGGTTAGTGAGTATAGTGCTGTGTTTGACGTTGTCGAACGCCCCGCGGAGATCGAGAGCGAGCACGGCTTTATCGTTATGGCGCATAGTAGTCGGCTCTATGATATCGTGTTGAAGCTGGAGCAGGACGTCCTGCGCCGACAGATGTGGGCGAAAGCCAAACATCGTGTCGGCAAAGGTCCTCCTGGCCTCCAAGTAGGTGGAAAGGCGTTCGCGAACCATGGTTTCCATGAGTTTGCCTGCGCAAGACGTAAGTGAGATGGGTCTCAGTGCCTCAATACTAATGGACTTTGCCGATTTGGGAATGAATGTCACGACCGATGTGGTCCATTCCGTTGGAAGCGGAGAACCGTCCCATATCGAATTTATAAGGCGGAGTAGCGAGAGGTGTGCTTGGTCGGGAAGATTTGCCAGGAGCGATACTGTGATTCCGTCGCGTCCAGGGGCCGTGCCCCGTCGCATTTTCGTGAGTGCAAATCGTAAATCAGAAAGTGTGTATGGGGCGTCGAGGTCGTTGTTCGGGGCGCCGGAATACGTATATGCTGGGCCTGCGGGATCAATTGTGCGGCAGATGTAGCGGTCACAAAGTTCTCGCGCGAGTTCATCCGTAGTGCCCTGAAAGGCATGCAGAACACGGTGGAGCTGGCGTTGCGTTTCTCCCCTGGTGGTGGAGGGATCGAGAAGGCTTCTAAAGAGTCGCCACGCACTCTTAGAGCTCATCTGCTTTGCAGCCTTCGAACAGGTGTCTGCCCAGTTAGCATCGGAAAGTTGTGCGGAGTATGCGGCCGCCTCTGCAGTGAGCGCCTCAATGCGAGCGCGAAGTTTCCGATTAAGTTTGTTGCGTTTCCAGCGCCTTATGAGCCCGCGGCGAGCGTGCCAAAGATGTAGGAGGTGTGGATCGATTGCAGGAGTCAAATTAGAGGTTGCAAGGGTGCGAGTGTTCACTTGTTTCATATGAAGAGCGTATGATGCCCACGCTGCATATTCGGTCGAGGAGAGGCCGGCGGGGAATGGTTGCATTCTGAACCGAGTCCAATCGGTGAGACGGGCTTGGCCCCAGTGTTGGCGCATTTTCTGCCGCGGTGTGAACGAAATGCGGAGTAAAAAGTGATCGCTGCCTAGGGTTTCGCCTAAATTCTCCCATGTAGCATCGCGGATGTGACGGGTGAGGGAGAGGTCGGGGCATGTGTCTCGCGTGACCGAGTTGCCGGAACGTGTGGGTTGTGCCGGATCGGTAAGAAGCGTCAGGCTCAGCGAGGAAATGAGCTCCTTGAGCTCTCTGCCCCGGGCCTTCTCGTAGTGGTAACCCCAGTGAGGGCTGGGGGCATTAAAGTCCCCGACAATCACCAGTGGTTGTCGGGCCGCTATACGCAGCGCCCGGTGGAAGAGATGCGCAAACGAAGCCCTTGCAAGGCGAGAGGGACAGTACACGTTTAATATATGTATTGATGGTTGGCCCCTCCGCTGAGATAGCACTGATATCATGCAGTAGTCGTAAGGAAGATCCAGATCGAGGTCAATCTGTACTGCCGTGTAAGCTTTATGCACGAGGAGGCATGTGGTGGTGCCGCCTACATAGGAGCAGTATCCAGAAAGGGATGGAGCGCCAAGATGGCCGGCTGAGAGCCAAGTGAGCTGAGGAAAAGGGAAAGATGTGATCGCTTTCGCCTGTTCCCGAAGCCTCCAGGGTTCCATGTATGATCTCGAATTTAGACGCAATGTTTGAACGGGACGTACGATTGGTAGCCATCGTGACTGTCCTAGGTTTTATATTTGGTCCTCCATGTCCCGCTGGGAATCCTCAGAGGCAGGGAGGGGCACGGAGGCCGGATTGTCCGACGGCGGGGTGGTGGTAGCCACCTTACGACGACGCCATGGAGCTGTACCCTCACTGCTCACCGAGCAGGAGCGGGAACGCGATGCCTTGGGTTGAAACTGGGTGATTGCCCAGGCTTGAATAGCCTGGGTAACCTCTACTACTATGCGTTGGACCGAGAAGCTGGTGAGGAGGTGATTAATCGAAGCTTCGACGCGCGTGAGGCGTTCCTCTACGCGCGGGGTGCGCTCTTCGCTAGGGAGAGTTTGGTTAGCGGGCAAGATAACCTGAGGTGCCCCAGGAGCCTCAAGAGCTTCTGGAGTAGATGTGGCACCGGTTCCGAGTGCTGGAGTACAAATGGTTGCTTGAACCGGCGGTTTAATGGGAGTGGGCTTAGCGCCAGGACTAAGCTTGGATGTAGCTGGCGTAGCCGCCTGGACAGAGGAGGCAATACCGGATGGCCTTGCAGTGCACTGTTGTTGGGGTTGAAGTCGCTTATTTAAGAGTTCGAGTTGTTTAGTTAAAAGAGAATTTTGCTTTTGAAGTGCCGCAACTTGCTGGCGAAGGGCCGCAAGTTCGGGAGAAGGAGGATCGACAGAAGGGGGTGAGAGAGGCTTAGAAGCAGCTTTCCCTGCCCAACTGCTCACCTGAGGTACCACCGCTGGTGCTTCGAGCGGTGGGAATGCCTGAGTGTCGGCGTGGAGTGGTGGAGCCGACTGATGCAGGTTGGTGCCGCAGTCTGGCTGTGACGAACATGAGGTGGTCCCTCGAGCAGATGTTGAGGGCTGCTTGCGTTTCCGATATTTTCGATATTTTGCCGTGCAGCCACTGGTCCCAGTCTCATGGGCGCCGTGGCAGAGGAGCCACTTGGGGCGGCAGTCGTGGGCATTGAGACCTGCAGGTGCGGGGGTTCCACATTTGGCACACTGCGTTGGAGCGGGGTGAGGACACTGAGGTGGTCGATGGCCGATGGTACCGCACTTGGTGCAAACCGGGACCGTTTTCTTGTAGGCGCGGATGTACGTCGCCACGCAGTGGTAGAAGAGGAAGCGGGGTAACTTCGTGCCCTCGAAAGTCACCACCGCCGCCGCGGAATCTCCGAGTTTGCGGACGGCAAGGATAGTACCTCGAGGCCAATACAGTTCAGACTTTTTCTTTTCCGGGCTTTCAGCAGGGTTTACGTTGATGACGCCCCTGCATGTATCCCCTGGTGCCTTGGCGTGGCCTCGAACGGGCAGCTGCTGATCCCCCACTTGCAGCTGGAAGTCCCCGAGGAGTCGCTGTGCCATAGGCAAAATGGTGGTGCTACAGACCAAGATGTTCTGTTCCCAGATTGGCCACACTTGAATTTGCGTGGTAGTCCGGTCGCCGAGGTAGCTGCGGATGGCAACGCCCGCGCGATCGGCCGGGACAAATGTGCGTAGCTCGCAGGGAACGCGAGGTTTAACTACTACGATGTAGTCGTCGCGAGAGAGGCGAGGAGTTTGACGCGGACGCCACTTGCGTTGCTTCGCTGGCTGCGAGGACGGAGCAGAGGTAAGCACACCACCGGAGGGATGGCGCGCCGGCGTTCCTTGCAAGGCTGGGGAATGGTGGCCCGCTGTGGCGTCTCGTTGTTGTTGAGACGCAGGCTTCGATTTCGCTTGCTTGCGTTGCCACAGTCTCACCATGTCGTCGAGGTATTCATCTTCTGATGGCATGGTGTTTTCGGAGGATGAAATCTCCATAGACAGCATTTGGCTTGAGGTAGGATCATAGCCCGTAACCACGTTAGCGGCCGCCATCGCCGGGCTGAGAGCCCTTAGCGAGGCGGCGTTGTAGCCGGGAGTGAAGGACGTCCCTCAAGTTGTCAAAACTGGACCCACCTGGACGAAGGTGTTGTCTAGGCGAAGCGGAGAACTTGGCGGTGACGATAAATCCAAGTTTCAGGGGTACCAAGGTGGATGTCCGCAGAAATAGCATAAAATCTACGGAGGCGATGTGGAGTGCGTCCGTCACCATCGAGCGCTCGCAGCGCCCCCCCCCCCCCCACACACACAGAGACAGGTTCCGCACTCCTCACATATCACGAAGTCACACAACATTTCATACGCCAACGACCCACGCGAGGAGGCTGTCGTACGTCACTAACTGCCGACCCGAACTTTCCAGAACCTCCACTCCGTGCATAAAATATACCCGACTCATTATTATACAGGGTGTCCCATATAACTTGAGCCAAGAATTTGAAAATGAAAGACACTTATGTGGCCAATCGAACCAAACGCGTACTATACTCGCACTAGTCTGTTGGTACTCGGGCAATTTTTCGTATTTCTCCCCATACTTATAATTGATAATTTTAAAAAACTTCGCGTAGCACGAGGCAGGTGGTGAGGTATGCTCACATATTTTTATCTTATGGAGTTGCCAATATTTGAAGGGGCTAATGCCACCGCGACACCACCTTAGCTCCGCGCCGATCCGGCACCTCTCAGCGGATCAGCCGTAGCGGTGGGACGCTGGTACGACGCCATGGCCTCAAATAAGGAGCCGCGCAGCAGCAGAATCCGCAAATATCATCACCCTAAAGCTGACAAAATGCGCATCGAGGAACCCTATCTCAATCCTTGTTTCTGACACGTTTAATGAGCTTGAGCAGTGCATAAAGGTGTGACGTCACAGATACCACCTGTATGTATGTATCTGATTGAAATGTTGGGTTTAACGTCCCAAAACCACCACACGGTTATGAGAGACGCCGTAGTGGAGGGCTCTTGAAAGTTCGACCACCTGGGGTTCTTTAATGTATGTCTCGATCTGATTCCTCAGTGAAGTGTAAAGGTCAGTGAAAAGCAAGTCGATTCTTCGCGTATTAGTAAGGTACAATGTCAGAATCCCAGAACAAGCCCTGCTATGCATGATGCTTGGTAGACGGGAAAACGCGTGATAATAAAATTACGAGCGCAGACGCCACCGTGAGATTCCAGGACGTAGTAAATTTGAAGTAAAACACCAGGACGTAGTAAATTTTGTAGGCGTCAGCTAAGCCTTGCGTACCTTCTCATCATTGAAGTACATTGTGATCTGTGGATGCCTTAGACCTAGCATAAGAAGTTTCAGAACATTTCATTGAGCCAATGTTAGAAAACACGAAAACAGACATTTGAATATTTGGTATACTTCTCATGCGGAGATTAAGGCGCGAATTTTAAAAATGAAACTTTTACCTCGGTTCTTTCGGCTAATGTTGAATGTATGACAGCAAAACGTATGGCATTAGAGTTAACAGGGCGAAATTTATAAACCTAAATTAACTCCTTGTTTCTCTTTTATATGGCTTTCGATGTAGGCCTAAGCCAAAACACATGGCTGTCACTCGACTTCCAGACCTAAGTGGCTTCACTAATGACGTGAGCAACAACAACAAAAAAGGAAGTAGGATAGTGTTCCTGCACAATCAGTTCTCTTTTTTCAAGCTCTGATCGCATGGATTGTGGGATTGCCTGAACTGCTCGGCGCTACACATGTTTTTCTTCCAGCGATACGTAACCTTCAACTATGAAGGCTCGTAATGCTGGGAAAAAGCACTATGCGAAAAAAAAAAAGAAAGGATGTCTTACAAGGCACTTGGCTTCCCCTGGCAACGTTCCACTCGCGGCATTGAGCGTGAAAGTGCCGACGCCGACACAATGACCGTTGCAAGCGCTTTCCCATCTGTGGTAAAACCGTGGATCGTGACCGGACCTCGCCGAGGATCTCTCTCAAAAATCGCTGACGATTAGCATTCAAAGCGCTCGTTGAACACCCCGTCGGCTAATAGTGCATCGCGTTTCGTGTCCAGGCGGTCAGCTTTCGGCGTGTTATAGCCCGGGAAGATCGCTATAGTCTTAAGCGCCACTTGCTCCGTCGATTAATCTTCATTTGACGCCCACAATCAAATGCACGCACGTGCGCACTTCCTTTTCATGCAGCATTGACGTATACGCTGTCGATGCGGTTTCCCGCTAACCGACCAAGAAGCGATTGTGCGTGCTGCAGCCGATTCTTATCGCACCAGCACGGTGGATCGCCGCCGCGTTGAGGACGCCGAGAAGCAGAAGCTCTGCAGCTCTTGTGACTACAGCTCGCCAAAGCTGTTATAAATGGAGTGTATAAGTGCGTTGGGATGGTTCCCACTCGCAGTCTTGTGAGCAGTAAAATTTTGATGAATTGGTGCGGTTAGGTTGTGTGTGAGCGACTATTGGTCAGCTCCCAGCTCGTAATGAGTTCACGTGCTACGTGACGCCAAACAGGCTCATAAAGAGTGTGCCACACTCGCCTCCACGGCTACAGGTGGCGCTGACTGACACACCCACGTTTAAATTCACATATAACTTACACCACATTCCTAACTTACACCACATTCGTGCGACCAATCTTGGAGTACGCTAACACTGTGTGGTTCCCGCAAGGTGTTACTAATATAGCAAAAGTTGAACGGGTTCAAAGGAAGGCCATTAGGTTTATACATAATAAGTACAAACGCACCGACTCACCCACACACCTTTTAGAAACCTCCGGTCTACCCACTCTTGCAACAAGAGCAAAAATCGCGCGTCTCAAATTTTTACACCACATTCTGCATAACCACAGCCGGATCGATGCATCCAGGTACATATCTTTGGCAGAATCACGAACACTACGACATAAACATGCATACACTATCAAAGAATACTCTTCCAACAACGACTGTTTCAAGCAATCCTTTTTCCCCCTGTCAATCAGCGAATGGAATAGGTTAGATCCCTCCATTACTAACGTAACATCACTGGCAGAATTCACTTCAAAAATTGAGAGTATACTTTGAGACAACGGCTTTCTTCAACCATGACCTCCAATATTGTTTTCCAGTAGTATTTATTTGGATGTATAAGTTTACACAATGCCTTCTCTGTATAAAACTGTATTGATTTTTTTTTTATGCAGCAAAGATTTAGTTTGCTGCTTCCGAAGTGTGAATATTTGGAGTGCATAAATACCTATGTCTAATGTTCCTATGTAACTAGGATTATTATTACTAATTTTAAAATAACTACAGTTCTGTATGCCGCCTGTAAGAAAGTACTTAGCATTCATTGTATTTTGATACTCATGCCCTCCTGCTTTGGTCTCGTAAGAGACTGGCAGTATTGTAAATAAAATAAATAAATAAATAAATAAATAAATAAATAAATAAATATAAACCCAATAAACTGGCTGGGGGAATGGCCGCCGTGGTAGCTGAGTGGTAGAGCACCGAACGCGTTATTCGAAGGTCGCAGGTTCGGTTCCTGCTCACGGCAAGTTATCTTTTCACCCAGTTTTCTTTCTTCACACTTACATTACAATTGGTCTGATAACTTCCCCGATACATTCCTTGGCATTATTATCTGTTAGATCTGATTAACAATATGTCAAAACACGAAAAAACGAGCCCTTAAGTAAAGACTTCTTTCTCTCTTTCCTACATACATATATATATATATATATATATATATATATATATATATATATATATATATATATATATATATATATATATATATATATATATATATATATATATATATAAAAGAGAAATTACGTCGGCCATATTGAACATCTGCCGAGAGTGTCACCATAATTGCTGTTGCATGCAGAAATAAAAGACGAAGCACGTTCGTAGACAATCTGCTATTGTCTATAGAATGCCGGGAAAGTACCGGGACCAACAGTACCGGCGCTCCGATACTAGGCATCCTGATACAGCATACTTTTGGCATCTATGCGCATTTTGGCCACACATAATTGAGCGACGTGAGTAGCATATTCATGCTAACTGAACACGATGACTCTGTAATCCTCACTACTTGCGCTGATGATTCATCAGTGTGTATTTGGGCCCGGCGGAAATAAAATAAAACAAAAATGTTTCTGAACAATAGACCCGCTGAGTACGCGTCATCCCGTAGCCCGATCCGATGCCTAGGGCTTCCGTTGTGCCGGCACGGGATACACCTGCAGCGGCTGACTTAGATGTCTCGCGTTTCCCTGCCTCGTCTGGGCTGGCGGCCCAGACATCCGGGCTCTCACGGTGTGACTGAGGCGCAGACAGCACTGACGTAATGAACAAGCAGCACGAGGTTTGAAATGCTCCTATATCGGATAACGTGACGAAAGCGTCACTGTTTCTATCGTCCCGTTCCTGCTCGTCGGCTCAGGTGGTGGCGTCAGACAGCCGGTGTTCCGTTACCTGTTGGTGAATTGCACTGTCCGGATGTTACTAGGACAATTTGAGCTGCCTACGTCATTGGCTGCAGTAGAGAAAATGTTTATTTCTTAGTGTGTGAGCGTTTTTATGCCGAGGGTGCACCTTAAAGGTCCCCAGGTGATCAAAATTTCCGGTGTTCTCCACTACGACGTCTCTCATAAGTAGTTTTTGGAAGCTAAACTCCAAATATCAATAAATCAATAATTTTTATGCCGACTCAAGGACAAGAATGTCCGCCCATAGATATTTCCCAGCCACGTGTCACATAAGATCGGCGCTATGAAAAAGTAAGGGGACGAAAGAAATGTTTCAGTTCATGTGCTTCAATTTGTGCCCTCACACACCGGAAGAGAGTGTCCTACTCACTACGCTATGCATCTTTTTCTTCATTTCCGGTCTCTGGGCACGTCACCTTAACATACATACAATGAATCAAAACTATATACAGAAGAGACATTGATGATATATATGTTGCCACCGTAAGTCCTTTATATGAGTAGGTAGTGAATTTCATTCGGGTCCGGAAGGGTCTTCTCCCAATTTTTACATGGGCAAGGTTGTGGGCTGTTTGTTGGGAAAGGAAGGACAAGCCTCACCACTGCATCATGGTCCTTCTGGAGTGCCAGGTGTTTATCAAATCAGTCATGGCTCTTGAACGGTAAATAAAATGCTTCCTCCTTCAATCGGTGGTCCGTGTGGCGCTGTAAAAAAGGTATAATAATAATAATAATAATAATAATAATAATAATAATAATAATAATAATAATAATAATAATAATAATAATAATAATAATAATAATAATAATAATAATAACAATGTGAAGAAGAAGATGTGCCTGCAGCGAGCAGCATCGCCAACGCCCGGCTCTCTCGGCTCGTGCTTCGGTCCGTTTCTGTGCCGATCGCTGGACGCTTCTTCACGCTGTCTCGTCGCTGCCTTTAACGGCGAATAAACCTCCTCACATTTGGTGGAAGGTGCTGTTAATCCCCGTTGCTACACCCTGGAGCTTCGAAGCCGCACGCTACCACCTGTCATGACTGCCAACGCCACTACATCGACACCTTCGCTCCAGTTCAACTGCCCTGGCCATCCTACGCTACGCGAGCCGAAGGTCTTCAGCGGTGCGCATGGGACCGACGTCGAAGACTGGCTCGAGCACTACGAACTGGTGAGCGCCAACAATAAGTGGGATGAAGCCGACAAGCTGGGCCACGTGATATTTTATCTCACTGGCGTCGCCGAATTGTGGTTTAATAACCACAAACACAACAACCCCACATGGAGCGTCTTCAAGACGTCGTGTGCTGAAGTGTTCGGTCGGCCGGCTGTCCGCAAGCAGAGGGCAAAACAGCGCTTGCGCGTCCGCTCTCAGCAGACTGGTGAGACCTTTACCAGCTATATTGAGGACGTCGTCGACCTTTGTCGACGTGTGAATGACACCATGCCCGAATCTGACAAGGTCAAAAACATCCTGAAGGGCATCGACGACGGCGCATTTCAAATGCTCTTGGCAAGGAATCCAAGCACAGTTTCTGAAGTCGTCAGCTTGTGTCAGAGCTACGACGAGTTGAAAAAGCAACGCACTCTGACTAGGCAGCCTCAGCCTGGTGTTGAGTCGCTGTCCAGTTTCGACTCCATGCCCGACAATTCACCATTGCTTCAGCAAGTCCGAGCCTTCGTCCGTGAGGAAGTCGCCCGCCAACTTTCCCTAGTGCCCTTTACTCACGAGACCACCACCCGTCTACCTGCCCCGCTTCGCACTGCTATATCGGAAGAGGTTGCACAAGCTGTTCCTCTTGCGCACTACGAGCCACCTCTATCTAGCCGTGGTCACTGCCCGGTGTCGCACAGCCGGTAGGCGCTCCTGTCACCTATCCGCCAGCCGTTCAGCCTGTGGCCGCGCCCCTAACCTATGCAACGCAGCCTGTGGCTCCTCCTGTCGCCTTTTCGCAAGAGATGCAGCCCGTAGCCGCGCCGCTCACATATGCAGACGCTGTACGTAAACTCCCGCAAGCACCCTACACCACGCGCTCACAGCCCGCACACCCGGCTGCTTATACTGCACCTTGGGCGGCAGCACCAGTCGCAAATCCCTGGAGGACGCCCGATAACCGACCGATTTGCTACGCTTGCTTCACTCCCGGACACGTTGCTCGCTACTGCCGCCGTCGACCTCAGACTTTCGGCAACTATGCCCGGTCGTCGCTTCCCGGCAGCCAACCCTTCGTCCAATACGGGCCGGTCTCGCCACCTCGCTATGCGCCTACTGACCACCTTGACTTCCTGCCGCAACGCGCACCCTCTCCTCGTCGGCGATCACCCTCCCCCATGCGTCGCCGGCCCGGACCCTCCGACCAGGAAAACTAAGCAACGCAGTTCAAGAGGCAAGAACTGCGCCGTTTTCGAACTGTCTAAGCCCTCGCTCCTCTCCTGCTAACGTGGTCGCAGTAACTGTTGAAGGTTATTGTACTTTCGCCCTTGTGGACACTGGCGCCGCTGTTTCTGTTATTGCCGCTAATCTCTGCCGTTTATTACGCAAAGTAACGACGCCGCTTTCGGGACTGTCGCTTCACACCGCAAGCGCACAACAAGTAACGCCTCACGCAGCCTGCACTGCAAGAGTCTCCATCGAAGGCATTCTTTACATCATGGAGTTTATTGTTCTTCCTGTCTGTTCGCATGACGTCATCCTCGGGTGGGACTTCCTATCCCGCCATAATGCCGTCATTGACTGCGCACGCGCCGAAGTTGAGTTTTCACCCTTGTGTGATGTCCCATTACTGGACGCTCCTCATCAGCCGCCGAAGTTGCTCGTTCATGAAGATACCGATATTCCGCCTGGAAATTTCGCCCTTGTTCCGGTTTCATGCAACGCCTACACTGACGCTACAGTTCTTTTTATGCCTTCCGATATCTTCAAATGTCGTCGAGCTTTGCCGCTGCCTTTCGCAACAATTGACCTTGCCGCCGGAAGAAGCAACATGTTCGTAAGCAATCCGCTTTCCACACCTGTCACATTGCTTGCGGGGGAATGTCTCGGCCGCGTGCAAGATATCGACCCTTCGTTTTTGTTTGATGTTCCGGACGACTACTGCGACCACCCAAAAGCACTGTCGGCACTCGGGGAGTCGTCCAATGATACGTTTTCCAGCGCCATCGCCGACACTCTCACTCCCACCGAACATGCCGACCTGCTGGATCTTCTGCATGAGTTCAGGAGTTCGTTCGATGTGTCGCAACCTCAACTGGGCCGCTGTCACAGAACGAGCGCTAAACAAGAGCGCGCCGCCAAATCCTTGCGACAACGGGCGGCAGAAACGCCGCGAGGTAAAAAGAAAAAAAAAAGAAAGCAAACTTCCAGGGCTCCCGGGCGCGCGCTCTCCCCGCAGAAGCACGGCTTCGCAGACGATCCTCCTCACCCCACATCGGCGGCCCAGCAAGGCCGCGATTTTTCTAGAACGAAGGAGGCGGGGTCAGACCGAGTGAATCATCCTCCGGAGAGGGCAGTCGAACCGTCTCGTGCCTCTCCCCAGCCTTCGCTGCGCATCGCGCCGACGAAATGAGGAGAACGTTCTGGAAGGTGGCGCGGAAAGTATTTAATCGAGCGGCCGAGACGAGAAATCAGGAGGAGACGGAAGTTAACGCCAGAGCGCGTAGGGATTCCGCCGTGTAGTCGGCGAAGGTTTTGGTCCGTAGGGACGAAGCCGGAGATGAAGAGGATTTCCACCTGAGGGGTGAAGGCTCGGGCTACAGGCAAGAGCGTGTGTTCACCGCTATCGAGCGAAGACCCGTGGCAACAACTGCGGGTGTGAAGCCGACGTGTTCCGGCGAAGAAGTTGAAGCTTGGAGAGTGGCCAATTGAAGACGCGAGGTTTCCTGGAAGAGAAACTTCGAGGGCGTGGAACGACAACAACGCTGGACTTTGAGTGAGTGATTCTCGGAAGAGTATCATTCAGACTTTTGTTCCAAGGACTTTGGACTGAATAGGTTTTATATCTCTTTAGTCTTTAAGTGTCTTGGTTGTTCAATGCATGCGACTGCATTGTAGTGCGTATTGTTGTCTGTGTCCGTTGTTTCAAGTGTGGCTGATTGTACTGTGTAGTACGTAGTACACTGTTTGTTTGGTGACGTATTGTATGTAACTATTGTGGAGTGTGCATTCTTGTGTATTGTTTTCGATCTGCCATTTTTGAGAATATAGTATTTGTTTGGTTTATCGACTCTCGGCTCTGACTTGTTCTTTGGGCCACAGCCGGCGTCTGCTGGCGCGCCAATAAGGACCACTTCTAAATTGTCCACGCTTTCGTGGTGCGGTTCGGGGGGCCGATACTTCGGCTCTTGGATTCAGCCCGGCGATCGCCTCCTTAATTAACGGGACAGGTGTGACAATTAATCTGGCGTCCGCGAAACAGGACCTTTTGGTGCACAGTGTGTCCAAAGTAGTGAGAAAGAGCCTCGAGTTGTTGATAGTGCTATCGGAACGATTTGGTGTGTTGTTCAGTGTTCTCGTTAACGAGTGCAGGAAAGTGTTCCGATAGACTGATTTAGGCAGATACTTTTTAAACGTGGCAAGGCTTTATTTGCGAGACACAATGGATCTCGAAAAGTTAGTTGCGCTTGGTGAAAAGATGGGTCTTTCCGGCGCCGAACTACGGAAGTGGGTCACGCAGAGGGAAAAAGAAGAAAAAGAGAGGGTCAAAGAGGAAAAGGCAGCTGAGCTGGAAAGGGAAAAGCTGGCGGTCGAAAGAGCCAAAGCGGAAAAAGAAGCTGAGTTGGAGAGAGAGAGGTTGGCAGCAGAGAGGGCCGAGGAAGAAAAAGCAGCTGAGTTGGAACGAGAGAGGTTGGCAGCTGAAAGGGTGAAAGAAGAAAGAGAGGCAAAGGAGCGACAGCTGAAGGAAGAAAGAGAGCAGCAATTGAAGTTGGAGCTGGAGAGAGAGAAGTTGGCAGCCGAAAGGGCGAGAGAAGAAAGAGAAGCGAGGGAGCGACAGCTGAAAGAAGAAAGAGAGGAAAGGGAGCGGCAGCGGCAGCACGAGATGGAACTCGAGCGGCTCCGTTTGCAACAGCGAAGTGAAACTCCCGTCCAAGCTAGAGTTGAAAGCAGCGAACGGGAAGATCACGGCTTCCGCTTGAACCCAAGCAAGCTGCTCGTAGCGTTTGATGAAAGGAAGGACGACCTAGACGCGTACCTCCACAGATTTGAGACGATTGCGAGGAGCCAGAATTGGCCGGAACAGCAATGGGCAACTGCTTTGAGTACTTGCTTGAGTGGTGAAGCGCTCAGTGTGTACGGTAGGCTGACGCCGACCGATGCAGCCAACTACGCAAAGGTGAAGGCTGCTTTGTTGAAGCGATTTAGATTCACTGTGGAAGGATTCCGGGACAGATTTCGGACAGGAAAGCCAGCTGATGGTGAGACGGCTACGCAGTATGCCGCCCGACTTTGCCATTATTTCGACAGGTGGATCGAACTTTCAGGGACAGCGCAGGAGTACGATGAGCTTAGAGAGCTCCTAATTAGAGAACAATTTCTTACTAGTTGCCACCCAAGCCTGTCGCTGTATTTGAAAGAGAGGAAGGCTGAGTCACTTGAAGGAATGCTTGAATTGGCTGATCAATTCTTGGAAGCGCAAGGTGGCACTAATTTGGCCAAAGTCAAGAAGGAGTGTCCCGACGATCCGAAGAAATTGGCTCCCGAAGAAAAGAAGCGTGCACCAGAGAGCATTCCGCGATGTTTTCTGTGCAACCGAGGGGGTCATCGCGCGAAAAACTGTCGAACGATCTTTACGAGCCCTACGGTTGTAAAATGTTTCAAGTGTGGTCAGACTGGGCATAAAGCAGATACATGTCGGAACGGAGTGAGTCAAACTCACCAGGTATCCTGTGTGCAAGCAGTACCGAAATCTGATAATAATGCCGTCACTGATGGATTCGTAGAGTCGAAGAATGGGGAGAAAATTCCTATTGTGGGGGCTGTAATGTCAAAGCAGCCAACCGGTGTTACGGAGGGAATGCCAACGCTTCCTGGAAAGATTGCAGGCAAGAAGATTACGGTTCTAAGAGACACCGGTAGCTCCACGGTTATCGTGAGGAGAAATTTGGTACGGGAAAGAGAGTTGACAGGCAGAACGAAACCGGTTTGCCTAATTGACCGTACGGTCCGGATGCTTCCCGAAGCGGAAATTGAGGTTGAAACCCCGTACTTCAGCGGGAAGGTTACTGCTTTATGCATGACGACCCCCCTGTATGACCTGGTCATCGGAAACATCGACGGGGCGCGAGGGCCAAGTGATCCAGAATGTTTGGGAGAAGACCCGAAGATAGAGCCCTCGCCAACACAGCGGCCGCGAGATACAGTGGAGGAACATCCCGTGACGGGCCTCACTAGAGCCCAAGATAAAGCTGCGGCGCAAGAGACAGCGAAGGAGAAGACGATCGTGTCGAATAAGTTCACAGGCCGAGCAACTGGACGTACGTCGGCACGACCTCAACCGACTGACAGTGTAAAGGAGACGGAGTTGGCCAGCCGGGCAAAAAGTAGAGGCATGATCAAGCGGGTAAATAAACAGACAGGACCCGTCGAATGTAATGACGCGTTAACGGTGTCGGAAGAGACAACGATGGCTGAGACGACGCCTCAGATATCGTCGTTGGAAAGGGCTCGCCGAAAAAGAACGTGGAAGCACAAGAAGAGATCGAGCGAGCACCGCAAAAGGGGGCGCAAGCGCTGTTCGAAGTACTCAAGATAGGTGCTGAGGTGGAATCAGAATGTGTTTGACAGGGCTGAGTGACATATGTTGTGTTAATGTTCTTGTTATCCTGTGTCACAAGTGTCGAAGTGTTGTGCTGTGATGTGATGTATAGTGTTGTATAATTGTTGTATAGACAGAACCTTGTACGTTTGTATTGTTTGGAATGTGTGATGAAGTGTTGTAATCATGTGCCTGTGGTTATATTTCATGTGCTGTGGAATTGAACTACAATGTAAGATTGTATTGAGTGATATATTGTGAATGTGAAGTGTCATGAGCGACGGATTGTGTTACAGTCTGTGAGAATGTGTGGTGACTGTTCGCGCTCGATTGTGTGGTTTTGAATAATATGAGATAATATTCTTAAAGTGGGGGGCAGTGTCACAGAACGAGCGCTAAACAAGAGCGCGCCGCCAAATCCTTGCGACAACGGGCGGCAGAAACGCCGCGAGGTAAAAAGAAAAAAAAGAAAGCAAACATCCAGGGCTCCCGGGCGCGCGCTCTCCCCGCAGAAGCACGGCTTCGCAGACGATCCTCCTCACCCCACATCGGCGGCCCAGCAAGGCCGCGATTTTTCTAGAACGAAGGAGGCGGGGTCAGACCGAGTGAATCATCCTCCGGAGAGGGCAGTCGAACCATCTCGTGCCTCTCCCCAGCCTTCGCTGCGCATCGCGCCGACGAAATGAGGAGAACGTTCTAGAAGGTGGCGCGGAAAGTATTTAATCGAGCGGCCGAGACGAGAAATCAGGAGGAGACGGAAGTTAACGCCAGAGCGCGTAGGGATTCCGCCGTGTAGTCGGCGAAGGTTTTGGTCCGTAGGGACGAAGCCGGAGATGAAGAGGATTTCCACCTGAGGGGTGAAGGCTCGGGCTACAGGCAAGAGCATGTGTTTACCGCTATCGAGCGAAGACCCGTGGCAACAGCTGCGGGTGTGAAGCCGACGTGTTCCGGCGAAGAAGTTGAAGCTTGGAGAGTGGCCAATTGAAGACGCGAGGTTTCCTGGAAGAGAAACTTCGAGGGCGCGGAACGACAACAACGCTGGACTTTGAGTGAGTGATTCTCGGAAGAGTATCATTCAGACTTTCGTTCCAAGGACTTTGGACTGAATAGGTTTTATATCTCTTTAGTCTTTAAGTGTCTTGGTTGTTCAATGCATGCGACTGCATTGTAGTGCGTATTGTTGTCTGTGTCCGTTGTTTCAAGTGTGGCTGATTGTACTGTGTAGTACGTAGTACACTGTTTGTTTGGTGACGTATTGTATGTAACTATTGTGGAGTGTGCATTCTTGTGTATTGTTTTCGATCTGCCATTTTTGAGAATGTAGTATTTGTTTGGTTTATCGACTCGCGGCTCTGACTTGTTCTTTGGGCCACAGCCGGCGTCTGCTGGCGCGCCAATAAGGACCACTTCTAAATTGTCCACGCTTTCGTGGTGCGGTTCGGGGGGCCGATACTTCGGCTCTTGGATTCAGCCCGGCGATCGCCTCCCTAATTAACGGGACAGGTGTGACAGCCGCACATCACAAGTCAAACATCATGTTGACACCGGACTACACCAGCCACTGCGTCAAAGACCATACCGTGTCTCCGCTGAAGAGCGCCGCGTCATCAACGATCAAGTTGAAGATATGCTTCGTAGAGACGTCATTCGACCATCTCACAGTCCCTGGGCGTCTCCCGTCGTCCTGGTACGTAAGAAAGACGGATCCGATTTTGCGTGGACTATCGTCGTTTGAATAAGATAACCCGCAAGGACGTCTATCCTTTGCCGCGCATTGATGACGCCATTGACACCCTTCACGGAGCGGAATTTTTCTCGTCGCTAGATTTGCGGTCTGGCTACTGGCAGGTCCCAATGGCAGAAGTCGATCGCCAAAAAACGGCATTTATTACACTAGACGGACTATATGAATTTAACGTCATGCCCTTTGGGCTTTGTAACGCGCCTGCCACGTTTGAACGTCTTATGGATAATACGCTACGTGGCCTCAAATGGAATATGTGCCTCTGTTACCTCGACGATGTCGTGGTTTTCTCCCATGACTTTCCTACGCACCTCCTTCACCTCAGGCACGTTTTGAGTTGTCTGACCAACGCTGGTCTGCAGCTTAACCTGAAAAAATGCCGCTTCGCTGCACGCGAGCTCGTCATTTTAGGCCACATCGTGTCCAAGCACGGCGTATTACCAGACCCAGCAAAACTTCGAGCAGTCGCAGAATTTCCCAAGCCGACGAGCATGAAAGAACTTCGCAGTTTTGTAGGCCTATGCTCCTATTTCCGGCGCGTTGTTCGCAATTTTGCATCTATCATGTCACCGTTAACCCAGCTTCTTCGCGGTGACGTGAACCTCACCTCCTGGTCCCCTGCGTGTGACGTTGCCTTCACTACTCTGCGCCGTCTGCTCACTTCCCCACCTATTCTTCGCCACTTCGACCCGACGGCTCCTACCGAAGTGCACACCGACGCCAGCGGCGTCGGGCTAGGCGCGGTCCTCGCTCAACGAAAGCCCGGCTATTCAGAATACGTTGTAGCCTACGCTAGCCGCACTCTGACGAAAGCCGAAACTAATTACAGCGTGACAGAAAAAGAGTGTTTGGCTCTGGTGTGGGCGCTTGGAAAGTTCCGGCCGTACTTATACGGCCGCCCGTTCGATCTAGTAACTGATCACCACGCGCTTTGCTGGCTCTCCACGTTAAAAGACCCTTCTGGCCGCCTTGCGCGATGGGCACTCCGCATCCAGAAGTACGACATTCGCGTCGTATACCGCTGCGGACGCAAACACTCTGACGCTGATGCCCTGTCCCGCTCACCTTTACCACCAGATCAGATGTGCGGAAACACTTGCCTCCAGACCTTGTCATCGCTAAATCTTGACTCGATCGCCACCGAACAACGTCGTGACCCGTGGATCGCCTCTCTTATCGAATATTTATCTGGCACGCCCCACCTTCCAGTATCTCGATCCCTCCGGCGTCAAGCTTTCCGTTTCGCCATCCGCGATCAACTTCTTTATCGACGCAACTACGCTTCCGATGGCCGCCGGTGGTTGCTGGTTATTCCACGCACTTTACGATCACAAGTATGCGCCTCCCTTCACGACGATCCGCAATGTGGCCACGCTGGAGTGTTCAAAACATATGAACGCCTTCGCCATCGCTATTACTGGCGCGGCATGTACAATTTTGTGCGTAAATTCGTGCAGTTCTGTCCTGACTGCCAGCGACGTAAATCAACACTGCCACGTGCGACTGGCGCATTGCAGCCACTTCCATGCCCTGCCAAGCCATTTGATCGCGTCGGCGTTGACCTCTACGGTCCCCTTCCATTGACACCAGATGGTAATCGGTGGATTATAGTGGCGGTTGACCACCTGACACGCTACGCCTAAACAGCCGCTTTGCCGAGCGCTACAGCTCAGGATGTCGCCTCTTTCATTTTGCAACGCTTTATCCTTCGACATGGTGCACCTCGAGAGCTACTTAGTGACAGAGGCCGCGCTTTTCTTTCTGAGGTCGTCGAAACTCTGCTTTCGGAATGCCACGTCATTCATCGGAAAACGACAGCATACCACCCGCAGACTAACGGACTAACGGAGCGGTTCAACCGCACGCTAGGTGATATGCTCTCAATGTACGTGGCATCTGATCACAGCAACTGGGACCATGTTCTCCCATACGTCACGTTCGCATATAACACCGCAATACAAACCACCACGGGATTCTCACCTTTCTTTCTTCTTTACGGACGTGAGCCTTCCCATACAATTGATACCTTACTTCCTTACCGTCCTGATGCTTCCGAGTGTCCACCTATCTCCGATGCTGCTAGACAAGCCGAAGAGTGCCGCCAGCTCGCCCGTGCGTTCACCTCGGAAGAACAACAACGCCAGAAAGAAACCCGTAACACCTCTCTTCCGGATCATAGCTATGCCCCAAGGTCTCTTGTGTGGCTTGCCATCCCATACCAAACACCGGGACTCTCCTCGAAACTGGTCCCCCGGTACGAGGGGCCTTACACCGTTTTGGAGAAAACCTCTCCGGTTAATTTCCTAATTGAACCAGTTTCCCGATCGGACGACATGCGCCGGCGTGCACGTGACATCGTCCATGTTTCCCGACTGAAACCGTACCATGAGCCTTTGCGTGAAACTTCTTAAGTCGCCAGGATGGCTCCTTTTTCAGCGGGGGCGATTGTGAAGAAGAAGATGTGCCTGCAGCGAGCAGCATCGCCAACGCCCGGCTCTCTCGGCTCGTGCTTCGGTCCGTTGCTGTGCCGATCGCTGGACGCTTCTTCACGCTGTCTCGTCGCTGCCTTTAACGGCGAATAAACCTCCTCACAATAATAATAATAATAATAATAATAATAATAATAATAATAATAATAATAATAATAATAATAATAATAATAATAATAATAATAATAATAATAATAATAATAATAATAATAAAATTATTATTATTATTAATGTTGTTGTTGTTGTTGCTGTTGTTGTAATAAACCTAAGAAGAAGGAAAGGAAGAATAAAGAGGGTAAATAGGTGCCTGTCATGACGGCAAGATGGTTCGATCAAAACTCCCTTAAAAGAAGCAATGTTTACCTATGTATATCCGATGAAGCCGCTCAGGCGTTGATTATTCAGGCTTAATTAATTTGCTCAGGATACCGTAAAATGCATCACTGGCGAAAACATACGTGTGTTGACTGGGCATCTGGACCGCAATGGTAGCCCAGAATTCCGCAGCACCTTAAGCAGTGGAGGTGCATTTTAAGATGATGTGACATTATTTTAAATCGCCAACATTTCGAAGGATTCGCACCCTCCCCGAGGAGGCAGCCACGAGGCCTTGTGCGGTGGCGGCATCCTCGGCTTGCCGAAAGACTTGCAGTTGCGCACTCATGCGTCTGAGTGGAGCAGTATACGGTCTCCCGGTGCTCCCTGTTGATGCATGTTCTGTTTCGCCCTGTTACTCTGAGCAAGCATTTAAAGAAGAAAGAAAATAACGTTCTCTTGGAAAAAGCATTCAAAAGCATTTCGCTCCCTTAGTGGAAAAGAATGCATCTGTAAGTACAGTTAAAATAAAAACTGGCAGATCCCACGTAAGGTGGCAATCAATGATATGCGAAGCACCAATGAGAAATGTTGATACGTCATTCTAAAATAAATACAATTAACGTTATGAGGTGAAGGTAAATAATGCTGTACATGACTTCCGTGTCATGATTATCCTGTTTGGATGTGTCGTTTACCTTCGTGATCTGTTCACGTCACGTGATGTTAAATTTAGTATATGTGGAGCAAGCGAAACGCCCCAGAGCACGCTATGAGTGGGGTATGCTGTCACGTTCTAACATGACACGCGTGTCAGGATTATCATGTTTGCACAAGTCACGTAAATCGTCATCTATTTACGTCACGTATCACCAAATTTAGTCATTCTGAGCTAGAAAAAGGCCGCGGGCGCATCATGAAGGGCCCAATATACTCCAATGTAGCGTTGACGCGTACGCTGGACACAGCGACGCTACGTTAGCAAAACGTGAGCACTTCATAAACTGACGCCAGGCGCGACCGGCGTTCGTCGGCGCGGCCCGATGACAACCGGCCTGATATGGGACATGCTGCATTTCGCGCCGATGCGTTACCCACAATGCGTCTTCCTTTTTTTCGTGACAGAGAGACGCTGGAAACGCTGAAACGCGCATGCGTCAAGGCAACGCCATCGAGTATATGGAAGGACCGGTGACTAGCGTGGCAACGCCGGCGACCACGCGCACCGCGTCACCTCGAAATGTATAGGCGCCTTGACTGCAGCATATAGTCATGTTCTCACATGACACGCATCTCATGATTATCATGTTTGCACAAGTCACATTCCTTCGTCATCCATCGGCGTCACGTAATACCAAATGTGGCATATATGAAGCTAGCGAAATGGCCGCGAGCGCATGATCAGTGTGGCATGCGGTCAATTGTTATATGACACGCATGTAATCATTATACTGTTTGGATGTGTCATTTACCGATGTCGCCTGTTCGCGTCACGTAATACCGAGTTTGGTACATGTGAAGCCAGCGAAACAGCCGCGAGCGCATCATGAGCGTAGCATGTAGTCATGTTGTTACATGACACCCATCTCATGTTTATCATGTTTGCACCGGTATCATACCTTCGTCATCCATTCACGTAACGTAATAACAAAGTTGGTATATGTGACGTTAGCGAAACGGCCGTGAGCGCACCATGAGCATGGCATGTATTCATGCTGTTACATGACACGGATGTCATGATTTTTATATTAGAGTTTGTCGCTTATGTTCGTCATGCAATCATGCCATACCATACCAGTTTTGCAACATACCATGTGAACGAAACCACCGCAAGAGCTGCAGGACCATGAAATGTAAATCATGACAATTATGTCATGATTTTCATGTTGTGACTAGTCAAATATATTCTTCACACTGTCATGTTACGTCATAGCAAGCTTGGTATCCATACCATTATTGAAACGGTCAGGAGACCTAAATGTCGTGGTGGATAGATAGATAGATAGATAGATAGATAGATAGATAGATAGATAGATAGATAGATAGATAGATAGATAAACAGATAGATAGATAGATAGATAGATAGATAGATAGATAGATAGATAGATAGATAGATAGATAGATAGATAGATAGATAGATAGATAGATAGATAGATAGATAGATAGATAGATAGATAGATAGATAGATAGATAGATAGATACGCTCAAAGTCACCAAAGTTTGCTAAAAAATCTTCGCATTTAAAAAGAAACAATAATAAATGCACGATGAGGCTTGAAATTAACCAATTGGAGTTTTACTACCAGGAAAGTCCTGAAGGTAGCTTCCTGTGCTCAGAAAGAGATTGATTGATATTGGTATGTGGAGCTTAACGTCCCGAAACCACCATATGATTATTACAGACGACGTAGTGGAGGGCTCCGGAAATTTCGACCACTTTGCTCAGATAGAAAGGTAAAAAAAATAACGAAACGCAAGGAGGTTCTTGTGCTCAAGCATTCTATCGAAGTTATCAATGCGCAATCTCCACCGTGCCCCACGTGACCTTCGCGTACGTGCCGCTTGGGGAGATCTGTGTTGCGGTGCCCGTGACGGTGCGTTTGCGCTTGCCTTAGACCTACGGCTTCAAAAGCGTCACGCCGAAGGATCGTAATCTCCTCTTTGACTTGTCTTCACTGCACCTAAGACAACAACATCGAATGATTACGTGGTAGCCTGCACCTCTGGTTTAGCAAGTTTCTTTTTTTTTCTCGCTACGCTTTAACCAATGGTAATCTGTGCTGCATGGTCTTCTTAGACAATTTGGAAATAATGTTTGACATTATCATGACCCCACAGTTTGTCGGAAGCTGCACTGGCAGCCAGAGTAGTATGCATTCATGATTGCTTCTCGCTTCTATTAGTGAGTGCTTAAAATAGGTACTTGGTAACCATCTTTGAACAAATTCTTACGAAGTCATTGCATTCTAAATATTTGGTCGAGAAAATTTCTAAAAACACTTTGACCCACTATCGTAGTGAAGTACAGAAAGGCTCTGCAAGATAATAATCAGAGGATACCAATCGTTATTAAAATAACGAATACAACAAATAAAAAAGATTGATGCAGGAGTAAAAAGATCCGAAGGTGGTGCGATGGTTATTCATCTGCTTGGCAGACTTGCTTCAGCAGTTCTCGTATTGAATCTCGCTAGCGGAGGCTCTTCTTCAATGTCAATCAGCGTTTAGAGGCTCTTTTCATGAATACATCCCCTCGCTGGCGCACCTCAGTCCAATCGACCCGACGCAGAGGACACTCTCGCCTCGTCACGCTCTCCAAGGGCAAGCCTGAAAGGCCACTTGACACCCTTTTCTCTATACGGCGAACTGCCTTCATTAGTGACCGTATTCAAGTGCACGAGTTGAAAAGCGCAACAGTGGAGTGACGAGTCCGTCCAGGCTCATCAGACACACCCTTCACGAGGGCAGCCGCCGCCTTCACAACGTCGGATCCTCTTCATCGAATAACCCGTGCACAAGCGTGGTTCCCTCACATTTTCTCTAGCATCGACCCCGCTCCTTCAAAGAAGCCTATTCAAAGACTGCCGCAACGCCATCGGAGGTGCGTAAGTCATCGCCTGAGCTGAGTGACTCCCCGTGTAACCTTTCACTATGAAAACCGTGAAGAACACAACGGCGATCGCCGTGGAATCGGGAGACGACGAAGACGTGGCCGTATGCGACGCTGCGTTGCTCTTCGACGAAGTTTCCCGCGTAGAGTTCGAGAAGATTGCACAAAGGCGTATGTCAAGAAGGCACTATTCCCTGTGAAAGGAGGAATAATTCTGTCTTCACGTACGATAGAGAGTTCGTATATATTAAAGTGTTGAGGAAGTGGTAGTAATGATGGTTACGCTGTACCGCCGTGGTCGACACGTAGCTATTTGAAACATTTTTGCCAAGTAAGTAGTTAAATGTGTGCAGTATAACACAGTGTTCCTCATTTCAAACATATACGAGATTCTGCGTGGTCCAGGATGAGACGCTCAAATTGAATAATAGCTCTTTCGCAGGCTAAGTGCCGTACTAACGAAGACAATATGGTATAATCATAGTAAACCACAAGGTAAACTTGCGCTGCTAAAACACCTTACTGTTCATGGCTTAGCATTAATGCATTCACTGCAGGCATTAAATGATTACTCAATGCATTATCCAATGTTGGTGTGCAGTAACTCTAAATATTGCAAATGAATGGACACATTAATATATTGAATACACACTAAAAGTTCAGGAACCAGCCAATCTTTTTTTTTTTTTTTTCTGGAAGGAGAATCGACACACATGGGTGCGTACTCCTGGCAACCTACAGAAGAAAAAAATTGAAAGGGAACGTGCTAATGGTCAAGTTTAATTGTTAAGCATTATTGAGGGCATGACTAGCGAAAAAAATCTGTACTTACTTCGTCAATTCGAGCATGTGCGTATGGGGACTGTCTGCAATAAGCTCTGTACGGTTGCATGATTTCATCTTTCTTGGCTCAAATGACACACTTTAAACGTTTGAACACAAACGTTTATTGCAACGCAATCATATTCAGTGAAAATTGCCGCAGTATTGAAGTCTTCGGCATGCATCTTAGGTCACACCGCTGCTTATAGTTTTTTCGTGTGTGTGTCACTGTGAGCTTGAAGAATGTTGACATAAATAGATGTGACTCTGCATACAGGCTGTTTCACATTAACGAAAACGTCTTGCTCCGCAGATTTTATTGTGCACATTTGCACATTCTTCGTTTCTTGATTAAAAAAAGAACAAAAGCCCGTACACACGCACAAATTCAGCGTCAAGAAAACTCTTCTATGACATCATGGCGTCATTTTTAAGGTGGGGTGGAGAACATCATCTCAGCCCTCGTGATACACAGTGCATCATTACAAACAGCATTCATAAAGGTTTCCTTGAAGCTGGGCGTCTCGACTTTGCAGAGTCAAACTTTAATAAAGGGTGTGGTTTACCTTTCACAATGCTGCACCCCACGTTGTCTCCATGAAAACGCCATTGCCTAACTCCCGTTCCACTTCATTCAACGCACCACGAACCCCGTCGACAAACGCCTGTCCGCTTGAATGGACGTTTCGGTGTGGAGAGCGAAACGGTGCATACAGATCAAGCCCCGGTGTAAGGATTGATACTTCAAACTCTAAGAATAAGTCAAAGGCGCACATGAAATAAAAGCGAGGATCTTGGTTGCGTATACGAAGTTTCTTTTATTTTCTCGTAACAAGATTTACACCAAAACATTACAAGGCCAGCGTTAGAAAGCGTGAAGTGTCGATGGGCCCCCCGCTTGTCGCACAAATGCGGGAGTCCTTCCTTTAACGAAACTCGGCCATTTAAACTCACTCAAAAATAGTGCAACTGTAACGTCGCTGTTCCGCAAGCGGGGAGCTTTTAAAACGCTGCCGTCCTGCACTTGGCCCTCCTGTATCCGCGGCTCGGAACTGACATGTGTTCGTGATGGCAATGATTGACTGGACCCTGTCGTAGCCCTGCTCCCCGTCTTAGTGCAGGAACTGGTTCAATGCTGATAAGGGTGGGGACACCGCTCGCCACGGCGGTGTCGTAACACTTATTCACCCACCGAAAGGCATCTCTTCTTGTGCGCCACGCACTCGGACGCATGACAATGAGGCATTATTTCGTGGGGTTGTGCGATACACTGCGCCTTTCTTATGCAATTCACGCGTCATACATTCAACCCTTTCACCCGTCAGCGCATGCACAGCGCGCGTTGCGCTTCTGCTCCGAGGTGCATGCTCCATTCACTCACCCACCCAGCCACGCTTTTTCTTGCAGTTTTGTTCAACTTCATGTATTGCCGAGCACATAAATTTTGATCCGCCGCCTTGGCCTAGCTTACGAATGCACTATAGCGTCCGTGATTCTCACTTCTGTGGTTATGGAAAGCCTAAATTAGTCCTTCTTCGTAGAAGTCACCGAAGCAGGAGTCGTTCGTGGATATGTTAAAGGATGGCGGTCATAGCAATAACCAAGGTGGTCCTTGGTGCCTATAGTTTGACAGCAGACCCCTTTTCTCGACAAAGCCTGCTGGTTGAATAGACTTTAATTACTTCTATACGTGACCGACGGCGTCTAAGCTAATCTGCCACTTTTCAGCCATGTTTCCTTTCCTCCCGTGGTCATTCTGGTGCTCTATGAGGCAATCTATTTTACGCATCACATGACCTATCGTAAATTATGAGCAGTGTCGTCTGTGTGAAAATATTGTGCACACATATATAGGTTGCTGTCTTCATCCGAACTGGCACCCTCTTGCCCCTTATAATACCCCATTCCTGTTGTTGTTTCAAAGCAAATATTTCTGTTGGAACTGTCCAGCGTTTGGGAATTATCGCTGCTGTTGCTATTTTTTACTTGACAAGAAAAACATTTTTTCTTTAGTGCGAAGAATGCTCGAAGAGAACAGAGGATGAAATAGCTCAGAATACACACTCACAACCAAGTTCATCGGCCGTTTGACGGGAATGTCCTAATAAAGTTCCTTTGTCATAGTTCGCGCTCATATTTTAAAGAAATGTCACCACTTTCAGGTTCTAGGTATACGGTTGGTGGCAGCCTCGTGGGAACACTCTATCGATAGGCAGTAGGAGGTGGGATTGCGCAAGCTTACGGCAGGGACGAGATTCTGGTGGTTTCTATTAAATGCACCTCTCCACTTCGGCGGAAAGTGTTCAGTTACGCAAAAAAAAAAAAAAACGTCGAGTCACGACGTTTTGGTGCTCTTGACCACGTCAACGCACCGAACGTGCCAGCCCATTCTCATCGTAAAGAAAAATAAAGTTGACAAAATATACAGCAACAGGAATTTTAAACAAACTTGACAAACCTGGTCTTAGGTATAAACGTCTTGAGATGCTTGAAGAACGATTCAGGGATTGCCTACCGTTCTTCCAGGTACGTGCCTCAGGCGGCCGGCCGCATGGAACCTTATTCAAGGGCTAACGTGACTAGATATCATGCACGGCCTCCGAGACAGGCGTCCAAAAGCGAATCTCTGGAGGGTAGCATTTATTGTCGCGAAACGCATTTGGTCTTTCTCATTTGTGTCGAGAGTTGCGAAAGCTGCGTGGAGTCGAGATCACGTTGTGGAAGATAAACCGGAAACCGGCGGCGCGCGTCTCGTTGAGCAAGAGCCAATCTGTGGAGGGCCAAGTGACCATGTCCACCAAGTGGACAGTCCCGGAAAAGCTGCGGGAGACAAGAAAACATCACTGCGCAAAATAAGGGCAAAAGGAAACGAAAGCCTGGCTTTCGAAATACTTCGCAAATACACCACGTTGTTCCTGTTCTATAATATTCCACATACCACTGCTTGTCTTCTTCCATTATGCCTAAAGCGGTTGTAGTACCATGCCTCCTCGCGACACCCGCCGGCTACCATGCAACGTTTTCTTACAGATGATTACTAATCACCGAGCGAAAACGTAATAAAAGTGTTCATCATCATTACCCGACTCTGCCTGCTTCGGGTCGCGTTAGTGGTGGCGACAGTGTCGGTGTCTTCTTCCACTTTGCAGCCGAGGCTATTGGGCGGCGCCGAAAGAGCATAAACCGAGAAACCAGCTCTCTCGCACTGCCGCCGTCACCACAACAAAAACAGCCGCGTCATGCATTAGGCCCGAAAAGCGCTCGCCAATCGCTTGGTACCCCGCTCTCCTGGCGCATTCACGTCGACTTGCAATGTCCGCCGGCCCGAGGCGCCGTCGAAAGCCGCGCCAGAAATCGTGACCAGCCCCGACCCGGAAAGAGCGGGCTTGCTTCTCTTCAAACGGCGGCGCCAGCGAGACGACCTGCCAGAGCCAGCGTGACCAGTGCTGCCCACCTTGCACAGCCCCGGTAGGAATTCGAGGGAACGAAAACAAAAAAAAAGCAGTAAAACCCAAATGATGGTATGAAAGGGGCCGACAGGTAAAACCGCAGCCGTCGGCACCATGCAGTATGTATGTTCGATCACGTGAGCTAAAGGAGCCATGAACTGGCGAGTGAAGTGAATTTGTTGCTGCTCGCTTCATTCATCGACGTTGAGTTGTTGCGTACTTTCTATGTCCTCACTGCGTAGTTATAAGCGTTGGGAGGAATAGGGGTGGGATCATGAACCCGGGCTTATGTAAAGAAATGAAAAAGGGACGGGGAAAACACTCGCACCTGCGTGTAAAGAGAGACGCGATAATGAAAAAAAAAAAAGGCGCGAACAGGATTACCAGCAAACAGGTGCACTCGGGAGATTAGCTCGTCGCTCTGTTTTCCTTCTCGCTGTTTGCACTTGGAAGCAAACAATCCGTTTTTTTAAAGATGAATTTTGCTGCAGTGAAGGTGTAGCTTGGGAGCCAGGACAAAGCGTTGGAGACCAATGATCGGGAAAAGATAATTTCTGAAACTCGGCAAAATAGCGCTAGTTCACCCCCCCCCCCCCCCGCTTACATTGTCTTTCTGTAAATGGTCAGACAAAATATCAACTGAATTTCAAACAAAATAATTAATATACTTTAGTTGCACCAAACATTATTGGCTTAACTTGGCTTTCAGAATTATCATAATATGGACCGAAGTATTCCAGGTTGTTCGTTGCGTGCACCTTGCCGTACATCCAGCGAAGAGCTTCAAGGAAACCTCGAGATCTCTGAACATCGATCCATGCTTTTTTGTAACTGCGAGCGAACGGAAATTGTGTAAATATTTTCTCATATCTGCATTGTCATATCGATTGTTGGGTATTCATTGCTTTTATTTGAAGCCTGTGTAATGGATTAGGATAACACGCTCCGCATGCTCCCGAATGTGGAGTTTCGTCTGCGAAAAAGAACTTCTCCTCTGGCGCTTATCTACAAAGATATGACATAATTACAAACAGACGTTCTTTACCTTCGACGGCTTACCTTGAAGAAGGAGGCAGCGACGTATTTTACAAACGAACATTTAGGAAAAGCTTCCACTAATTTTGCGATGGGTTCCTCAAATGGGCAAGACCTTGCTTTTTTGAATCCGTGTGATCATTATGTGAATGCAGCAGGAGCAGGTGTATGGTTATATGCCTGGAAGCCTCCTCCTCCCCATATCCCCCACCCCTCTCAGAAATAATCGCGTCCAAGTTACGTTGCGTAACACTATACGTTCGACACTTTCGTTTGGCCGCTGCAATATATTGAATCTTTTCATTTCCGGAGGCAACAAATATTGACATAACGCATAATGGTACTGAGGACCTCAAATATGTCACCGAGCTTTAAATATGATGTATTAATGCGAACACACCGAGGCTTTAAAATATGTCTGATAGATGGCGCTACCTGTACAGAAGACTCTTCAGCAAAAGAAATAAAAATTTCTTCCTCCACAATGAGCTTCAGACGCCATGTACCTGATGTTTTTCCCAGTATCTTTTGTCATATTTTATTATTCTTTTCATTTTGATGCTTTAGACATGTCCGAGTAATACAAGAGGAGGATGCCTTCTTAGCTGCTCACTCGCCTTTGTCTTTCTGTGATAGTTCAGTGTGTTCATTTATTCATTCAGCCAACATTTTCTTTTTTTTTTCATATTTTGTAATATATTCTAAGGAGGCTTTTCTCCTGCTGTACTTGCCATTGTTTATATATTGACTATTTGTACTGTTTATTACATTTATTTGTATAAGCTATACACGTTGTCGACAGAGCTGCATTTAACGTGTACATATTACACATATTTCCTAACAGGGGGTCACCCTTCAACCAAGTGCCAGGGACCTCCTTCTGTATGTTTGCGTAAGCATGTATCTTTATACGACAGCAAATAACTGAAACTGAAACTGAAATTTTTTAGGAAGGGGGAGTGGAAGCCAGCGGAAGTAGCTCTTTTTTTTTTTTACTTTGGTGCGCGCGGCACATATTTTGCCATCAGGAGTGTAAGGTTTTCGATGTTTTCTTGAGGAACTTGTGTTTTATCACTCAATAAAATGTTTTGAAATGCAGCTCATGGAATTTGAGTTACAGGTCGCCTTTGATCTGAGCCAGAAGTCTAGTGAAGCAACCTTCCATGATCATTCATTCACGCGAAATTAATTCTAGAATCAAGCTTAGATGGCTTCAGTTCTGTCAGATATGACGTGTAAGCCATGCGCCGTTAAATGTGCGTCATAGCAACGCTAATATTAGGAAGCTTCAGAAATACATACGAATTCCAAGGCTCAATTGCATGCAATGCGTTCAAGGTGTACCTATTCATCAGAGAAGATGGCCCACTGAACTGCTTCGAGATGTACCACAAAATGCACCCACGTATTCTCAGCCACGTTCATTATCTCAAGGAATGTGGCTCATTGAGGATTAGTTATTTTTTGATGTGCTATTTCACACTCGGTTGGAAAGTCCTTCGTGTACAAGCATCATAGGATACAAGGGGTCAACATGGTCGTGTGTTCCACGCGTTTACTTGATGTGTCCTGTAAGTAACATGTTTGCTTAGAAGTTCTTAATCTGACAACCAAGATGCTGCCCACAACATTATCACATTGCACTCTTTGCGTCATCAGCACGTGACTACATGGATTTTGTAGGGGCCTGGCCACATTTTCACAAGTACTCGTTGAGTGGATACATTAAAAAAGTTTATTGTCTCACGAATCGAGCACGGCGAAAATTGTAGAACCTCTCCAGTACGAGCGGGTTCACAGAGATGTGTTGCAACCTATACGTGTTTTCTCTCTTTCGTCCCGACGAGCCCTCTGGAAGCTAAGCATGCTAGGAGTTATGGCGCGAAGGAAAAAATATAAGTAAAACGATCGTCATGACCTTGAGAACTTCTTTTCTTTGATTTCTGATGAACAGGCAGCTTTACAGCGCACTCGTGGGCACGTGGTGCCTCCCGCGGCGGCCATGGGAACTATGCACCACACGATGCCTCAAATAGGTCAGCGCTGGAAATTATGATACGTGTGGCGATGATTTGGCTATATCGAAATTTTTTTACAACGAAAATGAAAAAGTTGCTGGCGTACTTCAAAAATTATTGGTTAATTGCAGCAGGCTGCTTTGCTACTCTAAAGTCTGGCTCGCAAGTTTTCAGGTGCCTCGACTACCAAGAGTCAGCGTTTTCTGACAAAGTTGAAAGAGTGTTGCAGGATCCCTCTATAGGGCGGTGACTTACAGGCAAGCTGCAGCGTATTGGCACCGACCACAAAAAAAAAAATCAATGAATGCCACATTTTCGGTGTGCCCTCGACCTCTCGATGCGCTGACACGTAGAGGCCGGCAAAAGAATTTAAGGGAGCTATAAAGAGGCTTCGCTTGCCAAGTAGACCACTAGTGCCAAAATTAGTTTAGACAGCTGCCTCTTAACATTTGTACCGGGGATGTGAACGAGGACTTGCCACAAGTATGCTCATCCTTATAAATGTACGCATAGACGACTTCCTAGATGGCTGATCACCATCATCATTTAATTGACCAGAGCCCTAAGGGGCATTACATAAGGGAGGAAAACATTTTCGCCCAATAATAACCTTGTGTGCAACGCGAAACTTATGTGCATTATGACACTTGGTGCATAACTGAAAACACCACGTGTACAAAGCATAGACAAGCTATTAAACGAATTGTCTTTTGCACACGCATGAAAGGCGTCTACGGCGAAACATATCTTATTTTAGCCCTTCATACATATCGTGTACTGACTGTCGTCTTCCTATGTCTGGATGTCTCTCATATCAGCGCTCCTTTTAAACGAGAGGGTCCATCGTTGGACACAATCGCCTCGATTAAATTATTGCTGTTGTTCCCCGCTTACGCGAGATTCATTTTAAGAGACCCCACAAATCTGAACGAGCTCGCCCAATCCTGCCTTCTATTAAGGTACGTGATTCGAACGATAATTCAATCCATTAAATCAGTATTCTTACTCTCGAAACCAAAAATAAATGTGGCGTCTGTCCATTATCTAGAATAGCACCTGTGGGTTGTTAGCGAAAGGCTGCGTATCTGCAGCAATAAAACGGCGTATCGCGTTCGTCATCGAAGGCTCATGTGACTCGCACCACTATAAAACCACGTGGAAGATCAGCGATTTCCCAACTGCGCGTAGACTTCCAGTTAATAGATGCACATCACCTGATATATTTGCACAAATAGTGTGGCAGTTCCTGTTGCGAACAGCTCATTTTTGCTTGTGCAAATTACTTGAATTTCGCAAATTGAAGGCAACATGGCAGTCGAAAATTTTTGTGAGCACCTCCACTCTATACTTGATAATACGTTCAGTTTTATTGGCGCAAGGACATAACTTCACTCCCGTGAGTGTGAGTGAGTCCATTTTGAACTAGGTGATAACGTGATCCCATAGATTTCACGTTATGGGGTTAATGCGCTAACTTTGTGTAGTTACTGCCTATACGTGGATGTCTTTTATATCAGAGCTCCTCTTCAATGAGAAGGTCCATGGTTAAAAATCATTGTCTCATGTAAATTCTTGCTATGGTTCTCTCCTTACTCGAGATTCATTGTGAGAGACCCCACTATCCTGGACAAGCTGGCCAGTCTTGGGCGCGAAGGCTCGCTTTCCGCGACCAACTGAGAACTCCTATAAGCCACGCCGCAGTTTTGGAGGACAGGGATCAACTGACTACGTACAACTAAATTACATAGCGTTGTTATATTGGCAGGCAATGATTGATTTGTGGGGTTTAACGTCCCAAAACCACCATATAATTATGAGAGAAGCCGTAATGAAGGGCTCCGGAAATTTCGACCACCTGGGGTTCTTTAACGTGCACCCATATCTGAGCCTACAACATTTTCGCCTCCATCGGAAATGCAGCCGCCGAAGCCGGGATTTGATCCCGCAACCTGTGGCTCAGCAGCCGAGCACCTTAGTTACTAGACCAATGCGGCGGGGCTATATTGGCAGGCAAGACTGTTCTTTTCTTCGCTACAAGTGAAATGTATACACTACTCGCATTGACTCTCAGAGTATCGCTGACGGGTCACATCCCATCCCGGCTTTATTACATAAAATCTATGCTGACCTTATCTCAGCAGCTATGCAGGCCCCGCAACGAATTTGCTTGCCTAGACTACATACTCTCACGTCGCCCCTCACTGCGAGGCACGGAACAAATCAAGGAAGACAAGTGGCGATCCGCTATCAACCGCCCCGATGCCAATGCACAACTATGGGCTGTCCTGAATGCCCACGTTGCGGTGTTCGGGCTTGATTGCTTGAAATACATTCTCAAGCATGACTTCACTGTCCAAAAATGAGTGTAGCCCGCTGCGTGCTAAGTCTTGCAGCTCAGCAACTTAAATGAAGCGTTACATACAACATCGCAACAAGATTTGGACATGGGTGTTAGGCTGTTGCAGTTACATGGTTATATACACTCTCTTTCTTTGGGCTTTCATCCGAGGAACTTCACTGCCACGCTGGATGCCTACCAAATCATGCATGCTATTTTATTTCGCTTTTGTCTACGTGCGACGTGGCTTGCATTCTTAGTGGCGCGCTTTTTCAAAAGTAGGTAATTCACGTTTCTCGTTTTCCAACGAACTAAGAGAATCACATTGAATATTTTTGCCATAATAATAAAAAAAATGATAACAACTCCCAATAAATTTATTTTGAGGACGACGCAGAGAGCGATGGAAGGGAAGACGATAGGTGAAACCTTAGAAGACACTAAGAGAGCAAACTGGGTCAGGGATTAAGGGTATCATAGTTGAAACCAAGAAGAACAAATGCACATGAGCCGGGCACGTAGCACATAGGCAAAATAACCACTGGTCATTGAGGGTAACTGACTGGATTTCTAGCGAAGGCAATCGCATGAAGGGGAGACAGGAAACGAGGTTGGCCGATGAGATTAAAAAGTTCGCGTGTGTAACATGGCAGCAGAAAGCACAAGACCTGGTTGAATGGCGGATCACGGGAATAGCCTTTGCCCTTCAGCTTCAGTGGGCAGGCTGATGATGATGATGATGATGATGATGAAGTGACGAGAGTTTCGATTAGAAGAGACTCAGTGTGTGAAATAGTCAAAATTCCCTTTGATATAATAAAAATAACCATATAGCAGAACTTTCCGGTTTTCACAAGAAAAAAACTAACTTGTTCGTACATATTTCTGACTATCTGTTCCATGACCGCACTCTCGGGACACTGATTCACTGAATCGGGAGGTCATTATCCAAACGCTGGAGCGAGTATATGTCGCCGGCCTCCTTATACAACGCTTGTCTAAAGCATGTCTAGTAAGAGTGGCATTGGTACGAGTTCACCCTTTGCAACGTGTCGTTGGAAACACTATGCCATGGCAGTATAGTAACAAAGCCTAGAACACTAGAATGGTAGCGTGGCCGTATTGCACCATCTGTCGTCTTGAAAAGAGGACTCACTTGTTGCCACTCACAAAATGTATAACAGGTAAAAATGAACAGGCACGTAGTACGGATGGTTGAACTGTACCTCCTAATATTTTTTTTCTGTACTACGCCACCTCTTTTTTTTTATCTTTTAAAGGCATTCATCAACTCGGATTACGCTTCGCTGAGCTGGGACGTACACTCTGGTAAGAGGGGGACGATCATTACGCGAACGTAGCCGTCTCCATTCAAGAGGCGGGTGGTGGACAGTGGTCGCGTCAAAGTTAAAACACACACAACTAGAAAAAGGGACAAAGCTCGGCAGACCGATTCGCGACGTTTGCAACGACGCGCACTTTTCACTCTTTGCTTTCGCACCATGACGCTACCTCACCGATCCCAGCTCCATTCTCTCACCGTCACTTGGCCAGAATCCATTGTTCATGGCAGGAAGCTTTGACGACGACCACTATGAGAGTGATAGTACGCGCTCTTGCACCGAAGGTCGTTCTCTCTGTTCTCGCTTTCCGAAAATCCTCTCTCATGTGTGAAGGTACGCGGCTTTCAAAAGAACGGGCAAGAGGCAGGAAGATGAAGGTATGTACGTACAAGAGCGCAGGTGCGCGCAGTTATGTCGCTGCAAATGCAAGAGGAAGCACAAAAATAAACATGTACTCTGAATGAGCGACTCTGTGAGGCTTGTTTAGTTCGGCAAGGCGCATTCATTGAGAAATAAGAGAAGCGGTGGCGAGCACACCGCCATTCATACGGAGGCCAACGTGGTCTTTTTTATGGTCAGGTGAATGAAAACCGAGGTGTGTGCATGGTCATGGTGGGCAATCAGGACACCACAGCAGGACGAGGAGAAAGGGATGCTGAGGTGGCATTCATGATGAGGTTTTGGGGTCAGCTTCATGCGACATTTTGGGGTGCGTTATGGGTACGTGCATCTACTGCCACGGCAGAAGATGCACAGGTCGCACGACAATTGTATGTTGCCACAACTTGTGCTCAAGACAGCCTAGGGCAAACTGGCACAAAGCATCATTTTAAAGGCATTTCATTTGTTGTCTACATGATGACGAGGCTGAGGGCCAGAGCGCGAAATAAGAAAACGGGTATTAGGTTCGTACTTGGCTTATTTTCAAACCTGAGAAGCCCGCTTGAAGGATATGAAAGAAGGTTCATGCGAGCGAGATCTACATACGGCTTTGGCAAAGCTAATCGGGTGCGTTCGCACAATTATTGTTCTGCCGACTTGAGTGCGCCCCTTGTTGGCATCAGTGGTATCTTTTGACGCACATAATCAAAAATTGGTAATCAATAGAAAAGTTGCGTAATAATTTACATGGCCTAATGTATACAGAAAGAAATAAGCGATGAGACTATTGTTCTCGTCAAGAGTCTTTGAGATGAACAGGAATTATCTTTAGGCGCGTTTAAAATAAATACTTTTTAAAGAATGGTACTTCAGGAAGTTGTACCATGTCCCAATAAGCTAAGTGGCGCCGAGCAATATTATATATCGCATGAATTCACGCATTCTATGATTCATTATTACATCAAGTTAAGGACAGTTGTTTAAGAAACAGCCTGTTTAGTTTTCGTAGCGTTTTTTTTTTCGTTAAGTACCAATGAATCCCAGCTTTTTCAGTTTTTACGGTTGCTAGAGGAATCATGGACAACAATATGTTACTTGATCAATTTGTTGCTGCCTGTGATGAACATGGAACTAGTTCCGTTAATCTTAGAGTGTTCCAGTGACAGAAGTAGATGCATACCTTCTAATAAGCACATCTTAAGAGTTACCATCGAAAAGATGCCGTCTACTCCTGCAAAACAGCGTTCGATACAGTGACATGATCAGCTATCGCCTCTTTATCGATAACAGCTCTCACAAAACTCTCCATTTCGTACACAACACCGTTTTCACAGGACACATCCAGCACGCGTATGCACGAAAAAGTAGTATGCCTTATGGGCGAGCGTATATTGAAACGAAAGAGAAAAAGAATATATCTATGCTTTTCCTGCGGCACTCGCCACTCTTCTCGCATATGTATAAGCTCGAAAAAGTTTTAAGAGTAATAAAGACTTTCGCAGCACTTCATATCCTCATAGGTGAGAGCATGTTACATAGTGAATTACGGAAATGTAAATATTCGGGAACGTTCATAAAATGTTGTACTTCTTGACGTAAAAAAGTTGTCAAAGTTACAGTGACAAGATTCAATGTCTCTGGAAATGTCTTCCGATGCTCCAGTGCGATTATTCAGACCAGTTTTGCGTGTTTGCTATTAATATGTGCTGATTTTTCCATATTTCCTCAAAGCGACAGTTGCGAGGAAGTTTCTACAGTAAATCAGAGTCCCTCCAACATTGATATGGTAAGAGACTGCAAACAAAAAAAAAGGTTACTAAACCATGGTCTTCTATTGAGGGACTATGCTATAAGACCAACGCTCACCAGACCCACAAGCTTTGGGGTAGAGCCTCGGACGCTCAGTAGTAGGGTTGGTCCTCGGGTAAAGGAGGCTGTATGAACTGTAATGATCGTGGACTAAGGACGCCTCGTCTTATAGCTTCTTCATCAATAAAGTTACCTATTCTCCCTCTACGTGCTTTGCCTTTGTTTCTTTCTGGTATCTGGGGTCTGTTTACAGGAATAATGCACTGAAGTGGTGCTGAATAGCCGTGGCACTTTGGGCAAGTCGGTGTATTCAAGCCTTCACCAGCAACACGAACAAAACAAACGAGTTACTAAAGAACGACAAGAAAGATGCATTCAAAAGGCTATGCGAGCCGCAGAAAGCACTTTAGCACGCTTGTCAGTCGCGTGGCGTTCAAGGGGCCCTGCAACCCTTTTTGAGGATGGTCAAAAAACGCGGCCAATCAGTAGTAGAGGCCCCCGAGAACACGCGAGCCGAATGTTACAGCACAGCGCGTGGCCTGGAATTCGCAAAACATTATCAGAGTTAGCTCAAAGTTGTTTTCTTTGCTCTGAACGAATGACGAAGAAAACTGAAAAATCACTCGTTGAAGGCTATGTATCAGCCATTGGCTGATTTGAACATGGCGCGCTCGGTCGTTACAGAGATCGCCGCGGTAGGCCGTCACTTGTTCACGTCACGCTGAAAAAGCCGCCAATCCAAAGAAAAAAATTAACCTCAAGGTGATCACAAGGCGCGCGCAACTTTTTTTTTTTTTTTTTTTTGGCCACCGCCATTCCTCTTTCCATAGCTTTCAGCGCGTTCGACGGGACTAGAAAAGAGTGACTGCGATGCAGCGTGCGACAAAGTTTTGTAACTCCGCTCGTACTGAACGGCTTCTTTAAACTTTTGTGGCGTTGAATTTGTAATAGGCTCTCCCAGTGAAATCATTCCATGGTTACTTAAAAAAGTGTTTGAGGGCCCTTTTAAAGACAAAAATCTTTTTAGAATGCTAGAACGAAGAAATTTTCGCCTGCCTGCCTGCCTGCCTGTCTGCCTGCCTGCCTGTCTGTCTGTCTGTCTGTCTGTCTGTCTGTCTGTCTGTCTGTCTGTCTGTCTGATGATTCAACCACCTGGACAAAGTCAAAGGTTAAGCACTTGCTCAACACCCAGCCATCGTACCTTGAACATTGTCAAATAAAAAACAAATATTACGCACATCTGATGTTCAACATTAATACCTTAGTACTAGGTGGTGTGATCATTTATTATAAATTACATACATACGTGATTCTAAGAAACCTAGTGTTGCTTAGGTTGCGCTGAAAAATGCGATGCTACGCAGGAAACACTGCTCTACCGATATGGTGCTGCCATTTAGCAGTGGCTCTGGATTCTGCACAAGCTCATGTTTCTGCACGGCACTGCTAGGTGGCGTCAATATCTCACACGGATGGTACCTGTACCGGCACCTCCTCTATTTTTTCAGTGCCTGGGCTGGTGCTCTCTTCGGGCTGTCGAGCGCGTGCTTTGACTCCACTCGCCGCTGCCGCGGGGCGGCGCTGCATGAGTAGGCTACAGGAAGCTGGTGCTGAGCGGCCGCGCGTAATTAGGAAGTTCGCGCATTCATATTTTCATGTGAGCTTATTTGAGTTCGTGCTTCTCGCCAGCTGTCGCGGGTACAGAGGCAACGAAAGTAACACGAACAAAGAAGCGCGCTGTTTTTTTCACTGAACTCTGACCCTGGTGGTGATAAAAAGATGCTAGATGTTATTTTTATGTATGACTATCTTTTTATCAATCATCAAGGCTACAGCCACTTCAAAAATACGAAAGAGCAAAAAATGCAGATACGGCATTCCACGTTTTTTTTTTTCATGGTCTCTGTACGTATTACGCAAGCAGTTTGTCAGGCCATGCAATATTGGTACAATACTTGCATTCAAGTTTTACAGCAGTCGCGTTTTATTTTCTTCTTCGGGCTATTGCAACCTCTTTTTCTACATGCCTTAGTAACGCATACATTTCTGAGCCCTTCTGCATGTCACACAGAAAGAAATCAGGCTCTATTTTTCATTTTCCCATCAGGGATAAAGAAATAAAAGCACTCAAGGATTCTCTTGCGCATTCACCTGAGACGACTGAAAGGCAAAAAAAAACATATTTTCCTTCCCATTCAACGCATTGAACGTTACCTGCTTCCCTCAAAGTTCCCTGCTTCCCTCAAAACCAGCGATCAATGTTTGCTTTCGATGAGACATCAATGACTTTCGCCTTAATGACTGTATGGCTGTCATTTCATGAATTTGCAATAGCCGCTTGCGTTTGAGGGAGCGTTGTTGCGCGTCGCGGCGACCGCAGTCTGCGGGTAGCGGGGCCGATCGCCGTCGCTCCGTCGAGCCCAGGACTAGGGGAGAGTTTTGAGCAAACTTAACGGATTTATTTACATCTTTACAGTGAGTTGTCGAGATGACAGAAGAGAAGAGAAGAGAGTTGGGCGAGGCACTGCACGCCCTTTTTGTTGAACCCCGTTCCCTAGGTCCCTAGGTTGGGGATCACTACACAAAACAATGCGGACCAATGGTGATGTGGCAGTTCTTCTCAATGAAGTACCGCCCATCATGTCTGTTCATAGAGGCACAACACAGGCTTGCACATACACACACACCCTTGCCACTAGTCGCAGCGCTGCCGTAGAACAGGGAGGGGGAGAGCGGAAGACGCACGGGCGCCTCGACCCCTTTGGTGCCGGCCTCGGGCTGCGTTCCCACGAGATCTTAGCGCGCCCTTTCGAGAGGTGCCAGGTTCGTGGAATCCTCTGGGGAGAGCCCTTTGACCAGCGCCGTCGTCGTCTGCCGGTTAACGCGCTAACGATGCGTGGCCCAGGCGGCAGATAGAGCGGCGGCTCCAAAACCCTCTTTGGCAACATTCCACACAGTTGGCGCCGCTGCCAATCAGTGGGCGCCGTCTCGTGGAGTCGGCCTCTGTTGCTTCCTCCGTCCAGCCGCGGCGAGACTGTCCTTTTGGCACTAATCCGGCGTGGCGAATGACCCGCTGGGTCAAGGCATAGCTTCATCGCTACAGCGTGCTTGAAGTAATCAGACGGGATAATTGATGGTCTTCTAATACTTAATACATTTTCCAACTATACTGCAATATCTAGCCGTCATTTACGACGAGAATATTTTATAAATAATAGGAAGTGGTGGCTTAGAACTACCCCTCACGTTTACAAGCCTGGCGATAGGTATCAGTAAACGTGACCGCGCTGCATCCAAGCAGTCAACGAATGAGTATATCAGTATTGACCCTGCCTTGCGATCATGCACTACCTATGCAACGCTAACACGACCTTCCAAAACAAAATGAAAACCCACGGGCAGCACAGTAGTTATTGGTGAAACAAGCGACAATTATCATGTACAGTGACGTAATGAATGCGTGCATAAGACTCAGCACTGCCCTATGCGACAAAAATTCCAGGTTGACAGCTATTTAACCTCTACTATGCTCGCTACAGAAGAGGCCACAGGGAAGAAAAAAGAAACAGAACTGAGGAGCCATACATATCGGAAGGCTACAACATTCTATCCACAAATACACAGATGAGCTCAAGCAAGTAACAACAGGTCGCATTTTTCCCGCTACCACATTGGCTCAAGTTGAGAGTCGGCATAAGCCTTAAGACTTTAACAATTAAGAGCACCTGTTCAAAACAGCGGCAATGGTTGCAGGGATGCCGCGCCATATGAAGCCATTTTGTTTGTTTTTCGTACCACCACGATTTCTGATTTCTTTAAGCTCTGAAGTGGTGAAATCACAGGGCATAGTTCCTCATTTTCCGGCAGTTGCTTTCCCTCGGTGGCAATACATTTAACACTCAGAAGCTTTACAAAGGAAACGGGTGATTACATATATCTATGGAAGCAGTCTAGCAACATTTGTGCTATTTAGCGCATGAACACCAGGCTTTCGTGCAATTTGCTACACCACTATAGGCAATAGCAAGCATCAGGCAACATTGTTTACCCAAACATTTAGCATTAGTTCCTGGCAAACGCTGCTCTCATAAATCGACTTTCAGTGTCACACAAGAAAAAATCTCTTAGTCAAGTGAACGTAACAGTGACAAAACAATATTCCGCAGATCACTGGCATGCGCTCGCTGGTATCACTGTAGCAGACGACGTGCGAAAACGTCGATCCAGTAGTCGCGTACAGTAACACATGCCGTCGAAATGAGCTCGGCGCCAAGAACAAAAGTTGCTTCACGATTCTCAATTATAGGTTTTCATCATTCTTTAAGCAATGTCTTTCCGACCCTTTTCCCCACCCCGTACAGGGTAGCAAACCAGTTTGTCTAGATTAACCTCTCTGACTCTTCCTTTTATTTATTTCTCTCTCTCTCTCTCTCTTAAGCAATGTAAATACAGCCGAAAAATGAACCGTAGCAGCTTCAAATACACCCGTGACATTTGTTTGCACAAGAGATGGCGCTGTGGCAGGTCTACTCCGGTGGCGGTCCCTGGAGACTAAAAGGCGTACTAATGCCAATATACGTTTCCCATTGTGCTCCACTGAAAAAAAAAAAAAAGAGGAGGTAAAGTCAGGACTCATTCAGTACGACCGGCAGAAAACTGTCGTCTTTAGAGGACATTTGCAGCGATGCACGCAGATACGCGGTCAAATTTTTTTTTATTCGCTGCGTCTGCAGGTAATGCTGCCTGAAATACGTCGTTTGAAGTAAACCACTTCCCTGTTGAATGTCTTTTGCCCTGAGCGTTCACGTGAATTATTATTTATTCCTATATATAAGTAATATTTTATTTATTCAATTAATTATTTATTTCTATATTTCTATGGATGTGACTTGGAAACCAAGATAAATATTCAATAAGACACAAGCTACAAACGCCATGTGACGCGTCAGCAAAAGCGATAATAAACGAGCACTGCGCCTTGGGAGGTCATGGCTGTATAGCGCGCACCTTACGCAGACCTCGCATTCGCGGCTGCAGATACGTGGCTATAGCAAACTCGAGTGCGCGACCACCGTTGTGCGTATCCGAGTGGCCCAAGTAAACCCGCCTCGGATGCGACTCTTGGCGCGTAACACGGCATTTGTGTCAAGGCAAAATAAACTTGACGAATGCTGAAGCGGCGATGCCTGACAGCTGTGGGTAAACACGCAGCGTGCGAGAACGCGGGAAATCCTACGGGCGGAGGGAGGGAACAAGCAAAGAGAAGCGCCAGCGGCGCAGTAATTGCTGGCGTCGGCAGCACACACCCGTCGAACGCACGTGCTCGCGAATTACACGAGTGAAAAGCAATTACCCCCCAAATGGACAACCGCACTTGACCCCTCCGGTGGCCCGCCCTTCCAGGCCCATGGCGGCATATTTCAGCCTTGTACGGGACCCTACACGGCCGCGACTGAACATTACGGCCCAGGCCGGCCGGATGCTTCTGCGAGGTAACCGTGAGACGCGAGAGGGGAAAGAGCAAAGGGAATGTGGGAAATAGGGAGAGGAGGATCGTGCGGCTGCTGCCAGTGCTGATGATACCACGTGCGAGGCCCACCGCCAAGACATCCGCTCCGCCCGCCGTCATTTTCCCGGTCGGTCCAAGTACGGTGCACAGCTTCCAATACACAGCACCATCTGGCGGTGATGAAAGTCCCAGTCAACGACATGACGCTGACAACGGATTCTTAAATCCGCATGGGGGGCACTTGCACCGGCAAGAAAATAACTGATAAATTGTACTCATTGACAACGACAGCGGCAGTCAGATCTATCTTGAGGCGAAAGCATTTTACGCATTCACGAGACATTCTATTGATAAAGGCTGCCTACCAGCTTCTGATCACTTTTGGTTATATTTGTTGGAGGACGTAGCCAAGGACACAAGAGAGTTATATAGAGGGAATCAGCAAATCAGGAGCAATTCGCACAGACTGACGAAAAGTTTCTTATGGAACTATTTTACAGTAAAAAATTGATTTCACGAAATACCCTTTTATTATGCCTGTCTGGAGGTGTCTGCTACGACAGACCATTCATCGTATGTTCCAGCGCAATCGCCAGAGCCTCCTGCATCATCATTATGCATATTGTGCATGCCATTTCATACATGCAACCTATGTAGACATTATTATAAAGAGTTCCTATATATGCGCCTGAACTTAGCTTTGTGGGGCGATGATGCTACAGGGGTACCCGCCGAAAAAATACTTCCCTGTAAGCATAAATGACATGCGCAGCCAACACCACTGCAGACTAGTTGCTCTACGAAAGAACGTGGTCACGCGGCTGATAATTAAAGATTTAGTAAACCACCATCGCCTCTCACTCGTTAATGATCACGTGCAAGTAATCTGAAGACGTGTATAAAAATCCAAATGCTATTTACTCCCTCTGAATAATTAGGAAGAAATGAACCTTCAATAGCCCATCCTGCTATCTGTATAAGTTTTGTTGTGGTCTCAAGTCACCTTTAACAGGCTTCTTTGAAAATAGCAAATTCATTGCGAAAAGTTCATCAATTAAACAAATTATTGACCTATGTAGGTCAGCACAAATGCTGCTGCAATTCCTCGCAAAAGCCATTTGTTAGGCCAATCCGTGGTCACCGTTAAACCGAACGGGACTCTCTTAGTCATGTAGAAGATAAACAATAACAACTAAACATTCAAAAAGTAACGGAGGTCTGCGTGCTATGACAAGAGTGACTTGCTTGAAAAGCGGCAGTATTCACAAATACAGAGACGCAAGTACAAGGCCAACGACACTTCCTTCAAGAAAGCACCCTGCCGCGCCCTAATTTATGAGCTTGGCAGAGCGTTGGCGTATCTTCAGACTCGGTGGTCAGAACTTGCGTGCTTGATGTCGTAGGCTTTGCAACTGCTGCATGCTACTAATGCGCCATCGTGTTCGACGCACCTGGCCAACCTTCCACTCTTGACTCAGGCTTCTCTCCTTCATTCTTTCTGGAAGAACTCACAGGAGTTAGCGCAGTTCATTACGGTACCTATACCGTGGATCTCAATTACCGCACCTGCGCGCCAAAGATGGGCCACAGCTGGGGCCGCGCGTACGTAGCCTGGCACAGCCGCTATGTCCCGGCATTGCGTAAAGACGAACGGGGCGGCCGGTTATACTGTACTCATGGCATCTTCGTCTCATTACCCGCTGGTACCCTTTTTTTTTCTTTACTCGAATTCAATTCACTGCGTGGACTAATGGGTCCGGGTGAACGTGCCGTCGAAAGGCAATATGACATGGGACCAAGAAAGCAAGTTCATTACATATTTCGATGGGTGATAGAGTTAAATGATGATAAATTTAGACAGAGAAGCCACTATTCGGCGACTGCGCTGTCGCCAACTTCGCAGTGAAAGATGATTCTACAGTGACAGTAACTACTACAAGAAGCTTAAATGCAGGTCAACGTTGCATTTTAGGAATTTACTGCGAAGTGTCAGCCCATCGATGTCAGCGTGATGTGGTTTCAAAAGTCTTTGTTTTCTAGTTTTGCAGCATTGGCTCCGTAAAGTTTTCTGGAATTTAGTATGTTTAACCAGTAACCCCTTAAAGGACAATGTAATTAATTTCAAAAATTAATTATGCAGATCCTAAAATGCATATGCCGTTGAATCTATGACGTCATAGCAAGATGCCCTGGTAACTTCAAGGTGACAACGCTAATTTCATTTTCTTTTCACGCATTTTCACGCATTTTTTTCAGTGCTATAACAGAACTCCTACATCGTGCCAATGAGCCTTCAGTTACCGAAAGAAATCGTTTAATACGACTACAATTTCTTTACCAAATAATTAAAGGGCATTACAAGCTTGATGTTTCCAATATCATTTCCTTTTCTTCTGGGTACGCCACCCGCCAAAGGCATCAACTTAAATAACCCCTTTCCGGTCCCGAAATAACTGCTTCAAATATTCCTTTTTCCCTCGTATAGTAACTCAGTGGAATGGACTAACTAATAACCAAGTGATGGAGCCGTCCTTAAAGTTGTTTGAAGCAAATTTGACCTGATTGTTCACATCATGCCGTTCTATTTTTTGTTTGTTTGTTTGATTTATGCATTCTTGAGTGCCAACATTGTGAAAATTATATCTGTAACCACCCTGCTAAAATCTCTGTAATAGAGATTCCAGTATGAATAAATAAATAAATAAATAAATAAATAAATAAATAAATAAATAAATAAATAAATAAATAAATAAATAAATAAATTTCTACCTTCCCAAATGTCTCGTCATGGCAAAAGTTGTGCTTTTGGTGTCGCGAAAGGGTAATTCAGTGATAGAAAAGCACGGTTTCCGAATCTACGGTCCTTTTGACGAAAACGGCACGGTAACCATCATTTTTCCTGTTTAGGGATGACAACGAGCTTTATTGACGTTCTTCCAAAGCACGGGCACCGAATGTTCAATTCAAATAAGTGTTCCCAGGTGTATACTGATCAACGCGAATGTTGATCTTGGTTCCTTCTTTATACATGCGTGAACTGACTATGAGCAAAAGATGCAAGGAAGTAATATTATTAACACTCGTTGTAAAGTAATGGTTGTGCGAAAACTCAAATGTCTCCTTGTAATTGACAGTTGCATACAGGCTCTTCCTATTACCAACTTCGTCTTCATTACGAGTTGGTAACCTACATCTGTTTCGAGTGAATTGTGGTCACTGGTGCCCCCAGGGGGTTGAAACGCTTTCGCGCTATTTTTTTGTATGTTTTACACTTGTATATAAGTACGCGTACACAAGAACTCCAGCATGAACAAACGTAAAACGTGGTTAACTGCCCCGCCCCCTCCAGAAAATTTTGTGGCAACGCCCCTTTCCGACGCGATGAAATAAAGGTATACACAGTCAGTTTCACCAAACGCACTGGTACATTCAGCTATATTTCGTATTTGCAACCAGCCCAAAGTTTTAGGAATGAGTGGTAATGCAGAATTTTATTAGTTTGTCTGTAGGCTTCGGAATCTAGATGACACATCGATAGAGCACCTCACGGTTTTCCTTAACGAATGCTGGGAAAAGGGACGTATTCCCCGACAGTGGAAAACCGCCCGCATCGTTATGATACCCAAACCAGGAAAGCGCATACAGCTGGAAAATCTAAGGCCGATATCGCTGACGTCCTGCGTTGGTAAGGTCATGGAGCACGTGGTCCTCGCGAGACTAACAAACTTTCTCGAGGACCACGATCTGATTCCTCACACCATGCTGGGCTTCAGGAAGAGCCTCTCCACGCAGGACGCCATGCTACAACTCAAGCACCAGGTAATAGACAGCATGACCACTTCTACCAAAGCAATCTTAGGCCTAGATTTAAAGAAGGCGTTTGATAATGTCAAGCACTCGACTATACTTACCCGAATAATAGAACTAGGACTCGGTAAAAGGACGTACGACTACGTCCGTGATTTTCTAACGGACAGGACAGCGAGGATCACATTGGGAGAATTAGAGTCAGGAGAGATAGAGATGGGCAGCGCCGGCACTCCTCAGGGTTCGGTGATTTCGCCCTTGCTCTTTAACCTCGCACTCATAGGGTTACCAGCTAAATTAGAAGAGATTGACGGGCTCTCCCACAGTCTGTACGCAGACGACATTACTCTGTGGGTAACTCGGGGATGTGACGGCCAAATAGAACAGACGCTACAGCGAGCCATCGATACGGTTCAAAGATTCCTAGAGGACACGGGCCTCACCTGCTCGGCTGAGAAATCGGAGCTACTGGTTTACAGACCTACGCGCAGAGGTCGAAAGCCCAAATACAGCGAACAAAGCGCAAATCACGCAGAGGAAGCGATACAGCTAACGACCTCGGAAGGCCACGTCATTCCCAAAGTAGACGTTATACGCGTGTTAGGCTTGTATATTGCAGCCAATGGCCACAATGGCGAAACTGTTCGCAGGTTGGAACACGCGGTAAATCAGACAATCCGACTTCTAAAACGAATTACGAACCGACATAGTGGTATGAAAGAAGGGAACACTATTAGACTTGTGCAAGCCTTTGTCCTCAGTAGAATCACGTACGTTGCCTCTTACTTGAATTGGCACGTCGCCGAGAAGATAAAATTAGATTGCTTAATCAGGAAAGTGTATAAGCAAGCTTTATGCTTACCCATGAACACAAGCACAGTGAAATTATTAGAACTAGGCTTGCACAACACGCTTGACGAATTAATAGAAGCGCACAACGTAGCACAGTATGAACGACTTTCTAAGACTAAAACGGGCAGGTACATCCTCGAAAAACTGGGAATCCACTATCACACGCAGCAAGGCGAAAAAGCCGACATAACCGTGATGGTAAGGGAAAAGATAGTGATTCCGCCGTTGCCCAAAAATATGCACCCGGAACATCACACCGGCCGAAGAAACCAGAGAGCGCAGGACTTGCAGAGAAATTCGGAAATTGCAAGGAAGCGGTATTCGTGGACGCGGCCAGATACGCGCGAAGGTGTGGTTACGTGGCCGCGGTGGTCGACGGTAAAGGGACATGCATGACGAGCGTTACGGTGCAAACGCCACTGACCGAGACGGCCGAGGAGGTGGCCATAGCACTCGCGGTGGCGACCACTGAGGCCGAAGTAGTAATTAGTGACTCGCAAGCAGCGATACGCAACTATGCGAACGGTCGTGTCTCCCGAGAGGCGCTGCGAATCCTAATGACTAACGAAGACAAAATTCGGGAAAAAAATGACACTTTCGTCATATGGACCCCCGCACACACACAAACCCCGCTGGCCGGCAACGAGGCGGCGCACGCGGCGGCTCGAGCACTCACGAACCGAGCCGTTGCGAACGCCGACGCCGCCTCGGACGAAGTTCCACGCGGGGGGGAGTGGGAGTGGGGGGACCGCATGACTAGTTACCACGAAATAACGCAGCACTATAAGCTAGAAAGGCGAAAGTACCCTCCGCCACACAACAGGTTAAATAAAAAACAGGCAGTTGCGTGGCGACAACTGCAAACATATACTTATCCGAATCCAGTTCTCTTTAGTCTCTGTTACCCTGATCTGTATTTAACAGAAAAATGCAAGGTTTGCGATGAAAGGGCGACACTTTCACATATACTATGGGAATGCTCGAGTTTAGATGAAAGCAACGATGAAAACCACGAAGAGGCAGTTTCGGACCGCAGGACACGCTGGGAGGGGGCTCTGCTCAGCTCCTCATTCGAACAACAACTGTGGGCCGTCCAGCGAGCCGAGGAAGCCGCCCGAGCCCAAGGGCTCGTGGCCGACGCCTAGGCCCGCCCCAAATCAACTTCGCTGGACTTCATAAATAAAGTTATTCTTCTTCTTCTTGTCTGTAGGCTTCTTGCCGTTTATGCCTTTGCTGTTTAATGGAGGCAAAGGTAGCATATACAGTAACACTATGGTAGCAGAGCTGTCGGCGACAACACGGGGCGCATTGTTCCACTGCATCTTTTGCTAGAATTCCCACTCACGTCGGTGTTTCGTCGAAACAAAATAAATATGCTTAGCGATTGTCTAACTGGCAATGTTCTACACCAACGATGTCGCACAAACAATGGGAATCAAATGGCATGTTACCAGCTACAATCACTGTTAAGCCAGCTGCAGAAAACAAATGGCACCGACATTTAAAACTTATCAATGAAACAGCTCCGCGATATGTGTATATAAATAAGTCAAAATGTTGTTCATAATATTAGACCCCTTCATTGCACATATCCTTTCAATTTCAAGGTTTACGATGGGTTACCTTTGTTGCTTTTTCTTTCTTTTTGAAAGCTGTTTTTCTTTCTCTTAGCCAAAAACTCTTTTACACTGGTGTTTTTTTTTTGTCACGTCCCGTTATATCAGCGTTCTACAGCTACCGCTAATATTTATCAAAAAAAAATTCTGTACCATCGCAATCTGTTTCATGTTATTATTGTTTGTCCTGTTTCACTGCCGACTGCTGTTCTACCCAGAAGGGGCTGTCGCATCATCAAGATACTCTCTGTAGTAACTTCTTGTGGCAGCTCCTATTATTCCTTTCTTCGAAAGATGAATAAAGTTGATTTGATTTTAATTTGTTAAGCGTATCAGCGGCTGCAATAGCTGAATTGCAATTAAGGAATCCGTAACAGTGCCATCTGTGCGTATGCACAGGAAGTACCCAATGGCCGCCATGGTGCGTGAGCAGTCTTCGCCCTACAGTGTACTACACTACTGTGCCCATACTTTCGGCTGGACATTCATATCAGCTTGGTCACACAAAGTTTTCAAATACAAAGAAAAGTCTAACTCACGTTCACACTTCTATTCACTCGCAAATGCACCGCGTTCTTGTTTTTTTTTTATCATTGCACAATGGCAGCTCAGCCCACTGTTGCTTGGACACTTCGGGATTTTCCCAGTATGGCCTGCACTTATGCAACTCGTCTATAGCTATGTTATGTCTTGAGTTAGCTTGTGGGTCATCAGGAGTAGCTACCGGCTCTGATCATCTTCTGTGCTTCTAGGAAATTTGTAAAAAAAATGTAGACTTTAGAAACGGAGGGAGAGAGTACAATCCATTATTAGTCATAACGAAGGAGGCGAAAAGCATGGAGCACTTCCGGTAAGGAATGCCCCGTGCAAGTATGTGGTCTGTACAAAAAGTGAATAACCCAACCCTTCGGGCTTGATAGTATATCAACACCAAGGTCCTTGAAAATCAGTATGTTCAAATTAGTTTACTACGCTTTAGAGTTTGAGTTACGCAATAACACACGCATTAAACACATCGTTTGCACCGAAGGAATGGTATCAGGAAACAGCTTTCAATATTATATTAACGCATAGAAGCCTTCTCTGCACATCACACTGGTATGCCAGTGCGACCTTTTCTCTCACATGGTCTAGCAGGTACTAAGCAAATCATATCGTACTATAGTGCCACGAACTCTCGCAGTTTCACAGACAGTACTTGACCTTGTCCCTGCGCCAGGTGCCTCAAGTTCTATTGTTACAGCACAAAGGTGTAACATAAACGAGCAACTAGTGAGCCACGCACACTTTGCGCTAGTCTCAGTTGGAGCGGCCATCTCCAGTACAGCCTCCCTAGTAATCACCTTTCGGAGTCATCTATACTCTCGGCTGTGATGAGCGGTCATTATCACTAAGGGCCGCCCCGAAGCACTGGAAGGGGCTCGTCCACAGCGCGAAAGACCACTTCCGCCAGGCGTTCTTCCGGAAATTTCTCGCTAACAGGCAACAAGCCGCACAGAAAGATGGCAGAGGGGAAGCCTCCGCGCGGAGTTCTTCAAGTTCCGAGATTTCGGGCGGAAGCTCTTCTCGAGCCATCTGTGTGACCGATTGCCCATGAGCAAAGCGGCGTCAGCGCAGCTTGCCGACGACAGCTGCGAAGGGTTTGCCGAGTTGTGTGTGTGTGTTTCCGCCGATGAAAACCGTGGCGGCTCGTCCGGCGCCACCACCCGCATTCGTACCATCCCGCCCCTTATCTCACAGCAGCCTGCCTTCTGACTCAGAGCCCGGACTGTCTTTAGAGCAACTTTCGGAAACGCGGGGGAGGCAAGGGGTAAGAAAGAGGGGAAAACAAATGCGAAAATTACGCACAAGAACAGCCGGAAGCCACCTTCCTCGCGGGTATGTGTGAGGCTGGAGTGGCCACTCCGTAACGAATGACCTACCACCGCCGCCGACCCGGTGGCACCCTTTCGGGGCAATTTGCGTCAAGCAGGTGTTACCAGCCAGTTGCTTCCCGGCCGTCTCGGTGAGGACTTCTCGACGGTGTGGCAGTAGTTCGGCGAAAACAACTGCCATGGCTATCTATCGAAGGCCTCCCTTTTTCGCACAGAAGTTATCACGAATGATCTTAACACAATGAAAAAGTAAAACAAAAAGGCATCCCTGTGGTTCTGTGGAGTACGGTACTACGGTGCTAGATATCATTTTTATGCAACAACACATATTATACAATACCCAGCGCTTGTTGCAAATACGCACATTTATTCGACTTATCTCTGAATATAACGCAAATGTTTTATGAATCCGGGAAACTGCACATTGTGAAAAAAACAATTCCATAGAAAAGTGGTTACTGCCATGCTTTTGGTTGCGTTCATTTTGCTTATAAAATGTAAAATGTTGACATTTGCTCGTAGACGAGTTTCCTTCGACAAATACCTTGTTGGCGCAGTTAGGATAGCCAAACCTTATCCACGCAACCAAACACCGTAGAAGGCCGAGAATGTGCCCGTGGTCGGAAACAAACTTTCTAATGAAAGGCAGCAGGCCTGCTTTCGTGCCCCTAGTAAACATATTCCGTTCTATGAAAGCAGCAACTCGCATCTGCCACTTTAAATGAAGCAAAGAAAATAGGCCGGAAACGAGACAGCGCATGTACAAGTGGCAGACATGTGCGAACACGCCGACGCGACTAGCATCAGAGTTCTTTTCCTTAAGATAAGTAAAAAAGCTGAGAAAAAAGGAAGCTCTATTTCCTTGACACAGCAACAAGCCAAATAAGCGAATTTCACTAGAAGGTGGCTGTAAAAGCGTGAACACTTCCTGGTGTGGGTCAGTCGGTCAGACTGCCGAAAACGTGCGAGATCGTTATCGTTTAAGTAATGGGCCGAGGTTCCAGGTGTCAACGCGGGACTGGCAGGGACGTCTGGTGGAAGACCGAGGGAAGACTAGTGAGCAGCTGGGATTTGCCGTAGGAAAACGAAAGCTCGCCACGGGGAGTGGTCTGCGTCTGTTATTGGTAAAGTGCTGGTTGCTCGTCTTCTGCGCCCGCATCTGCGCGGCTCGGCGCTGAAGTGATAATAGCGCTCACTGGGACACCTAACGATGACTATATAACATAGGCGGTCCACACTCCCTGTAGTTTGAATGGCTCGACCGGATGGAGCGTCTAATAACACTGTTCCTACGCTGCTTTCCAAAGGCTTCTGCAATGGAGTAGGTGATGGATGCATGCGTCAAAAGCTGCGTGAAAACACATGCTAACTTTAAAAAAAAAAAAGCTCTGGACTCGTGTGTTCTTGGTCGTCCCGTTCGGTTAGAACGAAGAATTTCACCGCCAATGAGGAGGATACCTGAACGCTTGGCTTGAAGCAGCCATGAAGGTTTAATGATAATGAGCTAGAATTTCACCGCCAATGAGGAGGATACCTTAACGCTTAGCTTGAAGAAGCCATGGAGGTTTAATTATAATGAGCTAGAAAAATAACAGGCTTTTTTAAAATTTGTTTGCACGGTGTGCTTTTCGACCAGCTGGGCTTCAGGTCGACTCAAGAAATGCCCTATACGGCATGACTGCTGAAAAAACGATGCAAGTACAGAGGAATGTGTGCACAGCTGGTAATGTTTTCCTTTTTAAGTCATCGTTAGAACAAGAGGCAAGGGAAACACAAACACTTCTCCGACAACGCAGATGCACGCCGAACAGTTTGATTGCGCTTAGACTTCGTAGGTAGGCGAATCCACGTGCTTAAGAACACTCTCATGCAGCATATTATTTATTACCTCATAAGATTGAGAGCTAGGTGCAGCTCGTAAAGGAACAGGAATGTTTGAAAGAATGGGGACCTACTGACAGTGCTCTAAGTGCGTGAAATCAGGATCATCGTCACATTCTCAACTGAGGTGCCACAATGTAGCGGTTATACGTGTTCTTAAGGTATATGTCACATGTAATTACACTCTGTTTGAGCCCCGAGATATTCGAGCACATCGCGCTTACGCAGTGGAATTTTCCACTGAACTCCGACATTCGTCGCCCCCTCATAACTTCCAATCATTACTCCAACCACACCTGCCATCAAAGACTCCGCTGCTTGATGGTACAATGCTGTGTCAGTCTTGGGCCAGTTCAGCGTTTCACACCTCACTGAGCTATCACATTGGTATGGCTGACTCATCCGAATGATTGAGACGTGGGGTTTAACATCCCAAGACCACCATATAATTATGAGAGACGCCATAGTGGAGGGCTCCAGAAATTTCGACCACCTAGGGTTCTTCAACGTGCACTCAAATCTGAGCTGACTCATCCGAGTGTGATAACTGCAACTTTGTAATGACTACTGATCTTGTTTTGTGCTACTGTCCTGAATTCGAACCAGATCGCCGGACACTCTCTCTTGTGCCTTCGGGAGACTCGATGATAGGTTCTTTACTCAAAAAAATATCTTGGGAGCGTGGTCTTTAAGTACATCAGCCCAGAAAGCCACACGAGCCCTCCTGCTGTTCTTGAAGGCAACATCACTTAACGACCACCTGTTCAACCTTGCACTGTGGGTTTGGTGTGCGGTGTGTCTCTCTTTCTCTCTCTCTCTTCTATACTCCTTCATTCCACTCTCCCCATGTGTTTGGTAGCAAACTGGATGTATACGTTAACATCCTAACCTTTCCTATATGCCATCTCTCTCCAACTCGAATATTGTGAAGGCCTATTAATAAACACTCGGAAAATGCGACATGGTTGCAATGACGCGAGGAAACCCAGCTTATACGTATATTCGCTTTACACTTCATTTGCACTTCTGGCAATAATTGAAGCACATTCGTTTAGATTTCATCAAGAGCCAAATAATTTGTCTGTGTATTATTGTACGAAATATAAAAAAATGGGTTGTATGCACGCACGAAGGCCGTACAGAAGTCTTAATGAACTTCGAAAGTTGTCGTTACCTACTCGATGAAGTTAATCTGGTGCTCCATGACTGTGTGCGAAGTTTTGTTCAGTTTTACTGCTCAACAGTGGTTTCTACCAATATCCGCCATAAAATTTAAATGTGGAATTGATCAGGTCGAAAGCACGATCCCATCAAGAGGCATGCCGTGCAATGGACTTCTGAAAAGTATTAGCAAGCTGCTTTCTTATGGCGTGCGAGTATTTGCAAGTACAACAGGGTTTACGTATACATCCCACATAAACAATATTATTATTAATGATAACCATAATAATGCTCTTTATTCCCACGAAACAAAGTTAGTGGAGGGGCTGAGAATAAAAGCGACTATTCGCTTGACTTAGTTCTTGTCCCTTGTCTATAAAGGCAGTGGAGGTGGGGGCAAAAAAACACAGCAGCTGACGAAAGTACTTATTGCATTAACAAAATTACGAATTATGCAGTTTCAAACGGACACCCGACTGCGGTGTTGGCACAAAAAAAGAGCTCTGTTCAAAAAATTCATCCCGCAACTTCATATTTAGCCTTGCTATGTGTCATAGCCATAATCGAGCTCGACAATTATTTGAACAAAAGGTCAATCATAAAAACGAAGTCCGTCATAACGCAACGACTCTGGGGCTTTCTTTTGCATAAAATTACAGATGTATCGCTTTACAAGATGGTGTGACATTTCTATGTATCGCTTTACAAGATGGTGTGACATTTCTATCCAACTATCCAAATTTAAACTCTGCCCACTCTAAAAACCTAAACATTATTACGACGAGATCAACACGAGTACAAAAGACACAGCCCGGTTTAAAAGCAAGGACAGGATGAAAGCAAAAATGCTGTAGGCCCGTGTGCTCAGATTTGGGTGCACGTTAAAAAAACCCCAGGTGGTGGTCTAAATTTCCGGAGCCATCCTCTATGGCGTCTCTTATAATCACATGGTGATTTTGGGACGTTAAACCCCACATATCAATCATCATGATGAGGGTTTCAAGTGATAAAAGCTAATGACAAGTCTGGGAACTGTGTCCCTATTGTTCTGATGATGATGAAGTGGCTGTCCTGAAACGTGCGAAAATATAACCTTCTACGCATGACATTTTCGCTGAGGTTAGTGATATTTTCGGGGGTGTTGAGTTTAAATGTCAATCTCCTTCTGACCCATATATATTGGTAGTGTTTTTTTTAGGAAAAATTAATAATATCTGGAGTTCTAACATCCCAAAACAGCGATACGACTATGAGAGACACCGTAGTGAACGGCTGCGTAAATTTAAACCACCTGTTTTTTTTTCTTGTACTTAAATCTGAATACATGGACCTCAAACATTTTCGCCTCCATTGCATTGAAAATGCAGGCGCCGCAACCAGGGTTTGTTCTCGCGACTTTTTGTAAGCATTCGAGTGTTCGAGTGAACATTGAGTTAAACTATACCTGCAATATTTTTTTTTTTGCCCAGGCGCTGTTTGCGCTGGCTATCACGAGTGTAAAAGAGATTCAGTTTTTTGTCGTTTCAATTCCAATATCAAATGGACTATCTAACACGTAATGAAATGTCAGCCGGTATATGAAACTCGCTGTATGATCTCTCGCTTAGTTATACAGGGTGTGTCAAGAAATGTGAGTTATATTATTTGAAAAATATCAGAAAAGAGGCATCTGCACGCCACTTGCAGGTTTTCCTTTACAATGGAAGAAGGAATCTTCAGATGTGCGCATATATTATTACGACAGTAACTAAAGAAATCAAAACAGCTACCTTTTTTTTTACCCAGTGGAAATAGTCGATCGAGCCTAACGGCAAGATCAAGTCCTTTCTGCGAATATACTATAGCCACTTCGAAACTTTTCAAAAGTGCTCATGGTAATCAACCCGGAGCGATGAATCCGGCTACTTTAGTAGCATTATTCACTGTTGTGAAAGAGTCCGTCTCAACACTTCGCTTCGTGGCCACTTATGGATGCTCGCTTATCATCTTCCTACCCCAATGTGATGGAAATGGTGTCGTCACTGAGAGCGTTTTTTGAAGTGAATGATAGCAGCGCTGCAAGGAGCATTGGTTTCAATTTCGCCTGCCTAGTTAGCCTGACTTCATTACTCCTTGGTGATTACCAGTCACCGTTCTTCAATTCAAAAATTATGAAAGTGGTTGTAGACTATTCGTAGGAAGGGCTTGAATTCTCTGTTTAACTCGACTGCCATTTCCAGTGTTTGAAAAGTTAATTGTTTTAATTTGTACAATTACTACCGTAAATAATCTTTGCGTGCATCTCAAGATGCCTCCTTCCGCTGTAAAGGAAACACTGCAAGCAGCACGCAGAGGCCTACATTTTTTAATTTTTAAATAATATTGTACCGATTTTTCTGAAAACACTGTATAGCTGACAAAGGTATACTGTTCAAATGCACGTACTATCAACAGCAAAAATTTGCGGAACGTTAAATCCACAACAAATGTGAATTTCTGCTATAACAGGGCTTAATGTTTTAATCATGCTGGTGACTGTATAGGTCGGAATGACAAGTGTAGTATGAAACACTTAATTCGACATTACGTTTCCGGACAAAGCGGGAAATTTGCTTTATTTAAAACGCCAAAGACATTGGCGGACCGTGACAATCCCGATGGTGAAATCCCACGGTCCGGCCTACCGTAAAAAGATACGTTCTCGCTCGTCACGCGTCGCCCAGAAGAACACTCTCTTCGCCTGATTGCGGGTGACCATTTGTGCCGCGTAGTCACGAATGGTCAGCGCCAGCTGAAGGTCGGCATCTGCCTTAGCGGCAGGCGAACGCCGCCGGCTCGATGCGTCTGTTTTGCGAGGCCTTCTGGTTGCCACCGTTCGCGCCGTACCGGAAACAGGCGCGCAGAAAATGAACCCAATGCCGGCGAACAGCTCGCCTCCACTACGCCGGCTGCTTGCCGCGAATGGCCAGATTGCGTCGTCGTCGTCGGCTGCTCTGCTGCAGATCTTTTGAAAAGGAAGGCGGACGCCTGTTCGTTAAGCGGCACTCCGCACTTTGTGTTTTCATCTTTGAGACAGCTGCGGGGCTGGAAAGCAAGATCGGAATGCGTGCATTGGGCTCCTTAAAGACCTCCCGACCCATGACTCGTTGAAAGCCGAAATTCAAGAAAACTCGACACCAGCCGCCACTGCCGCAGCAGCGCAGGCGGCCACCGAGCGGAGGAGGGTAATGAGCGTTTCGAAAGACGCGACCTGATCGCCGCAGAGCGGAAACAAAACACCTTGGACTATTCGGGGAAGGTTTTCGCGGAAGCAGGGCAGCCCTTAAGTGATGTGAGCGCTTCCTCCGGGCTCCCGCGGGTCCGCCATGTGCAACGTTCAGGTGTGGCGGAACTGTATAACGGCCAGCTGAATCCATGGGGAGAAAATTGGGCCCAACCGTCTGCCACCTGTGACGCAATGCGTCACCGGCACGTGTTCTGTTTCAACGCTGGTTATTGCGTGTTTATGGAGTCATGGTGAACGTTGCGCGCAGGACACTATATTCTTGCCGGATTTCCGCACGGCCTATAGATGTAGTACAAGGGTGACGGGAGGGGGAAGAGATGGCGAAAAAAATGTAGGAAAGGCAAGGAGGTTAATTAGGTTTTGTCTACTTTGCTACCCTGCAGAGACATCAGGGAGCTAAAAAAAAGCGAGAGAGAACGTACGACCTCAGGAGATTCCCAACACGTATGCACAGTGCAGCGCAGCGACAGACGATGATTTCAGTTAGTTGCTTCAAGAACTTCGGAATGTCTCGTAGGGCAATTTGGCTTGAGGGCTACATAAAGGAAGTCGCTGTAACAAAACTAATTCAAGCGCATAATGCTTCCACAATTTTTCAACGCAGTTATTACATAATATCTCCATTGTCACTGTGCATGGTCACTTCGTTCACGGTATTTTAATCTCGAAACGGGAACTACACGGAGAGTGTGACGAAGGACACCGAAGTCACTTGAACACCACGAACAACAGCGTTTAATACAGAGCATCGTTCACCTTAGCTCGGACTTCCAGGCTCTTCGCAAATGCGTTATACCGGGAAGATTTGAAGGCAATGGTTGTCGATTTCGTCCATCACTTCCAACAGGACTCGTTGAGAAGGGTTCAAATTGTTTTGAAGTGTTTGACTCTTCGCCCAATTCATTTTGCACAGCCACACAGCATTGCACCTTATTCCATTTTGTTGGGCAGCAATCTGCCCTTTTTGTACGGAGACGCCGATCTTTGAGGTTGATCGGTACAACAGGGATCCGTGAACAGAGCCTCTGAGATCAGAAGGCGTACGGAGGCCCTACCCCAAAGTTTCGTGACTTCGCTGCTACTGCAAATTGGCATGTACCACGGCACCGTAAAAAAAGGCACCTAAGGTCGATCCTTCTCTTAAAGCGTCGCTCTCGGGTGCCCGCTCATTCGTTTTATGTTTTTCCGCATCGTTCGTGCTATTGAGCGAGTCTTTGCCACTGGGGACTGTGAGAATCATAGTAGGGTGCGGTGGATAATAGTACACGTGCTCACGGTGAATAGACCCATAAGGAAAGTGCTTAAAAGATCACTAGGAGGAACGTGGCGGAGGAGGAAAGCAGCAACCGATAAAGTACAGCACAGCGGGTGATCAAACACGGTGTTTTGCCTGAAAGTTGAAACACTTCATTTCTGGTTACAGTTGGAGAAAAAAAGTTTCCAACTCGCTTACTAAGGAAAATACCTAACACACGCAGCAGCAGAATGGAGAGTTGGCACGTCAAAGCGGACCGAACGCCGAAACACGTGCAAAACAACGATAAAAAAAGCCTAGACACGCCGTTCGTCTGTGAAGTAAGGGCGTCAAAGTCGATCAAGCACCGAAACACGTGCATAAGGAGCCCCCCCCCCCCCCCCCCCGCGCAGATATATCGGAGAAGAAAAAAAAAAGTGGACCCAGACGCGCTTCTCATCAGCCATACACTTAGTAGCACGCTTCACCGTGTAGTTTGAGGGCAGAATGACAAATCTGCGCCATCTGCGCCCGCACGACAAGTGTGGCGCTAGTGTAGCAAACGATGTAAGTTACAAAGTAATTTTTATTCAGTGTTTATGTTGACTAGCACTAAATAAAAATTACACTCAACTTTTCATATTTATTTATGAGTTTTAGTGTACCTCAGTTTTTTTTTTATAATTGTATTAGGAGAACACGCTGAAATTATTGCGCTGACGCCTGTGCTGCCACTGCTCAACATTTTTTTTTTCGGCGCAACTAGGCTCGCGTTCGCACTACTTACTCATTTTCATAAGGTCTGTGGTTGGCGAGCACATGGACGTGCGAGCTTGTGAGCTATGTTTTGATCGTGTGTGTGTGTCGCAGATTTGCGTTTATACTTATTCGTGATGAAGGTTAGTGTATATTTATCTTTATGGAGCGTGAAGTAGTTGTGGATTTTGCTGCTGGGTGGAACAAACACATCGTAAACACGTCTTCAGCTATCTGCAAGCCTGTTCGCTCGTCGGACAAAGGACTGTGCATGCATCAGCGTGCAGGTGAGTGGCATTTCCAGCAACATTTAATGCTCTTACAATACATTGTGGAGTGGTTGCGCTATTGAAAGAAAAATGATTTGCTCTTATTCACCGTATCCATTGCTAGCCGTATCGGACTAAATTACCTCTATTACCGCCTGCATACCCTCTTGCTTCCCCTGTCACCACTGCAGTGCCAGTGTACTTTTGCAGTTAAAAGTTCATTTCCGCAACACTACTTCGCTTGAAAAAAGATTGGGGCGGGGTTGTAGCTGCATTCATACTGGCACTTTTCTACCATTGGCTTTATGTAATGTTGGCGGCTGAGTGTTGGGGCCTTGGGCCGCATTTTTTAGAGATGTAAAGTGTATGTAAATCAGTAAGTGAACAAATCATTGTCGCATCACTTCACTGGCATAGCCAGGCGGTTGCGCACAGAATTTTTTTAGGCCGGGCGTAGGGAGCCCAAATTGACGACCATATTCGCTTGCCCGGCCTATTCAGTTAAGCGGCCCCCCCCCCCCCCCCCCAATCGCCTAAAAAAAAAAAAAATCTGCCCACATCACTGCGTCACTTGCTTCACCTCTGCGCTGAACGTACTATTTTATAAGCGCACCATCAAGCGAGCAGTTTACATATTGACAGAACAATTGGAGGAGGAATGACCCAAATCTTTCAGATTTCTTTAGTGATGCAAAACCTTAGCAAAGCTGAATATTGTAAAAGACAATCATAAATGCTGTATGTTCTCGTTAGCGCTGTCATTATTCTGCATCATGAAATCTTTATGCGCTGTGAAAACTTGGCATGCCGTTGAAGTCACTTATCGACGTTAATACTAATCGACGAAAATTTCGACAACCTCAATAACGCCGTTTGGGATTTGCTGCATGCACATAATTAGGCTGATTCCCACTTGGCTGTTCTTAACCTGACTTCACTGCTCCCAAATGAAACAATATTTGATGCATGTCTTTTACTACTTTTTTTTCAGAGATATGACACAAATTTGGTTATACTGCAGATAAAGATGCTTCCAACGATGCTAAAGTACAGAAAGCAAGTGAATTTTGGTAAGTGCAGACTTTTTGTACTACGTATATGAAAGCGTCGCTTTTTAGGGGCAAACTGTGCATGTGTTGGCCAGAGAATAGTTCATTATGCCACATGGTTACACCGGCACTGACAATTCGACATGGCTCCGCTGGCCCGTGTGTGTGCTCACACTGTTACCGTTAAGATAAAATGTTTATGTTTTCATTGCAGGGATTGCTGTTTGTACTAAAAAGCCAACTGCCAAGATTTGTTTACGCTGGTACTCCTAAAAGTATGCTTTCCCTATTTACATGGATTTTGGCTTGCACAAAACATAACACTTGGGCCTAGATTCACAGAGCTGTCCATGCGCAGGCCTTCATAACAGCGTTTCTTGACTTGCCTTTACCCTGTTTTCTGCAGATGTTTCGTGGGTTTAAAAGTGCCACAGCATGTTGACCTCCCCCACTCTGAAATATTCGCGTTCAAAATTCCGCAAGAGTGGACTTAACTTTCTTCTGCACCTCTTTGCTAGTCCAAGATAATGAAGTGTTATGCTCTTACTAGAGGTGGCAGTGTTTCTAATGTTTGTGTTTCCATCACATTGACCAAGTATGCGATCTTGGCTTGACTGGTAGCACATCCTCAACAAATGTCTTTGTGGCACATGTAGAAGGCAGTACAAAATAAATAGGCAGACATTCACACCGGGAGCTAACTTCTAATAATGCTTTTTTTTGGAAACCATGGTGTGCTTATTCCAATTTGTCTAACAAGCAGTAACCTGTTTGGCTGTGAACCAACAAGACGTTGAACTAATAAAAGCTTCACATCTTGTTGCTCTCAAATATATATGTATTGGCAAGCTATCTGTGACACTGTCAAACAAAGAATCAGAATATCTGTGCATGCCTTAAGATATATTGCTTCGTTTACATATCTCGTGGCTGTGACTCGTCAACTGAGTGAACAAATGCACCCTAGTTTTCTAAATTTAAAGCATTTTTTGAAGGTAGCACGGTCTACATTTATTTGTCTATAGTTTTGTCCAGCCGTTTGCGTCAGGTACAAAGAAATATATTGAAGATTATCATGTAGCCTCTGCAAATGGTTGCTTTCAAGCAGGCTTTGCATGCTTGGCTTGTGCCTACAGGTATTGCACAATTCAAGACGCAGCAGCGTATGATGAAACAGTAGAATCGAGAGCGACTATGTGCACGAGCTAAATAAGTATTTTAACATGAGCGGACAGTACGTGTTATTTGCCACACACATGACCTCATTTAGAATGCCCATTAGTGAATGGGCTCATAGAAATGTCACCCAGCTGTGTATAGGAAACAAGTTAACTGAACCTAAGGGTATCTTTGACTGCTACAAATATGCCTTGTTGAGGTGCTGCACATTTTCTTCCAGAATATTGCTGTCTGAGACATCATGTGAAGAGCGTCTACCACATCAGCATTTATATGGCTTGCCAAGTAACGTTTGGCCGAACCTTCCTTTTTTTAACATTTCGTTTTGCAGTAGACATCCTAGAATGTAAGCGCTGCTGCAGTGTGTGTGACTCATCGTTATGAATTGATTCTGGCATGTTTAACCTCACACTTCTATTTTTTTTTCTTGCAGCAATGAGATGCTTCACATATGCCTGCGGTGACGTTCTGCTGCGCTAGCCTGGTGGAAACACCAGCTGCGAAACTTGAGTTCTTCAGAATTGGAAAAGTTGCCCTTCTCTCACCAGTGATGACACAGACTGCCCTATGCTAGAAATTGAAGATTGTTTTTCCACGGATGACGCAGAAAACCTTTGATGTATTATGGTGTTTGTTTAGTGCTGGCTGTGGTGTGGCGAAGTCTACTTTTACGTGTGGTCACACGTCGCCTCATAAAAAGAACAATAAAGCATTTATTTTCCTTTCAATATTGTCCCCTTTTTGTGTTAGAAGCACCCAAGCAGTGCTCTTCCAAGGAGCTCTCGCCATGTGTTAAGCGTGTGACAAGCATACTCGAGATAAATACTCATTTCCCCAAGGAGTAACTGGAAGCATGTGCAGTTGGTTTTCAGAGAGTAACTGCGAACACGTGGGAGGAACGGTAAAGAGTAACTGTTGCTCTTAGAAGAGCAACTGGTGGGAGTAACTGTTGGTCTGCAGGGAGGAACTGGAGGGAGTAACTGTTCATCCCCCGAAGGAGGAACTGAAAGGAGAGCAACGGTTCCTCCCTCTGCAGTTACTTCTTTTAGGAGAGTAATGGGAGTGGCAATGCAATTGCTCCCTGAAAGGAGCAACCCCTATACCCCTGTTGCTCCGTTTTGGCTTAGAGTGTATGCATAGTGGAGCCCAGCGACAGACGACAACTTCAGTTACTTGCTTCAAGAACTTCGGAAGGTCTGGTATATAGGGCAATTTGGCTTGAGGGCTACATAAAGGAAGTCGCCGTAACAAAACTAATTCAAGCGAATAATGCTTCCACAGTTTTTGTAACGCAGTTAGTACATAATATCTCCGCTGTCACTGTGCATGGTCACTTCGTTCATGGTATTTTCATCTCGAAACGTGAACTACACGGAGAGTGTGACGAAGGACACCGAAGTCACTTGAACACCACGAACAACAGCGTTTAATACAGAGTATCGTTCACCTTAGCGCGGACTTCCAGGCTCTTCGCAAATGCGTTATACCGGGAAGATTTGAAGGTAATGGTTGTCGATTTCGTCCATCACTTCTAACAGGACTCGTTGAGAAGTGTTCAAATTGTTTTGAAGTGTTTGACTCTTCGCCCAATTAATTTTGCACAGCCACACAGCATTACACCTTATTCCATTTTGTTGGGCAGCTATCTGCCCTTTTTGTACGGAGACGCCGAGCTTCGAGGGTGATCGGTACAACAGGGATCCGTGAACAGAGCCTCTGAGATCAGAAGGCGTACGGAGGCCCTACCCCAAAGTTTCGTGACTTCGCTGCTACTGCAAATTGGCATGTACCACGGCACCGTAAAAAAAGGCACCTAAGGTCGATCCTTCTCTTAAAGCGTCCCTCTCGGGTTCCCGCATATTCGTTTTGTGTTCGCATCGTCCATGCTATTGAGCGAGTATTTGTCATAGGGGACGATGAGAATCGTAATAGGGTGCGGTGGATAATAGTACACGTGCTCACGGTGAATAGACCCAGAAGGAAAGTGGTTAAAAGATCACTAGGAGGAACGTGGTTGAGGAGGAAAGTAGCAACTGATAAAGTACTGCACATCAAGTGATCAAACACGGTGTTTTGTCTGTAAGTTCAAACACTTTATTTCTGGTTACAGTTGGGAAAAAAAGTTTGCGACTCGCTTACAAAGAAAAACAGAACAAGACTACTTACGTAAATACAAATAATATTGACATTAAAGCTCGCTCGTGCGTTTATTATGGGAGGTGCTTTTTAAGTAAAAGCATGGATGTAATGAAATCATGTGTCCTGTGAACAGAGAGGCAGCATTTTTCATATAGGTTGTGTACTTAGATTTAGGTGCACATTAATGAAATTCAGGTGGTCGAAATTTCTGCAGCCCTCCAAATATTATATTTAGAAAAATCACTGGCGCTTACAAGACTGACCATGGTTAAGTTCTCGTGGCGATTGCCGTGGTGTTTCCTCAGTCTATTTGATACTTTAATTAACCCCGTAGCTTCGAAATTTCTGCAGCCATCCAAATATTATATTTGGAAAAATCACTGGCGCTTACAAGACCAAGCATGGTTAAGTTCTCGTAGCAATTGCCGTGGGGTGTTCTCAGTCTATTTGCTACTTTAGATAACGCCGTAGCTTCGTTACTACCAAATTCCGACGCGAGCTGCTTCAGTCCTTACGAATGTTTCAAAGCATTTTTGCAGAGTCGACGTGAGGCTTTTTGTGATTAGTTGGCAAATTTTTATACAATCCTACAAGTGATGGAAATGCACAGAATGAACGCTTTAGTTTCGTGTGTTCAACGAATCGATCACACAAGCGAACTTCGCGCATCAGTTACACTTTCACTCGCTTTCGGCAAGCCATGCTGGCTCCGGAGAAAGCCCTCCGTCATGCACCCAACTTTCTTTCTAGTCCATATACGTCAAAACAATCTGCCAGAAATTGATAACTCTTGCACTTGGGCACGCCAAATGTATCTAAACGAAGCTCGAAAAAGAAGCGAACGCTCACGCGCGAGGCCAATTGCGAGAAAAAACACTGCCGCCACGACAAAAAAAAAAAGACAAAAAAACTCCGCATCCTTTCTGGCCGTCTTTCAGCAAAGATCGCGACAGTCCCGCACCTTGGTATGTTCTTCCAGCGCCACAAATAGGTGGCAGGGACTTCTGGCATGGCCAAGGTGACGAGAGAGAAGCCCTCCGAGAGGCGTCGCCAGCCTCCGCGTCCGTCGCGAGTCTCCATATTTTGGGTGGTCTACCCCCTGGTCCACCGTCGTGCTGCTTCTTCAAAGGGCACTGGCTTCTGAAGACGACCGGAGGCCCCGAGCCTGTGGAGGGAGGCTCGCAAATAGGGCGTCCGTTGCGAAGTGAGATGTTTGATTTACGGTCAGCCGTCGTCCGCGACAGCTTCGGAATGAACGCACCCGGGCTGTGTGCTTTTGGTCGCTCTCCTCCGCCTTGTTTTTGCTCGCCGCCTTTCGTCGTATGCCTTGGGGAAGAGCCCAGAAGTGTTGCTCGTATACTGCAGGCGGCCGGGCTGAGCGTCTTGCCAGAAATAGGGTTATGTGGCAGTTCTCTTCGCGGCTTGCTGTACCCGTTTTGGAAAGGAAAGTTGTCGGTGATGCCTTGAAGACGTCCGTAAGTGACAGGAAGAAACACATATCAGGAGAAGAAAACAGAGCTAATGAACGCCCCTTCGCGCGGTCTATACATAGTCGATTGTGTCAGATGGGATGATTTGAACTGCGCGATGACGTGTCACAACTTTAAAAGCTTCACGTTTGTGTCTCTCTCAATGATCCATGGCCGTTACTTCGGTGATACTCTATCCTTCTTTCATGTCAAATCGCATTAGAACAAATTTTTGCGTCAACAACAAGTCTTTTACCATAGATGCATTTTAGTAACCCTCTACGAAGTCATATGTAACAAGAATTTTTGAAAAACTTGCTTCATATTAACTTAAAGGTGAAGGTTACCGAGATCGTAGCAAGACAACTTAGCAGGTAAAGAATGACGTGGCAGTGATCAGCATCACAGTTGCACTAATGAATCGCAGCTGCATTGCGGCGCCAAGAGCTCCACTTTTGACTACGCACAAGTAGCACTCGCCAGTTGGCTTTAATGTACGAAATTTGCACGCGGGAACTTCGCAGTTACGGGAGGGTTTTGGTATTCGGCACTGCACATGGCCATTTTTATGTTCAAACAGTCCAGCTCTCTGCTACGACCCTCGGTAATTTTTGTAGCTGTGTAAATTGGTTCATATTTCAACGTAAAAGTGGTACGCGCAAAATAAGAAGGCAGAGAAACAGTAAAAACGAAGAAGGCTTGTCCCTGTCTTTTTTGCGAGTACCAGTTTCACTTTGCAGGTCTTCGTTCAGCACGGACTGAAGGAGCACTGACATTTAAATGAACGTTCTAACTGAAATGTATCTATATGCAAAGCATTTCTTAGCGAACTTCAGCAACTATCTATCTATCTATCTATCTATCTATCTATCTATCTATCTATCTATCTATCTATCTATCTATCTATCTATCTATCTATCTATCTATCTATCTATCTATCTATCTATCTATCTGAAATGTATCTATATGCAAAGCATTTCTTAGCGAACTTCAGCATCTATCTATCTATCTATCTATCTATCTATCTATCTATCTATCTATCTATCTATCTATCTATCTATCTATCTATCTATCTATCTATCTATCTATCTATCTATCTATCTATCTATCTATCTATCTATCTATCTATCTATCTATCTATCTATCTATCTAGCCATCTACGACTTTTAGCCCTCCTGGCCGTTTCGATATTGGTATCGATACCGAAATTGGTATGGCATAACATGAGTGTATGACGAGCATAAGTGAGTAGTCATAACATAAAAACTATGACATGTATGTTATGATTTACATTTCATGGTCCTGCTGCTCTTGCGGTGGTTTCGTTCACATGACATGTTGCAAAACTGGTATGGTATGACATGACTGCATAATGAACAAAAGTGACAGACCCTAACGTGGAAATCATGACATGTGTTACGTTGGCGGCCGAGACGCCACCGGAGACATGAACTAGTCGATGTCACCAGGCAGAAGACAGCGTTTATTGACCACCTGAATCTTACGTCAAGAAAGAGGGGAAAGGAGGATGAGATGGAACAAAGAGAGAGAGAAGACACATGTACGTGCTGTTCTGCACCCACTTCGGCAACAACTGGCGTTGCAACACTTCTACCACCTTAGTAACCATAACGTTCCTCCGGTTTGTTTGTTTTTGTTTTTCCCTTTTGTGGAGCGTCGTATTGGTTGTGATACTGCAGACGCGTACTTGGCGTCTTCAGTCTTCGCTTTGTTGTCGGGTAGCGCCAATTCCCGAGTGTCCTCGCTCTCTAAAAACAATTCCTTATCGCACTTTTGTACTTGGTCCATATGGTCACGGACAATCCCTGCCTCAGTCTAAACTTCCGAAAAAGCGAGCACCAGTCGTGGCCTTGACCCTTCCTGGCGTCCATTTGTAGCCCGTTCCGTAATTTCGCACATAGACGAACTACCCTGGTTCGAAATTCCAGTCAGTGTCTCCCGTCGGCTTGGCCGAGACGCTGCGATGGTTCCTTGGCGGAAAAGATAAGTGCAGCCTTGTGAGCAACCGGTAGCCCAACAGTCTTTCCGAAGGTGAAAGGCCGGATTGCGGAGGGGTATTTCTATAGTTACAAAGCACTCGGGCCAGGGAGGTCGTCTACTCGACGTTTCCAATCTTCTTTAATGTGTCCGTGAAATTCACGAGCATGAAGGGCGATGTGGAAAGAAGTTCATGGAGCACTGTATAGATGGCGCTACGTTTCTTGGTGTAGTTGACGCCAGGCCACACCGTACATTTCCTTCCTCCATCGCGCCGTATGAAGTATTGGGACACTCCGAGTCGGGGAGAGATTGCTGAACCTTCCCCACTTCGAGCATATTCAACCGACAGTTTATAACTAAATTCTTCTTTAAAGACGATAGCCTTTCTTGGGATACTTAGGCGCAGAAGTGTGTGTGTGTGTTTGTGTGTGTGTGTATGTATGTGTGTGTGTGTGTGTGTGTGTGTGTGTGTGTGTGTGTGTGTGTGTGTGCGTGCGTGCGTGTGTGTGTGTGTGTGTGTGCGTGTGTGTGTGTGTGTGTGTGTGTGCGTGCGTGTGTGTGTGTGTTTTCTGAATTTCTGCTTTTCTGTCGCTTAAAACAAAAGTAGAATTCCAGTAATGGCGAATAGTATGGCGAATAGCGAAGCGACCAGCCATCTTAATCTGGTTTCTGCGTTACACGTGCTGACAGTACTAGGTCATTAGGCAGTGTGTTACTTTATTTCTGAAAATCATAGATACCTAACTGTAAAGACCACAGTGCTCATTACGCGGTGCTGGCAATGCGACGCTAAGACCGCCAAAACTGGTGTTTCCTACGGTTCACTGAAGCTACATGGTGTTGTCACCTACCAGTGTCTTTGCACTCTAAAAAAAGTTTGTTCTTTTCAAATTACTGCTATATGGCGCCCACTTCTCATACAGCGCCCACTCGCAAATTTTATCGCGGAGTACGTCAACCAATTCTTTTATTCTCTCTCCAGACAGAAGACCTTCGTCTTTCGACGACCTTCGCCAGAGAAGCACGGAGATATGCCACCATATTTTTCTATGTGTTTACGTATAGACACAGAAATATCAAATCATGCACGAATAAATAGCGATTGAATACCTGTTCTTCCCGGAAATATTTTTTTGCAACGCCGCTGCATGACATATTCACGCTGGAAGGTGGCATAAAAGCAAGGCCATGCGCAATGTTCATCTATGTGTCAATCCTACCCGCCACGGCGGCAAAGTGGCTGCGGTGCTCCATAGTTGACCCGACGGTCATGGCGTCGTATCGTAGCCTCTGCACCTGCATTTGGTGAAGGGAAAATTATAAAGGCCGGTGTACTTAGATTCAATCCTACCCGCCACGGTGGCAAAGTGGCTTCGGTGCTCCATAGTTGACCCGACAGTTACGGCGTCGTATCGTAGCCTCTGCAGCTGCATTTGGGTGAAGGGAAAATTATAAAGGCTGGTGTACTGAGCATGTTGTTGAATACTAGTAGGTCAAAATTTCAGTAATTCTCCACTACAGCACCCTGTCGTAGTGGAGGGCTATAAAAATGGGGAGGACAGAATGTGACCCCTGCCTCTCAACCAATTCATACTAATAAGTGTCGACCCTTAGTGACATTATTAAATAACTGCCTATATGCTACTGTATGCTACTTCTTACTTTAAACTTTTTTTCTGAAGGTTTGAATACTAACATGCCATTCAGTTCTCTTGTGTATTCTTGAGCGATGTTTTCTTTTGAATAATGGGAAATGTTTTCACAATTTGTGTTTGCTTTTCTAGCTTGTTTTACGTCATTATCTCACATGTATACTCATGTAATTTTCATCGCCGTTCTATTCCTATTGAAATTTTCATTAATATTTTCTCATTGTTATTCATGTTAAGACGTGTATAATAATAGACGATTAGTTTATGTTATTGTTTGTATAGAAATTGTGCCAGTTAGTGTGTCTATTCCTTTTATGGTCCCCTTACACAATTCCCTGTTGGGTCTGGAAGGTATTTAGAATAAATAAATAAATAAATAAATAAATAAATCAAAAAATAAATAAATAAAGCAATAATGTTCTACAGTGCTTAAAGTTACTGTGTATTATTTGCTGCACAACCACGCAGAAAACTTACTTCTTCGCATTTCGATGGTCAAAGAAAGTTCTTTCTTTAGGTCAGTCTAGTTGTGCTATTCTTCTTTGAAGGTATTCAAAAAATATTCGATTCGCACTTCATTTTCACTGTTCACATTAACTTCGAAAATGGAAACGTGATATTCGCGTACATGGGTATTTGCTTTGTCTCATCTTGGACGATCTGTTTTTTTTAGTAATTTTATTACTGTTGTTTTTGTTCCCTTCCTTGTTATGTCAAGTCCCGTCGGCACGATTTCAGTCACCTGAAATATACTCGACAGCACTTTGAATGAAGGGAGCTGTTTTATTTAACGTATACGTTAAACATGTATGCATGTTACATGTTATATGCATACATGTAACATGTAAACATGTATGCATGTATGCATGTTTGTATACATGTTATAACATGTATACAAATTAGCCCTTGCAGAAAACTTTCTGCATTCGATCTCAATATCAATAATTATTTTCCTAACCCGAGAAACTCCAGACTCTTTAATTGTTTTCTGATTCGTCCCCGATCGCAGCAATATTCTGTGATAGCACGGTGGGACACCTCAATTTATGTTTTATAAAGTGCACATTGATTACCGTCAGTATAAAAATAAGATCACGTTCGCTTCACATCATTGTTCAACACACTTGCGTGTTGCGTATGTACACGTAGGTAGCAACACACGTAAATAAAAATTCAATTTATTTTAGAACCGTGCCTATTTACGGAATATTTTCACGTGACCTACTACCTCTGCATGCGTTCAACTTATACCTGCTTTTTTGTTTTTATTTGCTTGTATTGCGGTGCTATATTTCCCTTGCCGCAGTTGAGAACATCAAAAAGCTTCATCACCTCTCAACATTAGTCTCGCATAGTTATCGGAAAATCTCATATCATGAATTTTACTAAGTAGTCACAACTCAGTCATTTTGCACATCAAATAAACTCGTGTTGATTGTATACAAACGTCGCTACAAGTGGATTCGATAACTGCTCCATAAGGACGCTCATATCATAAGCTTCATTGTCGCAACTTTAAATTTATGGTGCTATGTCACCTTTTTAGTGAATGTGTGTGTTTGCTTGATGATTAAGGCTTGTGTTCACACCCTTGCAAAGCTTACGTGGAGAGCTATCTCCTCGTGTATACGGTGTCAGATAGGGGCCAAGAACGCAGCACTTTAGCTAGCGATGTTTGAACAGCTTGTGTCCCTTTCTAAATATGCGTTTACACGATACGCAATACACGCAGGTGTTCTCGCCGTTATGACGCCGCTTATGCGCGGTCCATATTTTCGGGGCATCCTGTGCTGGCGCTGTGACACAATGCAGCGGAAGCGTATTAACGGCGCAGATAACGGAGCTGGCAGGAGGTCGCCATTGGAGGGAACGCTTATATGGGGGACGATAATGCGTTGCAAAGCCGAGCTATAACGCTCTCGCGATGTAACCTTTCTTTTTTACTTTCTTTACCACTAAAAGTCACAATATATAGGAATGAGCGGCTATGAGCCACAAAAAAAGTAGGAATATACCAAACGCACCGTACCCCTCCTATTCGCCACCCCTGACCACATCCGTGGTTCCACGGTGGTGTTAAACGCCCTAAGGCCGTGGTCAGGGTGACGAATAGCCGCGCCCTCTACACGTGGCATCCCAAGTAAGTTTAAAGCACTCGCGAGGAAAGGGAAGTAAGAGATAGAGCCAGAATTGAACTGCTAATAAAAAGTCGGTACTCCGCGTGCTACAGGGTGCGGAAGCTACGGAATTTCCCTCAGTGTGGGGGAAAAAAACCACGTGAAGGTGTCGTTGTTAGGCGGCGGAAGTTGCGTAAAAAGGCGCTCGCGAGGTCACTGGGCGAAGCGCCAGAAAGCACCGGACACGTAAATTCAGCTCCCGCGGCCCTGGCGCCGGTCATTTGTGAGTAACGCGAGGTTATGGGGAAAAGGTATACGAGTTATTAGGGAGGAGCCGACCGACATGGCATTCAGGTATAGCGCTTACTCCCGCTCCCCGTTTAGAGAAAGCTTGCTTTTATCGTTCTCGTTCGGAAAAAGATTTTTTATTTGCTCTTAAGCACTGTTGTGCGAATATGAACAGTTCTGCTATACGCCCGCAATACATTTGTGACCGAGCACTTTTTAGCCAAACTTGAAAGTACAGACATGAGTAGAAGAAGCATAATGAAGATGGTTTTGAAGACGAAAGAACAGGATCATGAATGAGATTGAGAGCAACACAGATAAGCCTATGACTTTAAAACAAGCATGTTGCTTGTGTATGATCATCTTCATTTTCCTTATATTTTAAGAAAAAAAAGTGTGGAAGTCTTTTCTCCGGAAAAAGGAATCCATACGATGTATCCATATCTTCTTTAAAGTCATTCATTTCTCCTGCACTAGTATAAATTTGTATACTTATATATGTTGCAGTTATTAGTATATGTTACTTTCTCACTTATTTTTTATGTTATGTATAGCACTTCCCTCTGTAAAAGTTTGTGCATTTGAGGGTGAAATAAATTTAATGATATAAAATGTGTTGTTATAATGGCTTGAGCGCCAGTTCATACTTTTACTACTGCCAATGGCTTGAAATAACACTCGATCGAATAAGCACTATCCCATGGACAGAAATTGAACTCACGCATTTTGTTGAGAACAAGAAATATTTCTCAAAGGTGTGAAACGAAGTGACATTTACTTCGGGCTCAGTGAAAAGAAAAAAAAAACTCGACTAAATGTATGAAACGCGAGCCTCTTCAATTTCAGACACCTGCCTCATTGAGTAGTTGTGGAGGCGCATATCTTAGATTTTATCGCGCTTGAGGACTGCCGAACTCGTCCAGTCACAAACTCAATCCATGGAGGTTATATGTTCTTTGTTTAGAGCATGAAAACAGCAACGAGCAGATATGTAAATCGACCAAACCAATCTTTACTTTTTTTGTCTTTTTCATTATTATTAGTTGTGTGAAGTTTTTCCAAGGTGTTGCTTCGGCTACTCCTCCTGCCTGATAGCTTAAGCTAACCAACTGAACATGCGCTTGGTTAGCATCCCTGCCTTTCTCATTTTGTTCTTTCCTTCCTGCCCGTCCTCTTTCGTAATAGTTTACTTCACGAAGCTCTAAATAACCATAAAACAATGCAAAGTTTACAAATCTTGTGCGTTGAGCACTTCAATACTTTGCCCGTCCACAATTATGCCATGGATATTCAAACGAGGTCGTCCTTTCTAACTATGCGCCTGAGACTCGCAACATTTTTTTTACAACATGTTTTAATTTTAGACAGGCACTTCCTCATCGGATGTACACCAATGCACTTTTACTGCAACAAGTCAAGGAATACCAGATCAGCATGCAGCCGTATAGAACATCGTTGATTCAGCTCACTGTAAGATACGGAATATTATTAGAAAGTGACCTTTCACTAGCCCTATTCAAAACAAGATTAATTCCATGTCACCGTGGCTGTGGATACTTGTGGTCTATAGCGTAGATGGAATTATGAAGTATATTTCGAATAGCAAAAAACGTCACAGCTTCGGCACAAGGCAGAAGCAATCAATGCGACAGCAACACATTAAGCTGTTGTACGAAGTTGGGCTAGGAAATTTAGGAACGGTACGAAATGTAGTGAACATGGTCGATTGAGTTTGAATAGACTGCAGTGCAGTAACCACAATATATAAACAGGTATTGTTGTGAATACTTGACTGCGTGACGTCCGCCAGGAGGAAGTCCAAGCTTGGAATCAAGACACATGACAAGCTACTGGTTTTCACATCGAAGTACATCAGCCCCGCCGCGGTGGTCTAGTAGCTAAGGTGCTCAGCTGTGGACCTGCAGGTCGGGGGTTCGAATCCCGGCTGCGTCGGCTGCATTTCCGATGGAGGCGGAAATGTTGTAGGCCCGTCTGCTCAGAATTGGGTGCACGTTAAAGAACCCTATAGGTGGTCGAAATCTCCAGAGCCCTCCACTACCACGTCTCTCATAATCAAATGGTGGTTTTGGGACGTTAAACCCCACGCATATATCAATCAATATATCAACGTCGAAGTACATTAACGTTGAAGCCTGCAGTGACTATCACCGGCATATCATGTAGACATCACCGTACAGAAATTTTGCAGCAAAAAGTTCATAACGTCTGCAGTCCGCGAGGTTCTTGGTGAGATGTACACTGTTGAGACGATGAAGTCGTGCGATGTGTTAACGGCGCAAGCGTCATCACAACCCATCTGGGGCAGTCAGTTGAGTTTGTCCGTCCAATGTGCAAATGACGGTGCGAATTTTCATGAAATCTGCCCGGTTCTTGGCCGATTCCCCTTTGTGGGTGTGCGCCAGGAGAACAAGGATCATGATCATGATCATATCATCATCATCATCATATCATCATCATCATCATCATCCGAAGTCACAGGCACAACAGGACCAGCAACTTGCCGAATAGTCCTGAACTTAAGGCGAACAATTTTTTCTGTTGCTTCAGAGTGAAAGTGGAGCGAGAGACCCTTTAACTGCCCCTTTAATGAAAATGTACCTGCTTCAGTGAAACCACAGCTCCTTTGATCAAATCATCGTACACGTTAATGTTTAAGAAAAACAAGTATGGCTTGTGCAAACTAAGTACATGATTTGTTCGAAAATGTTCCTTTCAAGTCGACTATAGTAAACAAGTTCTGGATGTTATAGATACGTAGCTCGTCATTAGGGAGATGAGTGGGGCTCGGCCTTCACAGGGTTTGAAAAAAGTGCATGACAGACTGCCATGCCGACATCAATACACTGCCCATTCGTCAATATTTCCGCCAAATAATTACGAACTTTATTGAAGACTGTAAAGTTAAGAGACCCAGCACCAGAGTGGCTCGAATAACTTGAGTCACTTATCCGTATAACGAAATTCTTTATGTGCTGTTTGTGTACCTCTTTATGTAAAGTTTTTCACTCTAATAATAATGCTTGATGTGCAAAAGAAGGTAATCAAGAAAAAAAGCGGCGTGGCCTATTTGGTTAATGCAAAGCGCTACCTGAGCGAGGTGTCGCTGGTTTGAATCGCCGATGCGTGAATTGGAATTTTTCTCGTGATTTATTTTTCTCCATGTCTTTTGTAGATATACACATACATACACATCAGCCGAGAGTGTCCACATAACTGCTTTCGCTATATAACGAAATACCTTTTCTCAACCTCGTCTTTTGTTTTTCTCGTTTCGTTTTGTCACTGCTATGTTCGATTGTTACTTAGGCGTAACATTTACTTTGAACCACAGCTGATGACACTGGTTTTGGTCGCTTACTATTATTATTCACTCAACGTGAAACACAACTCATATCTGACATAAGAGAAAAGCTACAAAAATCCTCTTGTTCAAGTTTCGTGGTTTTATTTCTATCGATAAGACAAGCCCTAACAAACCAATTCAAACAAGGTCCCCTGTTTCCCGATGAACACACGCCAAAAATGGAACAGATGGAAGCCATATCTTACCATCCAGCATTTTGTATACACTAGGAAAGCCTGAAATGCATGAACAAATGCACTCGTCCACTACCTCCGCACTAAAATTGCCTTCATAAAGCAGCAGGAGACTGGAAAATTTGGTGAATAGCTGAACACTCTCTACCGTATGGTGGTGAAATGCAAGAAGAATCGACCGGGAACGCCCCATTGCAAACAAATGACCCGTAGGAGGCTCAACACAGCCGCCCAGGGCCGGAGAACCGGCTACCGCTGGTCAACGGGGTTTGGCTATCAGCTTACGTCCACTGTTACTTGAAATAGCATAGCCGCCCATATCCAAGTAAAAACAGATTGTATAACAATATAAGGTTTATTCTTGCTGTGAGCCAATGACTAAAGAAAACTAAGAGAAGGACTGAGGAGGACGGGTATATAAATGAAGGCAAAAGCAAGAAGGTGCCTCGAGGAGCTTGCGTCACAAACGCTGCTGCTCAATAAGCTTCCGGTGGTCTCGGCATCTTTTAGGGGAGGCCAAGAAACAGCAAGAGGTGGGGCGGCGACGAATATATGGATCCGGTTTGGCACCCAAGTGCGCGCCCTTTATGCGAGACACCAAAGAAGGACGCTCCCCGTGAATGGAGCAGGCCTAATCGTTGCGACGTCACAATGGCACCGCTTACGTTCCGCGGATGGGAAGCAGCCCTTCCCGAGACTCCCTCTCAGCAGCGCCCTTCTCTACACTGCTTCCCTTCGAAGACCTTTGACTTTCACCCTCTTATTACTAGTCTACGGCTTCTCTTTTCCCACACTGTGCGTGTTTGCAAAGGGCATCGCCTTGGCCATAACCGAGGATGTGGTTTAAAGGAAGGACTGGCGTACATCGTTTCCCACAACGGGCTTCCCGCTAGGGTACACAGATATCCCGATGCGCAAAAGGACAGAGAGAGAGAGAAAGAAAAAGAGAGGGCACTGTGTTATTGATGGAAGAATAACGAGTGGGCGTACTTGTCGCGACGGGATACGTGCGGTCGTCTTAATCTCCCGGGGATTAACGCACTCGCGTTTATGTGCCCAGGTATTCATTGTCGTGAAGTGGGGCCATTACACCTACTTTCTCGTAAGCATCTCACGCTGACTTCGTGCCGGCTGCAGCGCCGCGTGAAGGCAGCCTACAATAAAGTGCGTTTTATATTACAGGGCGCACGATCCCGTCAACAGTCGAGGAAGTGACGTCATATGCGGCACATACAATAAAAAGAATGAAGGCGGCGTGTTTTCGTACATACTTGCACTAAGTAAAACGGAAGTAGAACCCGTTACAAAGACTTGTGAATAAACACATTACTGCTGTGCACACAAAACACGTACACGTATAACAATACTATACGCGAAGGTGCTTTTGCTGACACGTATTGAAAGCGCAAAGGAACCTATAAACTATGACACTGCACAAGTTAACAGTTCTTCTAGATGGTGCTTGACGCTGACTCGTTCATAAAGCATAACCTAAATGAAACGAGAATTCTCGTTTCGTGAGCTGCCTGCGCAGTCTGATATACGCAATGGCCATAATTTATTTGCGCAAGTTAATTGAAGCACGTGTTCGGTGATATCTCGAATTTATTGTCTGTCAGCGAAGAATCTTCATTCGTTTTTTTCGTACAGGACATACTTCATACAGTAATTTGCGCAACGCCTTTATATGCCAGTCATGGAAATAAACGAACATTTCAGGGTTTCGCGAATGAGAATTTTAAGAGCCGAATAGAACAACGTTCGACTATAGTTTCCGAATAGCAGATGAACGTTTTGGAAAAATCTATACGATTCTAGAATATTTTTAATTCAAAGCGATATTTGTAAGGATTGAAAAATTTATACTTGGGTTGCTCTCAATTGACAAAGGTATTAAATATTTTTTTATATGTGCACGCTTTTTTACAAATGCAGCGACTGCAGCCTTCGATATATTGTGTATGTGTGACTATAATTGCAGCTATGTCTTAAATTTAAAATGTGATATTTTGTCACTACCTTTCAAATAAAATGTAGGCATAATCATTACTCAATGTCTAGCCAAACACCCCATTTCCAACTGAACACTAATTGAGCATTATAAACCAGTATTTACGGCATGGTCACTACAGGGCCGTAACCAGGAAACCATTCGTGTGAAGTGCCTAATTTATTACTGCAGTTTACAGAAACACGACACTTTGGACTCTTGCTATCAATTCAATGTAAGCAAGAGCAACAACTGCACTTCCATAGCTGAATGCAGTCAAGGCCCACCAACTGAGGTTGCTGACCGATGTCATGATGATGACGGTTGACTGCTGAGAATGTGGGTTTCGGCTACAATGTATACTTCAGCAGAAAATCCAGTGTTTCGGCTACAATGTATACTTGAGCAGAAAATCTTCCATCCAGTGATCAATACAGCGTCCATAGTACCGTAATTGAAGTGAGTACCTCCATTCAGTTATTAGAGAAAGAAAAAAAAATCGGGTTATTTGAACGTTCTTTTTCCCCAAGGTTTATTCCGCTGGGGTTGATTATATAAAATATATATTTGGAAAATACTGTATTCAATACGTGTATTGAATTCAATAGAACGCTATTCAATCATTTATTAGAGTTTCTGGTTCACTTGTTAAAATTAGTTGAAGATCCGATGTCCTTTCAGTCTACTTATGCAGCAGTTTTTTTTTTACTTGTTGTTGAAGAAACAAAATTTTTGATAGAGGCGAAATCGCTGTATGCCCATGTGCTCAGATTTGGGCGCACGTTAAAGAACCCCAGGTGGTCGAAATTTCCGGAGCCCTCCACTACGCGGTCTCTCATAATCACATGGTGGTTTCGGGACGTCAAACCCCACATATCAATCAATCAATCAATGTTAAAGAAACCAGTACGTTACCTCGTGAAGTACGTACACTACATGATTTATCAACGCAAGTCTCATAGCAGCGCTCCTACGACCGGTGTCAAAACCGCGAAACTTGATCCCTCCAACAAAACAGGAAACGCTTGTAGTGCAATGTTTGTTTATTCGGAAAAACCACGCGCACACAATGCGGACGGGCAACCGCGCAAGCTGGGCGTGCTATCCGAGAGCGGCTTTGCAAGGAAAACAAACTGCCCTGGACTTTGGAGAACAGACGTTAGCGAAAGATGTCTGTTAGACGGGGCAGGGGCGAAAATAGACAAAGCGGTGCCCTCTGAGCGGAAAGGGAAAGTCGTTGGGCGTTTGACACACTTGTCGCCCAGCTCGTCAACGCCATGTCGTCTCGTAGCCGTGCTTACGAGGCCCGAACTAGCGAGGAAACGATAAGGGGTATGTATTTGTCTGAACACCTGCCCGGTAGACAAAAAGGACATGTCCGGTCACAAAGAGCGCGCAAGAGCAACTCGATTCATGACTCCACTATTGCATAACATTACCCGGGAAAGATAAGCCGAGATTATCTTCTCAAAATTGTTGACGCAGCTAGAGCATCTGGGATAAAATTGGGTATAGGCTTCCACTAATACGCGCAAAGATTGAAAAGACGAAACTATAGACTATTGTGTATACACTAATGCCTCATATACTCGGAGCTCTAGCAGCTGTCTCTTTTAATTTGGCACGTACCAAAATTTGCATGAAAGAGTCATAGCGCAGAACGAACACGATCAATAGGTCATTGAATGAATGTCGTATTGTCGCGTACGTCGGGAAACCTTTTGTCTGGTGTGTCATATACACGCATGCACTGCACGTGGAATGTGGGCATGAACCATCGGTGATTCAGCGTCTATGTCAGGCTAGGAAGAGCTATAACAGGATTTTGAAAAGACGAAACCGTACGTTCGGCCGAACATGTTGCCAGTAAACGAAAAGTCAGATTACAGCAGCATAGTGGTGCTGATAACGGCGAAGGGCGTCGGCCGTCATCAACTGACAAGCGGTGACGCGTGTTGGCTTTTGTACACGCATCTGGCGGGCGAAATTCCGGCGTTATCTTGCTAGTGGTCACGTGAGTTCCAGTACAATCTGTGATGTGTGCGTTGTGCGCGTCATCTTGACAAAACGATGTTCTGCAACAATCAAGCTTCTAGAACAATGACTCGTGCTTTCCACCGACCGTCACTGACAGTCTTAGTGGGCGTAAACCTAATACGGCAAAAGCAATAATAGGAAACTCGTGTGGCAATATCAATCCAGAAAAGGGGATAAGAGAATTCCGAAATGTGAACGCGCTCTCATTATGGAGCTCGCGTCACCGAAAACCCGGAGCCGGAGTCGGAATCATTGTTGGTGACAGAAAGATCAGAGGGATGGCAAAATTGTAAAGTGTAGGAGGGGCGAAGCGCGCATGGAAGGGTGTAAGGGTGTTTCAACTGTGCTAACGTGAAACCTGGAGAGGGGCGTTCACTGGTGTTTCCCATAGCAAAATCACTGTTAATCAGCAGTAAAAGACAGAGGACGAAGCAGAAAAAGAAAAGCCCGACCACTGTAATTCGTCACGTTGTTTTCTTATGTGATTATTATGGGATTCTTAAATGAAAAGAAGATAAAAGTGAGAAAGTGAGCCCTGTAACTGTCTCTCAGGGGGAGGACACCTCAACAGTGGCTCACGAGGGATAGGGGTAAGGGGAAATTTAGAGGATAGGAATAAAAGTTATAGAGATAGAGAGAGGGGAAGGAGAGAACGTGGCGCAGGTACAGCGACATCTAGAAGTAAGGAGAAGATAGGAAAGAGGGACACGGGTCGCAGAAGTCCGAGAACGGGGCACCACTCAGTGAGAGCTCTTGTCGGCGTCATCAAATGGCGTATAGGGCGAGCCGGTCGGCTGAGAGCTGCGTTGTCGTCGGAGATCGCGGGGGCCCAACCGGTCGGCACGAAATCCGTGATTCCTTTCATAAGGCATTAGTGGTGTCAAGCCTGAAACCGGGCATGTAGCGATGGGCGTTTAGCTGCACTAACGTCGTGGTAAAGCTGCGTCAGAATGCAACTTAACTTTAGGCGCTTCTTCTTCTGCTGCGTATCCGTCTTCCCTGCATACCCGGTTTCAGTTCCCCATGGTGTGCAGGAAAGGGTGTTTCATCTCTGTCCGGAGCAAACATATTCAGACAATATGTAACAAATCATTAAAAAAAAAACTGGACTATCTCCAGCGCACGCTTCGAGTAGCTCCTCAAGAAACCAAACTGCTCACGTACAAAACACTAAGCCGTCCACTCCTGGAATGTGCATCTATTGTTTGGAATCCGTTCATAACAACAATATTAAGAGGATTGAGTCCGTTAAAAAAAGCTATTCGTTTTATTTAACACCGCTACAACCCTCTTCCGAACTTTCTAAGTCTGAGTACTCTGGCAGCACGTCGCCACAAGGAAAGCTTGAAGTTCATGCATGCCTTTACGGATCCCCACTTCTGTCCACTTAAACCAGTACTGTAGGTTTGCTCAACCTTTCTGCACTCATAGCTGGCATAATATTAATCTTTTGCCGTTTAAATCTGGAGCTGATTAGTTCAAATATAATTACATTCCTGCAACAATTGAGCGTACGGCAAATGCATGACAGGGATACCGAAAGATAAGTGGGCAGATGAGAGTACCAAGTCTGTGGGTATAATGCGGCAGCAGAAAGCACAGAACCGGGTTGATTGGTGGAGCATAGGAGAGGCATTTGCTCTGCAGTGGGCCTAGTCAGGATGATGATGATAATAATGATGATAATGATGGTGGTGGTGGTGGTGACGATGATGAACTTTGATGATTTGTTGGTTTCGATAAAACTCACATAAGTGCTGTAACGTGGGTATACCAACTTCAACCCAGACCGTAGGATACCTTTGGCGCCAGTGTAGTCAAAATGCCTGGTAAACCCAAGATGATGCCCGTAGCCAAGCGATGGGGACAGAGTCCTTAGAGGTATCCGCCCGCTTCGTCCCTGAAAATTAGTGTTTCATTACATAAATGTGTTCCCCAAATTCGGTGCTTCTTTGAAATTGTGAAGGCATTTAGCGAGTTCTACCTTCCTAAGCCCCCCCCCCCCTCCCCTATATAAAAAGAAAAAAGTTTAATTGGACTTGATTCGATTTCGATTTAGCGTCACTGTGCACAGCGTTTTCAACGATGCAAAATGGTAGACGCGTGCATCACGTTCTATTCTGACTCACCCCATCTCAATGGGCGCAAGTGTTTGCGACGACATCTTGGAATTTGCGAAGTGGCGGACGGAGGGATGGACGCACGGGCGGAGGGACGAACGGACGGACAAACGAAAGACGAATGAATGGAAGGAGGCACGCATGTACCGATGCACAGACGAACTGACGGACGGACGCATGGGCGCACGTGCTGACTAACAGATGGATGAACAGAGTATGGTCTATTTTAAATCGCACATGTGCACCATTAATGGTCTCTAAACAGTATAAATGTAACACCTGCGTTTCGGACCGATGTGGATATAGGAACGACAGCGACAATGCACATCGGGCAAGAAAGACTAAGGAGCTTTGCTCTTGAAAAAAAAATATCCTGGCAGTGGGTCTAGACTTGACATACCCAAAACTACTCAAAGCGCAGAGTTTGGTACCACTCACAACGCTCTGCTCAAAGCAGTAAAAAAAAGTGTGGTAGAGGCTGCTACTCATCCACTGACCGGTTCGCATCACATCGACTACCAGAACGTGTTCCAACTGCCAGCTTTTTTTCTAGAGCGAAAGCTGTTATGAAATAACTCTGGGCACGCGCAGCTCTGTAGTTGTCCGCCCCCATCACCGCTGGTGTCCGTAACTCCATCGCGCAAATTGAGAAAAATAAAACTAATACCAATGACACAGTGCGCCTTCAACCCGCGTACGCTGGGTACCAGCCAAGTATTCTACCCCTGAACCACGCCGGTGCTTGGAACTTGCTGGTAAACTTGCCTTAGGCATGATTGGTGTCAGGAAAGCAATCGCGCTGATACAACTTATGATGATGATGATTAATGAATGATATGTGGTCTTTAACGTCCCAAAACCTTTATATGGTTATGAGAGACACCGCAGTAAAGAGCTCCGGAAATTTGTACCACATGGTGTTCTTTAACGTGCACCCAAATCTGAACCACATGGGCCTACAACATTTCCGCCTCCATCGGAAATGCAGCCGCCGCAGCCGGGATTCAATCTCGCGATTGCGGGTAAGCAGCCGAGTACCTTAGCCACTAGACCACCACGGCGGGTTGGAGGATGATACGACTTATAAAGCATTTTCAAACAACGAAAGAACAACCAGTCGTCGCACAATGCGAATACCGTAACGCAGTGGGTCGTCCAATACTGCAACACATTACAAAAGCTTGTTCTTGTTCCCCTATTAACTGTGGCGCATACTCACTTCAGCCACAATTCCTCATCGACGTCAGCCACTGCAGTGAACAATTGGCACGAAATTCCTTGCAAGTGTTTATCGGATACGAGGCTTATAAGAAAATGACTAAAAATAGCATAGAGAATGCCGGCCTACTACCCAAATTTTTTTTTTCAATGTTAATGTCATAGTGAGCATCAAGCACGTGTGCTTGCAGCAGTTGCCCAATAAGTGTTTAGAAAAGGCTCTGAAAGGCCACTCACTCTTCTAGCTTTCACTGTGACATGTGCTGCGCCTTCCGCGCAGGCCTGGCGCTTTTTTTTTTTCTTTTGCTGTTCACGTGGCGATTAGCATTTCGAATTCGGTCTTTAAAATAAGGTGCTTATTTGTCCCATATCCACGCTTGAATACATAGATAGAGCCCGTACCTTTCGACATGTTTGGGAACAACAAAGTCTCAACTATATGCGACGAGTCGCGATTTTGCTGTCCCTTTCACCCCTCAGTTACGTTAACCCTTTCATCCGTGATTGTCCTTGCGAAGGGGCTACCACGGCCACCTCAGTGGCTATCACGGCCACCTCAGAGCAAGTGGGATTCTTATCAACCATGATATATACGCCTGATCTTGCGTCAACAGATCAACACTACACCGCTGAACCCGAGCCAAACACGCCTTAAGCATGCATGAAACACGGGTGGGCTAACTGGTGTATAGCGGCGAGAACGCCTTTGAACGGACTCGGTCGATGGGAGAGTGCTGCTGGAACAAACTCCCCACTCCCCTTTCCCCCTTTACGAAAATAGGCCAGGAAGGGCGCCCTCGCCACTCGTATCGGACAATGGTGGCCCTTGGGCTTTTTCAACACGGGCACTGCCGGCTTCGCCTGCGCACAGCTGTTTCCCCCCGAGCCGCTGTTGTTGGCGCCTTGGGGACCCTGCCAAATATTGCCCATAGCCTCTCCACCGGGACCGAGCAAGTAGCCTCTTGTTTCGTCCTTTCTTGGAAGAAAGACAAGAAAAGCGCGGATTTGCGTGTATCTATTCTCATATTTCTTCACGTTCAACTGACGACATCACGCAAACGTGAGCAGTTCTCACACTCAGGAAAAAAAAGAGAACTAATGTATACTTGAAGCTATGGCGACATTTTGCAACAAAGCATGTTCCTAAATATTGTCCTTGGCGTTACTAGCATTGTGAATGAAATTGAATTTTCCCACGCTTCAGTGTCTAATCATCGCTCAACTCGACTGGCATGGCATAATGTTTCATGTAAGGTCTATGTCTTCAGTCGTCACTCACTACATCATATTGCCACGTTCTATTTCTCAAGTTTTGTTATCGCCCCAAAATACGTGGTTGCTGACATTGCTCTAAGACTTTTTTTTTGAAATCTGATGGACTCGGGCTTAGGTCCAAATTAGCGACCTTAAATTTCTACTAGATGATTGTCAGTTTTACAATTAATATCGTTCGTTTAAGTACTGCTACTTCGTCGCCTGTGCCGTATCCTAAGTGTAGTTGTCACCTACCAAAAGTGCGGCATTCAGAACGATAGTATTTTAATAGCAAATATATACATAACATATGGACGAGCAAAGGTTGTGCACCGAGGGGGCGTTTTAGCAGTTCTGAGCTGCGAAGCCGCATTACATTAACGACACTATTCCCCTATGGGAAGCTGTGCATTGATTCTGATTGAAATGCACTAACGACGCCTGAATACAAATTTCAAGGATTTCAGCATTCTAGCTCCGTCAAAAATCTCTCTCTGTGGGCTCCCATCTGAACCGTGAGGGTCGTGTTCACCAGTGGAACTCCTGAATCTATAGGATCCTAGCTGTGATCACGGCTGCTCCAAGAAGTGGGTACAGCTTTGCACATTACAGGCAACAGTAAATCTGAGTATACTTAGTAGAGAACGAAATAATTTGTGTTTTTGGGGGGGAGGAAGGAGGTTTGCTTTTTTGATGGACACAAGTTAACCAATTGAATCAACCCACAATTACGCCGAGGGAAGTAAAAAAGATATGAATTGTTCTCTTTAAATATTAGTGTTGTAATTATGACACGAAAACAAAATAACTCAATGGAAGGTCGTGAATTCGGGTCTACTGATTGATAGGGCAAGTTTTCGCTCACTTTAGTCTATTGCATTTAGCGTCATAATTACTAAAGTACAGTTAAACACAATGATTACCATCCACTACAGTTGAATTCCTTCGGCTATCCGTGTGTTATAATCGTTTAGTACTGTTTATTGAAAATGGACAACTTCAATTCAAGCTTTGTGATGATTACGACATCAATATGCTTAGCATGCCTGACATTACGACAGTTTAATGGAAAAGTAAGGACGAAAGTAATGTCAGGATCAAATGGCCGGTAAGCTTTGGCATCCATAATTCTGCATGGTCACTTAGTGCATGGCTGGAATTTCACTTAGTACGAAAAGCTATAAATTTAGATGTCAGTTTTTCATGAAATGAATGGTAAAATGCAGATACCGTTAAATAGGCGTTACACCGTTACAGGTATCCACATCAAATACTACTCCTTTGCCCTTAAAGCACTGTAGTATAGTTGCATGTGACGTGAACTGAAATATAAGTGGCAATAATGCTTCCGCAAACTGATCTTCGCTGTATCTCTTGACTAGCCTTCTACGAAAGTACCTATTGTTCCTTACTCAGCGGGAGACTGTGGTGATGGTGTCTAGTGACTTGTAGTGGTTATCGCGCATGCTATCGTGAAATGCTCGCTGGAGGCGAGCACAAACAAACAGCGATGCAGTGATAGCCTCGTGGTTTTGAGATTTTTCTTGTACCATTATCGTTCGAGCCACAACAAACACCATGTGGACTACGCTCTTAGAAACAAGCTGAACTAATGTGCTGGCTGCAAACACATATGAAGTGATAAATGAGAACGTTAATCGTAATAGTGTCACAAACAAAATAAAGAAACTTACCATTTAGGCATGCTCGTCCCAGAGTGATTATCTCGCCCAGCCGCGGTGGTCTAGAGGCTAAGGTACTCGGCTGCTGACCCACAGGTCGTGTCATTGAATCCCGGCTGCGGCGGCTGCATTTTCGATAAAGGCGGAAGTGCTGTAGGCCCGTGTTCTCCGATTTGAACGCACGTTTAAGAACCAACCCTAGGTGGTCGAAATTTCTGGAGTCCTCCACTGCAGAGTGTCTCATAGTCATATGGTGGTTTCGGGACGTTCAACCCCACATATCAATCAATCAATAAATAATCAATCGAGTGGTATTATCTCACGTGTAGAGCTCTCGAGACAACAAACCAGCAAGAAACCGCGCACTGCTCTGCTGCGTAGATCGCTACTACAAACGCAAGGGGAGCGTTCTGGGAAGACAATTTGTTACGAAGTGGTGCGTAGAAGCGGGAACTCTTTTCGCCATGGTCCTATACGTACGTCGCAAAAAGTCAACCATCGTTATCATGCAAGAGTGGTTGATTTAGCAAGTCTTAAATCACTAAAGATGCACTAGCTTCTTGAAACGGGCTCGTTGGATACATACCGAATTTGAACGAAGAAAGAGCGTTAGAAGGACACGAAGGCGAGAGGGCACAAAGGCAACGCCATGTTTGTGTCTCCGCGCCTACGTCTCGTTTTAGCCCTGTTTTATCCTTCAATTTCAAAACAGACTACGGTATTGTTGACACAGAATGTAATATAACTCACAGATGAAAGAATGCGGACGAAATCACTTGACAATGGTATAATTGCAGGGATGACTTCTGCAGATTCAGAACAAACATAAGAAATAAATATAATGTATATGTTATTTGTACAAATTATGATAGAAGTGTGAAGAAAGCGAAGTGGACGAAAAGAATCAGACGCGTTATGCAAAAGTCACAAGTATCTCTCTGTCACTCTCTCTCTCTCTCTCTAATATGTTATTTTAAATTACTATTGTGTCTAGCAAACAAAAACGATCCCTTAAATTTCTCTTTTTGTTGTGCTCTCTCTCTCTATCTCTAATTTGTTATTTTAAATTATTATTGTGTCTCGCAAACAAAAACGATCCCTTAAATTTCTATTTTTGTTGTGCTCTCGCTCTCTCTATCTCTAATTGGTTATTTTAAATTACTATTGTGTCTAGCAAACAAAAACGATCCCTTCAATTTCTATTTTTGTTGTGCTCTCTCTCTCTATCTCTAATTTGTTATTTTAAGTTGATGACGATATGTGGGGCTTAACGTCCCAAAACCACCATATGATTATGAGAGACACCGTAGTGGAGGGCTCCGGAAATTTCGACCACCTGGAGTTCTTTAACGTGCACCCAAATCTGAGTACACGGGCCTACAACATTTCCGCCTCCATCGGAAATGCAGCCGCCGCAGCCGGGATTTGAACCCACGACCTGCGGGTCAGCAGCCGAGTACCTTAGCCACTAGACCACCGCGGCGGGGCAGTTATTTTAAGTTATGATTGTGTCTAGCAAACAAAAGCGACCTTTTAAAATCCTCTTTTCGTTGTGCATTCGCATCATTCAGTCACGCATGCGCAAAAAGAATCAAAGGGCGCGCCTACATCAGAGGCGGTTGTGTATTATTTCATGCAAATGAAGCAATTAATTCGATTTACATTTTTCTTTCTGATTGATCTCCCGTTATTTTCAACATAAAAGGCTTTTAGCGCAAACGCAAAAAAAAAAGGACGTTTCTGCTCTTGCCTATATATATTAGCCGTATGCAAAAATGAAGCACCTATAGTACACATGTAAGTAAACTGAGCTTTATTTTGACTGTTGATGGTTAGTTCACCTTTTTAAGTAAACGGTCACTCACGCAAGCTTTGATTTATCAGATGTGCAAATGTGCACCGTACAAGCATTTGGGATTAGCAAACCTTCTGGATCGCTTAACTAAAAGCTCCCATGCGTTTGTTACTGCAGCCTATCTTGTGTCAGTTTTCGCTAAACTAACGAAGATAGCGTTACTTTTTTATTTCGTAATTATGGTGTACTCTTGGTGTTGCTATATCTGTGTAGAGCGAGACAAAGTTGCGAACCAGGCCATGAATGTAACCTAAATTTGTTACTTAGGCAATCACGGTATCTTGAATCTCCGTCACTTAGCACAGCTGATATTGTGAACATTAAGTGGTTCATCGCGGTGCTAATTAGGCTTTGTGAACAAAAACGTTGTTTTGTATTGAACAGGAATGGCTCAGTGTACTGATTTTCCAGTGATTTATTTTTGTTGTTTTCGACGCTAACATTGTCCACGCATTCCCCAAACCAGCCGCGGTAGCATATAACATGGAGTTGTTAGGATGCTGGGCTTTAGTATCTATGGTAAGAATCAGCATTTATGCCCATAGAAACTGCACAAAACATGCAAGTGCCCGAAAAGCAAGAGCACACATAAATTTAGATTTATGTACCCACTAAAAGTAATAGTAAGTGTTGTGGTTCAAGATCTTGAGACGACGATTGGATTATGAGAAATGCGTAGTGGAAGGCTGCAGAAGTTTCGACTATGGTTTTTTAACATGTACCTAAAATTGAGCACACGCGCCTCAAGCATGTTCGCCTCCACCAAAAACAAGGCGAGGATTAGATCTCGCCACATGCGAGTCAGCCGTTGATGGCCATAGCCATCAGGCCACCGGGGTGGGCAGCACGTTGAATAACACGAGGTGGTGAAAAGCAATCCGGAGTGCCACAAAGTCATTCACCGTATACTTGTGGTGACATGTGAAAAACCAGCATTAAATCTCACATACTAAGCTCGCGACTACATTCTCCAGTGCCACTCCACAGTGGTGACTCTCATTGTCCAGCGATGCACGCCTATTTACTGTGGTGCATATCATGAAATACATGGCACCGGCAACCGCAGCAACAGGCGAGGCACGCAAGGGCACCGACGACACCTAAGAAGGGCTTTCGAGAGCCGAATCTGGCCGTCACTTCGCATGAGGCTCAGTTCCATGTGCTTTTCATCTCCTGTCGGCGTATGGCGATAAAATAAAAAAAAAGCCACTAGGCAAAAGCGAGGAAGACCTTCGTCCAATCAGACCCAGATAGACGAAAGCTGGCCTGCGCATTGCCTCCGAGTGTGTACGCACACGTCCTGCGGACGCAGGCTGCTGTCTTCTATCGCCGCTGCACAGACAGCCCGGCGAAATACGTGTCTCGTCCAGACGTGCCAGAACGCCGCAATCATCTGGAGCCACAGATGCCTACAATATCGCTCGCTATGCGCGTCCTGCTCGTATAGGCGCACGAGGCCAACGCCTGCGGGGCGGCAATGGAAACCACGGCGTTTTCCGAGAGATGCGTCTGGATCTTGTAGAGGTCTGCTGCGCAGCCGGCGACGCGGCGGCAATCAGCTGGAGCCGCTAACGGCGTCGACCCACATGGATGGCGACACCACCGCCAGAAAGGATGGCGCCAACAGGGAGGACACATGGAAAGCGGTGTCTGCAGATATCAGCAAACTATGCACGCACAATTCTCGCACGGTCGACTTAGCAGCTTAACCGCGAGCATATCATACGCGAGTGTCAAGCGGAAGAACCTACCTCGCTCTACCTTGCATACGGGCCTCTGTATCTTTTACGTTACAAAATGGAAGTGCCATCTGAAACAATTCTGGAAGTACTATGCGCATGCAGTGTACAAATGCATTTTACGGCTTTCCGTGGTTATGGGCGAAATAGGTCCTCTCCTGTGGACACTTATAATACGAGTGTTTCGGGCGCAGCGTCAAGCTGTTCCAATCGAAGCGTTTCAATAATTATCACACTTGCTCGTTGTATAAACCAACACGCTATACTAACGTACTCAAATCAAGACCAGTGGTCGCAAAATTCAGAAGCACAAGGTGTAGAGGGAAAAAGTTTTCGTTGTAATGCGCGGAGGGTATATACGGAATTATTAAGCTCCAGCAAGTTATTTTACACGGCCGCAGCGATTACATGCGCTTTATGGAAATTATGTTTTCGAAATATTTTCTCGAAAGCGGTTTTTGTTAAAATATTATCCGCAAACACCGCCAGTTCTTACGCGTATGAAAGGGTGTGTTTCGTAAAACTCTTTGTATCTTTCTTTTGTTCTTTAATAGGTTCAGTATCCAGCAGTAGCAATACTGGCAAACTATATAGTGCGTGTCACTTACATTCGGTCCTCTAAGAAGCACTTTCTGGGACCTTGAGGCTATCGGCGTAAGTTTCGTTCGAGCAATCAAGCATTACTGAGTGACACTGTTTGGATTTTTGGGCTACAGATGTCAGAGTTTGTTGCACAGAATGCGAAGCATCTTACTTTTTCTACTTTGTGCGTGTCTATCTAACCGCCTACTAGGTTATGCTCTCCCGGTCGTTTTTGATTGAGATGTATACCAAACTTGGTATCGCATAACATGACTGTACGACAAATGTGGCTGAAAGGTCATCATATAAAAATCACGACACATATTTTATGAAAAGCATGATTCAAATGCCACGTTTTCGGTGTTCTCGGAGCCACTGTGGTGATTTCATGCATACCACAAATCGTATGACGTAATCATGGTGCATTTTAAACATAAGTGACAAGTTCCAACGTATATTTCCCGTCGTTATATGGCTCCCCTCAATCCTGCAGCAATACGTATCGCAAAGACCGTACTTTGGGACGGTGCCGTCGAGAGCGCTGCATTTCCAAAGCATTGGGCGTCGGCAGTCGAGTCTCTCATTTCGCCGAAGCAACAATCCAGCATGCTTGTCTGAACCTCGTTTCAATCAAGCGGCTTACGGGCTTAGATCTAGCGGGTGATCGAGGACTACGGATTACCAACAGGGTGTGCCTCTTTCACTTATCCGCTCTGCAGTCCCACGTGCTTAGAGGGAAGGTCGCTACAGAGACACCTGTCCAACGGTCCGGGAGCGTTGGCTATGTCTCCCGTGAGACTGGTTTGAGGAGCTCTCAAAGCGAGATATAACCTTACGTCTACCCGAATAAGAAGCCTTTTTTTCTCAAATGCAAACTACAACTTATCGGTGATTTTTTGCCATTTCATCTTCTAACCAGGTCCTGGAGGCAAATATACTGAACCTACTATCGCGCTCACAAATGTCAAATTAGGCTTCAGTAGATAGGGAATTGGTATGGTACCTAGTATTCATACATCTCTGCTATAGCAGCAGTGCCATCATCGTCCGCGGTCACAAAGCGGTTACGCTCGTCGGCTGTTGGCCCGGACGTCGTGGGTTCGATTCCTACTACGACGGTTGCATTTCGATGGAGGCGAAATTCGGGAGGTTCGGCTAACGTGTCATGTAAGAGCACGTTAAAGAAGCCCCGGTGGTCCACATTTCCGAGGCCCTCCGCTACAGCGTCCTTCATAATATTATCGTGGTCTTAGAACGTAAAACCACAGATATTATTATTGGCAGTAGTGTCATCATGGTGTACATATCTGAACGGGTGCAAGTGCACATTCAATGCTACTTCAATATGAAGTACACTGCATAGGCTCCAGGCAATTTGAGCAGTCTCAGGTAATTATAGTAACTGCTTGTAAATGATCCATGAAACGAACAGAAGCCCGTTCGTTCGCAATATAATTAACGAGGTGGCGTGGGGTAACTCGTGCCACGTGGTATGTCAAACAGAAAAAAATTATTGTGAATAGATGTCTTACCTAGAAAGTCACTTATCTCGCTTAGTGCATCGCGTCGTGCGACAAAAAGTAAAAGTTTTGCCACTGGTACATGTCCCTGATGTTTGTCTATTTTCCGCTAATCCTAAAATATGAGTGTACCACACGCATGAGTCAAGGTTTCTGAAAAGACTAATGTTTAAATGTATGAGTCCTTGTGTTTTTGCGTTGACTCATCATATCGACATGCTTACCTGTACAAGCGTTCACGCGTGGATAGCTTCGTCGTGGTGCAAGTTGCTATACGGATTACGCTGAATACAGGCCTCTCTCACATGTCAGTTATGGCTAAGTGCAGCTTGCATGAAGTCAAGTCTCTTCTTGTATTGGAACCACTGACACCTTTTGTGACGAGTGGGGTAACGGGGATACTTCGGTTCACAACTTCTGTGACTGTTCTCGCTACGCTGTGCTGAGATGATCACTCGCGACAGCTCTAGCTCACCTAGACATGAGATCTATATCACTAGCGACCATCGTGAAACGTGGCGGAGAATGAAGGTAACGAAGACTACGCTACAATTTTCAAGGAAAACGCGCTTGCACGAGCGTCTGTACACTGTAACGTTGTGCTGTATTTCTCTCTCGTTCACATTCTTTACTCTTCTAACTATACCAAACACCCTCATCTCTTTCTTCAACGTAGGGTGTGGCATGCGTTTATTATAAACTGGCTAACATCGCTGTCTTTCTTCGATCTCCTCAGTTGCTCCTTCCATCAATCGTAAGTTTGCGCTGGTTATGCTAAAGCTGATGGATAAAACTCAAGTCTGCTGTCTCTTACAACTTGCAATTTTTATTGTAACTGCTAAAAGTTCATGCCTTGTCCTATCCGCGGACACAGGCGAAGGGTTTTTTTTTTTAATTAGCACATGGGGGGAGCGGCACGGGAGGGATGTGTGGAACATTCGGCTGACGCGAACAAGGGTGGAAGGGGTGGTTGTGAAGAGATGCTGCAATGAGTGAAGAACGCAGTAAATGTTCCAGCTTTGTTATGAAATTTTCTAAGGTTTTTCGTACATGGTTCATTTGGTGTAACTTCATCTCTAGAATTAAATACAGCCCTACTTAGTGCTGATATTGTATGCAGCCGGACTGGGGGTGAAGGGGAAAAAAGAAAAGGCCCTACCGCATTTTTTAGTACGTTTTACATTTTGGTTTAAAAAATGCCATTTCATATTGAGTTTCCGCGAGTGCATACGTGCCACACCCAAAACCACAAAATTAAGAGCAGCTCATGCGCTCATAGGGATACTCAAATTGCCCTTCAACGGACCATTTAGGATAAGCACGCAAAACGAAAACCAAAATTAACCCCGCAGCCGGTTGAACAATAAGCGCGCATCTGTGCAGCGCCATACGGAACGCAACGAACTCTTCGCCAACCTGGTGTTAGCATCCCCACCTTTTCTCCCACCCCGTATTGACAAAAGCGGGTTGTATCGACGAAAAGCAGGGTCCGAACCCAGCGCCCAGGCACCAGCCGGCCAACGGCGAGCGCCACTCGGCGCAGCTTGCATGCACGCGCGCGGCGTTCGACTTCGGTTCCGTGGGCCGTCCTGAACGCAGCTGCGTCCTCTCCAGCTGTAGGTGTCGTAGCTCCAGCTCGTTGCGCCTCCGTTTCAAACGTAGGGTGAGGCTTGTACGTGGACCACCCGCACTGGTGGCTGTACTGTGTCAGAGCCTGCGTGCGGGGACCCACGCTGGGCCAGCTGGGTGCCAGAGCGGTGCGCCGAACGCACGGTGGCGCCGTTTCGCCCATTGAGCAAGCCGCGCGGCGCTTCGACGAGACAGCTGACGCGGCGGGGCTCGCGCCCGTGCGGCAGAGACGCTTTCTGCTGGATCTACTCTCGCTGCTCTAGCACCGAGGCGATCATTCTTTAATGCGCCCTAATCATAGCATCGCATACGAAGAGGACGCGGATGACCTTGAAGAAAAGATCTTCCGCCAATGAATCTTACTGAATAATTGAGAGCCATTTTACACCATGAAGGCCGATGACATGAGCAACTCTTCAGAACACGAAAGAGCAATGAAGCATGTGTAACTCACTGACTTTCTCGAGAACATGCGACAGTGTTGTATAGCATAAGAACAAGCTCACGCGATGTCGGCTTCTGTGGTGACATCGATTACACAAATCATTTGTATAAATTTGCTCGCAGTTTGATACGGAAAGAGCAGCAATTGTTCATGGCCCCCCAAGTAAAATGTGTTCATAAGCAGCGCACACGTGAAGATGTCATTTTTCCGGCGGCAGCGATAGGGAACATGCAACAAATCCTTAAGGCATTCCTGTGAGACCAAGGGCTCTTCAAAACGTAGTTAAAACACGCACAATTCAAGAAGTGCTCATGCGGAACGATTGACAGCCATATATGGCAGGCTTATCCCGCTTGCAGTAACATTAGAACCACCACCACAACCGTAAATTTGTCGACGTGTACGGGCATGCAGTGCGCCTCTGCTCATCTCTTCCCTACTGGTGTCCTGTGTGGTCGCTCTACTCACGGTGGTTTATATTTTGAAACATCAACTTGTCCAACAGTAAACTGTTTTTTTTTTCAAATGCGACATGTCTGTCCTCAAATTTCATTTTCAGTTTGAGGTATCAAAATTTTTCATTTGAATTTCATATACGTACGTCTTTTTGTCGTATTCTCTGTTTCGCGACATGCATCACCTTGTATGGCTACAGTCACATGTGCTTGACGTTTGTTAACGATGGTCTTAGTTGGCGCTTGCCACCCGTGTGTTATTCTTTTCCACGATTAGTTGAACGGCGCTGTATGGTAGGATCTGCTGAATTGAAGAAATGGCCAAAGGTGAGCTTCAGTAGGTGCACGTCCCATCGCCGCACCTTATCCTTACTTGTTATGGTGCCACGCTGTTAGTTCATTTTTTGTGGGCGAAGTTCCCTATGCCATGGGTCGTGCGTCCGCGATGTATGTAGTAGTCGTCGTAGTAGTATATAGGTAGCCACCTCTACGGTCGGACTAGAGGAGCGTCACCCGCGCAACCTTTTCAAACGGGGAAAACACACACAAGTTTATTCATAAATAAAAACATAATTGTTTCTGATGAAATATCTTACAGAGACGAGTATTGGTGACTTAATCTCCATTAAAATTTGCCTCGAATTTCATGCTTAGTGAAAAAGACTAAATCAGAAGGACACACTTTGAGCACTGTCTGACCAGAAAGGGTTGCCACGTTAAACTCGCTGAGCGTAACCTCCTTGGTTTTAGCAAGGTTTAGCGAGGGTTGGGGCGTAGTGTCTCTTAAGGTTACACCTACCATTTTTTTCTTTACTAGCTGCGTCGTTCTCAATTTAAGCTGAACCCTCTTTGTAAGTCTCTAGGTTTCTGCTCCGTAGCTAAGTACCGGGAAGATACAGCTGTTATATACCTTCCTCTTAAGGGATAGTGGCAATCGACCTGTCATAATTTGAGAGTGCTTGCCAAATGTGCTCCACCCCATTCTTATTCTTCTAGTTACTACAAATCTCGTGGTTCGGCTCCGCGGTTATTACCTGCCCTAAGTAGACATAGTCTTTTACAACTTGAAGTACACTATTATCTATGAATCCCGGCTGCGGCGGCTGCATTTCCGATGGAGGCGGAAATGTTGTAGGCCCATGTGCTCAGATTTGGGTGCACGTTAAAGAACCCCAGGTGGTCGAAATTTCCGGAGCCCTCCACTACGGCGTCTCTCATAATCATATAGTGGTTTTCGGACGTTAAACCCCACATATCAATCAATCAACACTATTATCTATCTCGAAGCGCTGCTCTCTTCCGAGGTTGTTGTACATTATTTCGTTTTCTGCAGATTAATTTTAAGACACACCTTTCTGCTCTCCTTGTCTAACTCCGTAACCATGAGTTGCAATGCGTCCCCTGAGTTACTCAGCAATGCAATGTCATCAGCGAAGCGTAGGTTACTAAGGTACTCTCCATTAACTCTTATCCCTAACTGTTCCCATTCTAGGCTAGGCTTCTGAAAACCTCCTGTAAGCATGCGGTGAATAGCATTGGGGAGATTGTGTCCCCCTGCCTTACACCCTTCTTGATTGGTATTCTATTGCTCTTTTTATGAAGCACTATGGTAGCAGTTGATCCCCTGTAGATTTCTTCCAGGATGTTTATATATATTTCATCGACGCCCTGATTCCGCAGTGCCTGCATGAGGGCTGATATTTCCACTGAATCAAACGCCTTCTCGTAATCTATAAAGGCTATGTATAGAGGTTGGTTATATTCTGAGCATTTCTCAATTACCTGATTGATAGTATGAATGAAGTCGATTGTTGAGTAGCCTGTTCGAAATCCTGCTTGTTCCTTTGGTTGATTGAATTCTAATGTTTTCTTTACTCTGTTAGCAATTACGTTTGTAAATAGCTTGTATACTACAGAAAGCAAGCTGATCGGTCTGTAAATCTTCAAGCCCTTTTCATCTCCTTTCTTATGTTTTAAGATGACGTTAAGACCTTAAGAGACAAAAAGAGAGCAGAGTAGATTAGGGAACAAACGCGGGTTAAGGATATCATAGTTGAAATCAAGAAAAGAAAATGGACATGGGCCGGGCATGTAGCACGTAGACAGGATAACTGCTAATTATGAGGAGTAACTAACTGGATTCCTAGAGAAGGCAAGCGGGTTAGGGGGAGACAGAAGGTTAGGTGGGCAGATGAGATTAAGAAGTGTGCGGGTATAAATAGGCAGCAACAAGCACAGGACCGGGTTAACTGGCGGAACATGGGAGAGGCCTTTGTCCTGCAGTGGACGTAGTCGTGCTAATGATTATTATTATTATTATTATTATTATTATTATTATTATTATTATTATTATTATTATTATTATTATTATTATTATTATTATTATGGTGGTGGGGGGGGGGGGCGTAGTGCCATGAATATAGTGAACTAGTACATAGCTATGAACTAGAGGCGGTGACAGGTGGGAAGTAGACATGTAGCGCAGGCCGTAAGAAAATGCACGAGTGCCACCTCTCGTTTAGTCCTTGAATGCCCGCTGGATGGCGGTACTTCAATATATGGAATATATGATGAAAAGATGCGAGATGGCGGTATACTAGGAATGTTCAATAGATGGATGGACGGATGGATGGATGAGCAGACAGACAGATGCTCGGACAAACACATGGTAGATGGACAGATGGACGCATGGACGGACGCCCACACGAACGCAGGGACGCACAGAGGGATTGATGCACGGACGAGGGATGGACAGATGAACAGATAGTCGCACAGATGGACGGACGCTTCGTCCCGCTCATCATCATGTACTCCGTAGATATGCTGTTTTCTTTTTCTTCAAAATTTATGTAGTTCATACTACTTGAAAAAATGAAACAACCACCTTACAGACCACACAGGAAGAGAAGACGAGAGACACACGCTGGAGTTTGTCCAGTGTATTTCAGTCATCTTCTATTCTTGTTTACGCGCCTGTAAGCTGCTGTTTTAGATGCGATGTATCTTATGGTCAAGCTCAATCCAGTGTGTGGCGTGACCACACCACTGGCGCATGCGCGCCTCTCCCCCTCCATCTTGTGCGCTTCCGCACTCTCTTGCATCGCAACGCTAACGCAGGCAGCATCCGCTAGAGAGTTTTTCGTTTGTAAAAACATACTGCTCGCGCTGCACAACCATTCACTGACCACCCCGTAAATTTAGGCACTGGATCTTCACCTCCAAAGTAGTGCCGGTGGGAGATTTATCATGGGCATTGTTGAACAATAAAAAAAAAACGTCAGGGCCGCGTGGAAGGTGCCGCACAGTCACAGCGAGAGCTTGAAGAGCGGCCTTCCAGAGCCTTTCATAACACTTTTGGTAACTACTGCAAGTACACTTGCTTGATATCCATTAGGGCATTAATAATAAACTTTTGGGTCGTAGGCCGGCATTCGCTATGCTATTTTTCGTCATTCGTCTGATAAGTACGGTATCCGCTAAATACTTGCAAAGAATTCCGTGCCAACTGTTCATGCAGTGGCTGACAACGATGAGGAATGATGGCTGAAGTGGGTATGCGCCACAATTAATAAGGGAAACAAGAACAAGCTTTTGTGATGGGTCGGAGCATTGGACGGCCCACTCATTACGCTATTCGCTTCGTGCGACGACTGGTTGTTCTTTCGCTGTTCTATACACGATTTATAGGCCGTATTAACGCTATTGCTTTCTCGACATCAACCCTGACTAAGGCAAGGTTGCCAACAAGTCACAAGCACCAGCGTAGCTCAGTGGTAGAATATTCGGGCTGGCACCCAGCAGACCCGGGTTTCTAGCCCCACTGTGTCTTTGGTGCTAGGTTTTTTTTTTACTTCCAATTTCGCGCGATGTGGTTACGGACACCGGTGGTGGCGGACAACTGCGCGTTACCCAAGTTGTGATCTCATAACAGCTTTCGCTGTAAAACTCGCAGCGTATGCGTTAAAAGCGCACGTATCTGTGTCCAATCTGGGTCTTCTGTCTCTGATCGGGAAGTAGCAGCTACCTGGAATGTTTTAGTAGGAAACACCGGTCTATCACTGCATATTTTTCACCTTGCCCAGGTTTTACTCCTATACGCAACGCCACGATGAGAGCCAGCGGCACATCGCCGCCAATGTATATAAGCGTTAGTGCCCGCTGCTTCGAATCTACGCTATGTTCCGTTAGCACGAGATGGTGTTATTTTTTTCGTTTCTTCTAGTATATAAGTGCCAACAGGCCCAGTAATATATTGTCCTTACGCGGGTTTTGTGACGCACAGAAAATGTGCAAGGAACCCTCACCATAGACCAAATTCAGATTTTAGGACACAGAGTGTGTCTTGAGACTTGGTTACTTTCTCTGGCTTTTAAAAGAAAAAAAAACACATATTCTCAAACGATATACATAAACCTATAGGCACATCCTCCAGGATTAAAATATGCCAGTCAAATTCATGATGTACTGATCTATGTAGCTTCTAAGAAATGATTATGGATCATATTTACTGCCGCGAAGGAGCCACAATCTCAATGGTTTATAAAACCTCATCAGTGATAGAGATGAAAAATCCGTAAACAGGGGTTGTGTCGATCCGATGTCGTTTTGACAAGCGGATTTGTCTTCCTTAAAGCTAGAGCAGATCTCTTCTGTTCTTGACTTGAGGAAGGCAAATCCTCTTGTCGAAATGGCGTCGGCTCGACACAACCCCTAATTGCGGATTTTTCATCGCAAGCTTCCATCTTCCCCTTTCTACCGTTTTTTGCATAGTACCCAGAGAGCACAGGTCTCCCCCTCCCGGACATATTTTCTTAGTTTATTATGCTACTCCTGGTATTTTCCATTCAATACCTGGGACATGCATGCTTCGTATATGCTTAACCTTTCTGCCGGTCAGTGGCTCCTCCAAACTGCAGATTCATTTTGTACGGGTGTTCTTTAAATTTTCCCTTCGGTCGCCGCAGTGTCCTAGCTTCATCACGTATCATCCAGACCAGACGGGCATCCACCGGACTTGAACTTTATGTCCGAAGATAGTGAAAACACTCAGTGCGCACACACACACACACACACACACACACACACACACACACACACACACACACACACACACACACACACACACACACACACACACACACACACAGAAAAGCAGTGGCGTAATATGTTGATGAGTATGACTTCGTCTCACTGCTTACAAATATGGTGGAAGTGTTAGTGTTCCCAGAAAATACCAATAAACATACATGCTCTATGCATACAAAGGTTTGATCGAAAATGAAGCGCACTGATTAATATTTCATATCTTTTCAACCAGAGACATTGTTATCGAATGTATCCAGAGAATATGTCTGTACAGTCTATATTAAGATCATTGTGTTGAATTATCAAACTACGAAAGCTTGCCATTCATAACAGCTAACAATGTCGGATGATGAACAGCTCATAAGGCACACTCGTCGCTTTTCAAGATCCCCTTCTAGCACCACGATTACGCGTTTCGTCCTTCACTCGGTGAAGCACGAGGAGTTCATTCATTTAGCGCGCGGGCGGGCGCGTAAGCAGTCGGGTTGCGTATTACGTCACACCCTTCCCCCTCACCTCATCCACGCTCACTTCGAATGAAGAGAAAGGACAGGGCACGACTCACTTCGCGCCCGTCATGGCGCCATTCAGCCACATTTTACGCCACAAAGGTGGTATAGGTCTCTAAATAGGGACGGATCGGGGGGCTCCAATATTCACTCTCGCGCACGTACGGCGCGACAGATGACACCAAACGTTCGAGAGAAAACGAAGGTGGGCGAGGGAAACGAGCGAGAAACAACGCGCTGCGGGGAACGAGTGAAGGAAACAGAATGTAACGTTCGTTCACTCATTCATCCATTCATTCATCGAGAGAACACGTGCTCCGTACGGGAGTCGACGTACACGCTCGCGGAGTCCAGTAGCAGCAGGCGACGTGGAGGGGGAAAAAAAGAGTGAAAGCAGAACAGCTGAGGACGCTACGTCGACACCGGCTGCCTTCGGCGACCGAAGCCCGGTGTTTCGCCATCAGCAGCCTCGCGACTTTTGGGGCTCTTGGGCAGCCGGCGCGCGAGAGCCGGCGCGTCCGGACAGCTGCTAATTGGGAACCCCCCTCCCTCCGCAACCGGTGCAGCACAGAAGGCGCGACGGTTGGTAGGGAAGGAAAGGGGATGAGCTGCCGATCTAGGGGATGTGGGGAGGAGGAACGGGGAGCGTGGGGACACGGTATACGGGAGCGAGGAGACCTTCCTTTGCCGCGCAGCCAGCCGACGTCGCCGGGTGGGGTCAGCTGCCGCCGCGCAGTCGATACGTTCGTTCGGCTTCCGGGGGCCACGACCGCTGGCGTAAGAACGACAAGAGGTTTTTTTTGAAACAGCAGGCTGCGGCAGAGAGGGAGGTATGCAGCGGGGAGGACTCCGCGGAGGGGGTTTTCGCGATGTAACCGAGGCAGCCGGCTGGTCGTGGCCGCAGATGAGCTAGCGCGGTATAACCTTCGAAGCGTTGGAAGCGGCGCCGATGCAGAAGGCGAGGACGGACGCGTTCGCAACGCAGCTGATCGGAATCGTCCGCCCCGCTGCTGGGTCGGGGACGTGGTGACATCTGCAATCCAAGGGGCGTTGTGGAAGCCCTGTTCGAACACACCGGCGTCGGACCGGCTCCGTTGAAACCGTTAACGTATTAGATTACGGCTGCTTGATACAGGGGCTGAGAGAATGGTCTGCTGAGGAAAAACGTAAGGTGCCACGTCCTCATTGAGATATTCTTCAGAATACAGCTTCTGCAGAGAACTATCTAGGTTAATGTCATTATTGATAGCAGTAAGACTTGCTGACTAATTCAGTAAGTGCGGCCTATTAGAAACGCACCACCGATCGAAAAATTAACTCCAAGCCCGGTTGAAAAATGGTCGAGTGCGAAGCTTTTTTATTTTAATACTGTACTCATTGTCAAAGTCCCAAGCCAACGAAGGCGCAACGAACCCAACAAATGCTGAGCGGTCTGATTCCAACATATATTTGGTTGCTTCCTCTGCACGACTTTTTTTTAACGTTGGAGTTTATCGAAGACACATTTATTTAGGTTTCATACCATTTATTTTAGATCATGAAGAAATTAATTACACAAAACGCTTTCACGGATGACTCTACACCTGCATATTATTGTCTTGTGACCGTTGTAGCAGACGCGCAGATTCTGCCATCACAACGTGACTCAGCCTGCTTGAAACGTGAACTTCAACGTAGGAACTGTGTTGCATTGTGGGTCTTTGTAACATATTCAACTTCAAGGAGCAAATATCTAGCGTACTCGAGCATGATCCAGCTATAGGCGCTCAATTGCACTCGCACTTATTCTCTCGCTTACGGTGGCTCTATACGGGGGCTTCTTAGGTTGTGCGCTGAACCCGCAGCCTACAGATGCTGACGGCCAGGAACTGCATGAATAAAGCGTCTAATGCAATGCTCATATACACAGTTTGTCACGGTAGCATTACTTTGTAGTTCCCGCCGTTAGTTCCCGCCGTTCTTTTCGGCACAATTGCGAATGTAATCTTCAGTGTTCTGCGATAGACATGCCCTGCGCCATTGTCCTACTGCATATGCTGATGCGCTGACAGTTCCACTGTGTAAGTTGGCTTCCCATTCGTGAGTTTTTGGCACTCCCGGACGAATAAAACGGCCCGGATGCGTCAAGGCTTAGCATTCAACAGCACTTGTTCAATTAACATCTAGACGACTGAAAGCATCGTTGAAAATCCCTGCATGCGCATGCTGTCGAGAAAACCACTGAGCGCTTCCTGTTAAGCTGTCAGCTTCAAGCAAACAAGAACTTTCACCATCGCACATCTTTTCATCACCAGGATGGAATGATTTCACCATTCACGTGTTAGATCTCTGAGACCACTTGAGCGATTTATTTGGGAAATCAGACTGATTCAATGACTGTGATATCAAGCACAGAACTGTAGTTCAGTAAGAGGCAAGAGTGACTTTTCCTTCTCTCCTCTAACTTTGCTTTCCTTACTCCTTCATTTGTGCATGGTGACTAAACATGCTACGTCCTGGGTAACCTCTCTGTTTATCCTTCTGTCCCTTCCCTCTGCTTCTTTATTTCTCGTGACCAATATAGTTAGCACACTGCTCTCACTTCTCCGTGGCTGCGGGGTACGCGACCATGAAAGTGATCAAGTGGGGACAAAACAGATCGACAAAAAGCAACAAAGGCCCACAAAGAGAGCCCATTGTTGGCTAACTTACGCTTACAAAAGAAAAGGATGTCCTTCAACACATATTAAGAAGACAAGACACCCAACCTCTTCAAATATACGTTAAGTACATATGAGGCTCCGGAAGTACATAGTGGGAACGAAGATATATTTTATTCACTGCTGTAAACCCGTGTTGTAACCTGAACGAAGATATATTATGTGTGAACAAAATTCTGCTATGTGTGTGAACGAAAATGTATTTCAGTTATTTATGTGTGAACAAAGTTGTATTGTGTCGGTGAACGGAGATGTACGTCATTTATTGATGTAACCCCCGTGCTATAACGCCTTCGGGTGCTGCGGGGTATCTGATGAATAAAGAATAAAGAATAAAGAGTGAACATTTTGTACGTGGTGGCCTGCTTTGGGTGGCGTGCAAACAGCACAGAGCGCAACGGCATGACAATAAAATAAAGACGACGCTTGGCTGGGGTACGAGTGACCGTGGCTCGCGTTTTCTGCTGGCGTTGATTCCAGTTCAGTCGTCTACTTTCGTCGCACCTGAGACTTAAGACTGCGAGTGCCTGACAGCAGTAATGGTGACCTCGGCTTGTGCATATATACTCTGGTCATGCATTCATAACAACTTTATTTGCACGCAAATATCTCTACCAGTGCTTCTGCTGGACATATTAATGTGATAGCGCGAGTGAACGTATCGCAGTATTTCCGGATGTGAGCTTCTTATATTCACGAACAAAAGTACAGCTGCAATTACTTATTGCAGCGCGTCAGGTGAGGAGCAAGGTTCATGTTGATAGAAGCAACTGGCAAGTTTTTTTTTTTTTCAGTGCGCGAACACTGGAAGAAAGAACAGGGTGGAAAGAAAGAGCCCTATTTCTCTCTGCTCTCTTCTTTTTTAGTATGTTCGAGTGCTGAAAACATTTGCAATTATGACCACACACCGACTACTCCAAGCGTCTACATTATTAAAGCATAAGTCATGTACCAACTTCTCAATATCTTGGCTGAGAGCAGGAGTTGCTCACCAAAGAGTTCATTCAATCATTTAATATACGACACCTCGAATAAGGACGCCCATAGATGGTATGTCTCCCCAGTGCATACGAAAAAACAATTCCCTACGCGGAATTGAGCTGGAAGCCATCTGCTTTGGCAGTGTATGGCAGCCAAAGAAAGTTATCAACGTGCTCTGGCGACAGAGGAAAGTGGAAGAACAACTCAGCTCGCGTTACGCAAAGCGCTCGACGACGCCGCAGCAGGCTCCGGAAGAGCGCACGTGAAAATGGAGATTCTCGAGAACACCCCCCCCCCCCCCCGTACGCGATGAGGGGAACGTAATGAGAGAGAGTATGCAGACGAGCATCGCGAGATTGTGGCTTGGCTGCGCAGGTGTCGTTCCGTAGCCAGGGCTTCGGATGTGGCCGCTCTCGCTACGTACTCTTTAGGGGACCATCTGTACGGATATTCTTAAGGCGAAAGATATATACATAGGCACGCATGGAGGTGTAGTGGCTGTAGCATTGAAAGTAGTGAAGTAAATCCTCCGTGAGAAGTCGCAACGTAGTTGATTTCTTTCGACGTTTCTGTCAGTCAGAGTCTGGCCTTCATCAGGAAGGCCTGTTGTGACTTCTCACGGAGGATCTACTTGAAGAAATATATATATATATATATATATATATATATATATATATATATATATATATATGTATATATATATATATATATATATATATATATATATATATATATATATATATATATATATATATATATGTATATATATATATATATATATATATATATATATATATATATTATGACGACTCGGTTGTAGCGAGGTTTATTGGCCGTGAACTCGGGAACGAACAAGCGCAACGGACCCGACAAAGAAGCGCTCGTGCCAAGCAGATGATGATTGTCAGCCAGAACATATGATGATGATTGACTGCTGTTCAGATGAGGATGAAGCGCATAATAGAAGCCTACACTGATTCCCCCCCCCCCCGTGGAAGCGGCCAGCCTGGCCGCTGCGGGCGGGTAGTCAAGGTGACGAGGAACGCCGTGTGAAAAGCTTCATGCGGGAAACGTGTACAATTTCGGTGCTGCGGTAACGGCGGTCAGTTGGCACGACAAGAGGCGTCACACGATAGTTGACAGGTGAAGTCTGCTCTAAAACAACATATGGGCCGATGAATCGAGGCTGGAACTTGTCGCAGAGACCAGGTGTGCGAATTGGTGTCAATAGCAGCACCTCGTCACCCGGCCGGAATGATACCACACGATGAGAGGTGTCGTAGACGGCCTTCCTTGCTTGTTGCGTAGCTTCCGTGTTCATACGAGCGCGCTGGCGGCACTGGGCAAGGCGAGAAATATATTCTTCGCAAGAAGATGGTGATGTAGGGCCATTGCTGGTGAAGAAGGAAACATCGATAAGGAAAGTAGGTGAACGTCCGTAAACGAGATAAAACGGTGAGTAGCCTGTTGTGCGCTGAACAGCGGTGTTGTAGGCGAAAGTGAGGAACGGTAGAAGTTTATCCCAGTTTCTGTGATCCGGTTGAATGTATACGGCGATCATGTCGGCAAGGGTTCGATGAAATCTCTCGGTCAGACCATTTGTTTGAGGATGGTAGCTAGACGCCATCTTGTGTGTGGTACCAGAAACGCGAAGAACTTCACCTAAAAGCTGTGATAAGAACACCTTTCCACGGTCACTCAGAAGTACACGAGGTGCACCATGACGTAGTATTATGGCCTGAAGGACGAAGTCAGCAACTTCCGATGCTGAACCAGTAGCTACTGAAGTTGTCTCGGCGTAGCGTGTCATGTGGTCTACGGCGGTGACTATCCATCTATTTCCAGCACCAGTAACAGGAAGGGGTCCATAAAGATCGACACCGACGACCTCGAAAGGTGTTGTAGGGCACGTCATTGGCTGTAACTGACCAGCTGGGGGAGATGTCGGAAGTTTGCGAAGTTGGCATGGAGAGCAGGAACCCACGTACTTTGCTACGCTGGTAGAAATCCCAGGCCAATAAAAGCGGCTTCGAATGCGGTCGTAGGTTTTTTGAAAGCCTAGGTGGCCAGCAGTTAAATCGTCATGAAAGGCGTTAAGTACATGATGTTGAAGAGCGCGTGGCAGAACAGGTACCCAGCACCTCCACCACGTATGACGACTCGGTTGTAGCGAGGTTTATTGGCCGTGAACTCGGGAACGAACAAGCGCAACGGACCCGACAAAGAAGCGCTCGTGCCAAGCAGATGATGATTGTCAGCCAGAACATATGATGATGATTGACTGCTGTTCAGATGAGGATGAAGCGCATAATAGAAGCCTACAATATATATATATATATATATATATATATATATATATATATATATATATATATATAGTCAAATGAATTGCGAAATTTGGTGAGACCTCACTACACCTCACGAGACCTTGTCACAGCGGTGTTATTGGGAATGACGCAGAAACAGAACTCTGTGGGAAAGGTGGATGCGCGCGGTCGTTGGAAGTGGGCCATTTTGTAGACTTAGCGCGCTAAGGACATGAACTCCGGAATAAAACATAGGACGACACATAGTGCTAGCTTGCAACCAACGCCTATTTCTATCTCCCAGAATCCCTTGTACCAAAGGTGATCGTCTCACACAAGTGCATTTCATTAAGCCGAACAAGCGAACTAGCAAACACGAGGCACTTTTTGAATCAACCTAATCACTTGAATCAAATCACGTGAATGAATTGGCATAGTAGATATCAAAACTGTATCTCAGATAAAGAAAACTGTGGATTGCTGACACATGAGTCGCTTTAAGTACAGCTATGTTACGTAATTCTACAAATAGCCGTGTTATCCCGCACCTATGTTTTGTTGCATGTAAGCGTTTCATAAAATTTGTGTCTGCTCCTGCATTTCAAACAAAGGAGAGTAAAGCAGCCGCCAGCCACCTCATTTCCAACTATTTGTAAAAGTGCTCACCAAACCTTACATTCACACATATGTGCCCTTTCATGCTATAAAGCTTTTCCTACGTGCTGTCGAAATATATGGGGTCACGTTGAGTATAAGCAGAACTTGAGATGGCCTCACTACCTGTGTTACGTCCAGCTTCGCAAGCGTCTTCTTGTGGCAAGAGTTGCGCTATAGCCCCTAACCAGGGAGAGGGGGAGAAGATAGAGTCCCGGACTCTTACTGATATTCGGATTGAGGGTGGTGTTTTACCTAGGAAAACTAACAAAAAAGTTTAAAAACATTTGGCAGATCCCAAATCTACGTTATGCGAATCATGCGGAGGGAAGGTGACCGTGTAGAACATTTTTATTAGGCGACACATCGTCAAATGGCACTAAATACATGTACAAATGTTGCACGCACAGACATATGTTGAAGAGTTGCAGATAATATATAACCAGTTGGTTGCTCTTGCGCAACAATGTCAACGTGAACGTGCGTACTAGCAACACCAGAAGCAAATATGAAGTGCTGAGATGCTCGCGAAGATGCTTACCCTGGGCAATGCTACATAAATCGACTTCAGCGCATGGTACCTAACCACAACTGACGTTAACCCGGCGTGACGGCTGTATCAAAGGAGTACATATGTATTGTTTATAAAATTGGGCAGGCAGCACTCCAACCACTACTGAGGTTTCACGAAGATTAGCGCCTTTTTGAAAAGTAGTTCCGAGACCTGGCATAGCTCTGTGGTCGAATGCTTGACTGCCACGCTGAATGCTTGGGTTAGATTCTTGCTGGGACATTGAAATTATTATTTGCGTTCGTCGCGAGCTCAACGCTGCCTATGTTAGGCTTTTTTTAACACTGACATTTATTCTCTGCCTTCGTTGGGTCGAGGCTACCGATGTCGGGTATTTCTTAACGCTCACGCGTTAAAATTGCCCAAGTGTGTTCTTGTAGATACTCAGTGTCAATCACCTGTGGCACATACCCGCATACTAGCCACATATACCCGCTCATGGGTATGTGCCACTGTCTGGCGGGAAGTGTTTGACGAGGTACGCGACGGGATTGCGACATTATTCATGTCTTGACCAGCGCGTCATATTTGTCAAACCATCTTACCTTCCCATGCTAATTTTGTTCACGCCAAGATAAGGGGGTGCCCACGAGAGCACCCAAGCGTAAGCGGATAGATAGATAGATAGATAGATAGATAGATAGATAGATAGATAGATAGATAGATAGATAGATAGATAGATAGATAGATAGATAGATAGATAGATAGATAGATAGATAGATAGACGGATAGATAGATAGATAGATAGACGGATAGATAGATAGATAGATAGATAGATAGATAGATAGATAGATAGATAGATAGATAGATAGATAGATAGATAGATAGATAGATAGATATGCTCGAAGTCGCCAAATCAGTGCCCCCTCCCCAACCCCTGGAAAAAGTTCATGGCCCCCTTCCCAAACCCTGGAAAAAGCTAAGGCAGCGGAAAGTATTGGTGTTGTACAATGTACTTTACTAGTGAGATTGATGTAATCATTCTCGTTAGTGCCCCTTTCACTCCTTCTGCCAATTTAGTACGAGAACCGTATAGTCCACGTTGTGTTCAGGGAGTGCAAATCTTGCGTCACAAGCTCGTCCGAGAGGGCCAACGGAGGCCCACGTTTAGCGGCATCTGCGGCCGAGACCCTTCGTCGCGATCACCGGCTGGCCCCGAGGGTCTTCCCACCGGAAGCAAGCTGCGGGAACGCGTCGTCGGCCGATCGAAGAGCCAGCCGGCGATAAAAGAAAAAAAACCAGGGAGCCAGTTCAGCGAGCGGGCGCCGACCATCGCTGCACGTGCTCCGAAGACCAGCCGCCTCTCCCCGCGCCGGCAGCGGTCCGCACTCACACACGCACGTCGGGGAACACACACGAACGCGCGATGCCACCCTCCTGTCCAGGTGGGCCAATATAACCGTTCCCACACACGGTCACACATGCACAGCCTATATACCACACGGCGTAAGGGCTGAACCACCGGGCGCGCCTCCCGGTCGTGGTCGCATTTGCTCTTTGTACCTTTCAATTTCTCCGCCCTCCTCTCTCCCTTCTGCGCCTACTTTCTCCCACTTTCTTCCTTTTTCCCTTTTATGCACTCTCGTTCACCTCTCTCTCTCCTCCTTGTTCCCCCTTGTCGCGGTTCTTTACGCTGTCTCTTTTCGCCTCGTCGATCGTAGGTCCCCCCCCCCCCCTCCTTTCGCCGTCCACAACGTAACCGAAAGTCGGGCACATTTCTCCCCAATTTCCCCCAATAAAAAGCACCCTCCCTATCCTCTCCTTCATTCATTGCTCTCGTCCGGAGCTTGGGACTTTCGGCAATGAAGTTCACTTGTTTTTTTTCGTTGGTATTACGAGATTTTGGGGGTATGCATACACGTTTGGCATACATATTTTTTTTCGCTTGTGTTTGCGCACGTGTTTGTACAAATCTGATAGTCGAAACGCAGTTGCGCACATGGGTGTTCATTGCTATCTGCGTGTGCTCTCTTTGTGCATACGTGTTTGTGTACGTGGTACTCGCGACAATTTCAAGCTATTGCGCAATGTTACCGCTCCTGTTGGGTATAGTTACACTGCTCACTAGTGGTCGCTGTTTCATTATTACTGCAGCCTAATAGTACGCTCCTCTTATTGGCCTGCAATAGTCGATTACAACAAATGAAACTAGAGTTGAACCTCCTCATAACGAAGATTTACATATTTAAGTATGAGCTATAGTGAGCTTAGCACGAAGATTGCTCGGCAACGCTTATTTCAATGGCATTCATTAGTTCTGTAATGGAGCCGAAACACTAGCGGCACTACGATAGCGTCTATAACGAAACCATATTTGGATTTAGTGAAGCGCTAAACTGAAAAAGATGCATAACAAGCAATTATTGTAAGAACACTCAAAACTACACTTCGTTTTAAATGTCGTTGTGGCACCAAAACGCTGATTGAAATATGCGGTCACTTGCTTTTTCAAAGAAGCAGTGAACGCAAGCCTGTTTTGTGAAATAAACCTTAATGCGTTCTAATTTCCCCTTCTCATGTGCCGGTCAGCTAAGCTTAAAGTGCTGCAAGGAGATAGCTTAAGCTTAGCTCTTTGGGAGTGAGCTCAAAGCCTAGAATAATTCTTTTCTGTATGTAGGACTCTAGCCTGAGCCAATAAGCCGACCAGTTAGTGCCGGTATTACTGCTTTTACAAAGATTAACGGATATAAAGAACAACTTTACTGGCCTCCTTGCTGCTTCGTTGCAACGAGGTCCGACTGTACACTTTAAGAGTCCTTAGGTTTCTTTTGGCTAAAGCAGCACTAGTAACTAACTCTGCAACACCTGAAAGCTATTATTCTCGCTGTACTGGTAAGCAATGCCTCAAGTGTTTTTTTAAGACGCTTCCAAAACAGCTTATTAAGCACTTCAATCGCAGTCAACTTTTCAAACTAGCGCTTATCTCTTCGGGTACATTGATGTTCGTTGTCACGGTGCATTGGCCGCAAAATTATGAGAGACAATATATTGATAAGGAAAGTAAACTGTGAGCACTAGCAGTTTTTGATATTGACGTGAATTCAATGAGCAATAACTAACGAGTATCTGGTGCATGCTCTTTCATTATGTTTGTCGGTTTTCTTGCGTCAAGGTTTCCGTAAGTATGCTGCCGCTTGAAACCAGTCACATACGCCATCAAACATTTCTGAATGTCTCCAACTGCCATTTCGAATATAATGCGTGAAGTGTTTAGCATAATGAGATGTTACATAAATGTCTGGGTCAGGTGAGTTTGCACATAACATATGGAGAAATGGGGGTGTACTACGGAGACCCACCATGTATTCGCTCTCCCATGCTAATACGCAGTGACAGCGCCGCTTTTACCACTGGCGGCTGATTGATTGATTGATTTGTGGGGTTTAACGTCCCAAAACCACCATATGAATATGAGAGACGCCGTAGTGGAGGGCTCCGGAAATTTTGACCACGTGGGGTTCTTTAACGTGCACCCAAATCTGAGCACACGGGCCTCGACATTTCCGCCTCCATCAGAAAGGCAGCCGCCGCAGCCGGGATATGAACCTACCACTGGCGGCTGCCGAGCATCCAACTAGAAATCACGAACAGCAAACTTATTTTATTACGTCGCTGGTGAGGTCATGAAATGAAGGGAAAGGGCAAAAAGACGAGAGGAGGAGGGTTTGCGTGGGAAACTTTCCTTTCCAACTTCGCATGCAAGCGGAATGTCTTCAGGTTTTCAGGTCCGCTGGACGCTTTGGTGACATGGCCATTCGTAAAATTTTTGTTGCTTTTTTGAAATTTTATTCGTGTGTTCTGAAGCGGCAGAAGTTAAGCTGATAATATCAGTAGGATGAAACGCGATAGACACAAATGAAATGAGCTCTTTATTACATGTTTTGCGTAAGAAAAAAAAACAGACACATGCACGTAGTGTGAAGGTGTGAATCTATAAAAGCAGCTTTAATTTACAACTAACATTGAACCTAATGAGCAAGTATGGAACCCAGAATATCCGAACCAATGCGAAAATAATCAACAATCACGAGCATAAGGCACGTCGTATTTGACTATATCATGATTGTTATCACGGCGCTTATTCTTCTTACTGAACTTGAGCAATAAACGGGACTGAAGTTCAGAAGCACGGAGAGGCTTAAAGTGGTCCCAAATTTTTCAAGAGAGAACGTCGCTAGAAACTGTGTGTTAGTAAGTTGACTAGTCGATAGTCAGGGCAACAGCGTTGCCTTGACGAAGAAAAGCTTACTTCTCAAAACATTGGCTCCAGCGATATTCCCAATAATGATTTTTAGGAGTATTTAGTCCATCACATGTATTTCAGTGGCAATATCATAGAAGTAAAGACTTCCAAAGTTTCAAACTGTGGCTACATGCATTTCATGAAAACGAAAAAGACTATAATTACTTGACATCATTTGAACTACATGCCCAAAGTAAGAGAAGCAAAAACGTGTAGCCGAGACACAACTAATTCAAGCCTTTCAATAAACGCAGTTTTCAGACAATAGCTTGGCTACCATTTTCACGAATTAATCTAGAGACACTGCACTTCCGTCAGTCTTAGGATTGCTGAGAACTGTGTTTACTCATATACTCGTCCAAAATCCATACCGGTTCTAATAATGGGTCCAAATACAAGTGCTCACTCGTTGCCCCTAATAAACCTGAAAAACTTTCGCCGAATCGGAAATCCCCGGATTAACACACCAGAGAGCCACCAAAAACACGTGCTGTATGATTTAGCCATATTCATCGAATGAATGGTTGACTTGCTCGGCATATCTCACAGCGGCGCCGATTCTGTGCCCACCACAACTTCTCTTTATATTTCATGTAGTTGGCATGCCAACCAAGCGAGGTGACTGCATGAGCGCGATCCAACTTGTAATATCGCTGAGCGAGTGGCGATAAGGAACAATGCAAGCGCTACAAACTCAAATCAACCATTTCCCGCGCTTCGCCGTGTTTAAAATTCACAAAATAAGAAATAACAAAGACATATAAACAGAAAAGGTATTTGCAGTGGTACCGAATTTCTTTATTCGTAGAAACTTTTGAAAGGCAAGAAATGCGAACATCCACATCAACCTCACTCCGTTCAACCAGATCTCAGGATGCCCGGCAACCGCTACAAGCGTATATGCTCCTTGAAACCGAAACTATAGAGCGGAGCTTCCGAAGGCTGGGTGTAAGCTAGAAACGAATTCCTTTTGCAGCGTCTTCGCAATTGCACTAAGGCCCTCGCGTTCCTTAAAGCAGTAAAGAATAAAAATTATTTGTTTTGTGTCTGTCTTTGATTATTCATTCAGATTCAGGTCGTGCCATAAAAGCAGCACAACACCTTCAATGACCTTTATTAATTAGCATGCCAAAGATCTTGGTCTTACAATAATGATACACACACACACACACACACACACACACACACACACACACACACACACACACACACACATATATATATATATATATATATATATATATATATATATATATATATAATCAGTTTCACAACAAGGCTTTTTAAAAGACAAAATAAAATTACCAGCCTGTTGTGCGACGTGGTCTGGAAAGACATAACGAGGATATCGGCTGCAGAAATTAGCGCCTTTCTTAGCACGGCGCAGCGTTGTGATGAGCAAGGGGAAGCATAGACGAAATGAAGCACACAAAACTGCAGATACATAGAGCAGTCGCTTTCAGATATGCGCACTATGAATTCAGTGATGTTGCTTAGGCCAGAAACGCCAGCTGCCATACTCCATGCAGGGTTCTTATTGTTCTAGTTCTCCTTGAATTAACAAGACAAGCTCGAATGATTTGAATAATCAGTCGTCTCAAATGCATTTCTTCCACAAAACGTGCAAATATATTTTCTGTTTGCATGTTAACTACTGCTAACTTGTCCGGTGCTGAACTGCATTCTCTAACCTAGAAAAAAAACATTAATTATTGCCCTGCAGAAACAATATCTACTAATAATTTACAATGCTGCGTAGAAGGCAAGAACCACAGGCGTTTTCCTTAAAACTGTCATTATTACCGCTCGCAAGCTCTGCAATTGTCACATGACATTTATACTAAATATGAAGTCGGTTATAATCTACACAACTTGGATATTATAGCTAATTTATATAGTAAAGATGACTATTATACACAGAAGCACAGAAACTATAGGAAAGTTGTCACGCCCCATTTTAATAGCGCTACGAAACGCTTGTGCCATTTTTTACAACCATTGTTAACCAACCCCCATTTTACTAATTTAGATTATTTACTTGTTCCACGACTAAACCTCGATGTTTGTTCGTACAGCGAACGGATTTCACTTATCATGTGTTTTATAGTTTTTCTCTAGAACATTCTGTGTAACTTTTGTTGGCCACTCATTGCATAGTTTAATTTTCTTTGCTAACAGCGACTGTTTTTTAATTGCTTTTCGCTGCAATCATTACGAGGGGCTGTGGACTAGTCAGGCCACTTATTGGCAGTTTTTTTTTCTTTTAGTATTAGCCACCAGTGAAATTACACATGACAGAAACAAATAGAGATTTCATTTGATAATGAGTAGGCCTTTTCGCGTTCCCACGCTTTCACAGCTGCATATACTCAACCACACCAATTCACAAAGGTTCTCTCTCTACAGTCAACGCGTGCGCAATTTCCGGTCGTGCTTTCGTTATGGAGAGCCCATCGAGCAGCCGTGGTGCTGTGCTACTCGTTCAGGCAGAAAGAGAGAAGCAAAAGAGGATGTACCGCATATCAACCTCGACAACAGCGTGGTACCGGGTACCGCGCGACGGGTTGGGAGTCCTCCAGGCAGAGTAAGCTTCACCACTGCGGGTGACGCATCACAGCCCGTCGAAGCCCGCCTGTACCCTGTTTAGCTACCTGTAGGTGGCCGGCCGGCACTAGGGATCGAACCCCGCACCTTCCGTAGCTGAAGCAGACGCGTACGTGCGTGTTATAGGCACCACGCCGTGCTCCCGACCGGACTGCAGAAACTAGGTGCCTTTCTTCTCTTCTAACCACTACCGCCACCACCACCAACAGCGTGTTGAAACGTAGCTCATCCATGATCGATGAAGCTGTTATTCATTATATGTTACTATTTCTCAGGTTATGTACCTCAGTTAGTGTGAAGGCTGGAGAATGAAATAAATTGATGCTGCTCATAAATAGTTGTAGCAGGCTTCGTGCGACACATAATTTACTTGCAGCTTTGCAGCAATGTGCACGTTGTTACGAAGCGCACCTCCGACGACGTTACGAAGGGCGCCTCGATATCTCACCGCTGCAACCACTGTTTCGAAAGACGGCGACGCCAACACGGTCCCGAAGGCGCCACTGCTTCGAATTCCACCGGGAAGGTCACCAGCCGTTTGGTAGCGTAGGTTTCTCAGCTCACGACTGCTTCTGCGCAGAGCTGATAGACGAGCGGACGAGATGACAGTGAGTTAAGCAAGGTTTATGTACAACATATATACAGAGGCGTTACAAATTCGGCACTGGGGCTGACAGAGACTCGAAGAGCTTCTCTCTAACACATAGCTCTACTCTAAAATGGGTCTGCTCTGACACACATGTCTGCTCTCAAACACGTCTGCTGTCAAAGGGGGTCTCTCTTCGCGACGCGCCTCAGGGCTTCATTTATAAGCACCGGGTCCAACCCAAATGCCCAACCAGAAGCGCCGCTGGTCGTGAGGTCGGACTCCTCCAATGGGGTCGCCGCTGGGCCACGTCATTCTTTCTCATCGAATCTGGAGAGGCTGCGTTGCAGGTGGCTGCACCCAAGGACGAGTGACGTTGCTAGGCATTGCGTCAGCCGCCAGACAGGAAGACGCCGGTTGTTTACTCGACGGGCTCGCTTGCTGAGGTGACTCACTGCGCGTGCACGCCAGAAAAGCGCCGTCGCCTGTTGACGCCGTTGAGTTGTTCGCGTCAGGCGGACTCGCGGGCTGGCCTTGACACAGATTGCCTTTTTCAGAGGCACTGACGTTCACTGTCGACTCGCAGGCATAACAGCACCCCCGCCGCCAGACAATGCACCGAAAAGACGAGCTGCTTCCACGTGGCTCGTATGTCAGGCGCGCTCGTTCACCAGGTCCCCCCAGGTTCGCCTCCAGGGCCATGGGAAGAATGCAGCTTCAGACTCCGTTCCGGGAACACATCCCATTCTTGAGGACGGATCCCAGCTCCACTGGCTTGTCGCCACAACTTGCCGACCAGCTTCACTCGTCTCTGACGATCCTTGGTTTCAGAACTTGTCGATGGTTCTGCAACTTGCCAAGAACGGTTCGACAACAGACAACACACGACACAAGCAAGTGCCCTCGGTCACCCGACAGAACACCAGACAAAGTATAGTAGAACATATACCTAGCTACGTGTCTATCGGAATTTCGTTCCCTCTTCATCAAGAGGCACATGTGGGACACAAGACTCTCAAAATAAAAGCTCAATTTTTTTACACGTACAACAACGCAACGAATCAGAATACCACATAAAGTTGGCCCCTTGAGATCACTCTGAACGAGAGCACTCAGCCCAGGTCGTGATGAGGATAAAGTTTTGCCCCGAATCGCCAGCGAGAAACCGAAAGGTTGAGAAGGTACTAGCTAGAACACACTGCTCAATGCACCTGCATTAGCGTATGGCTTTCCCTTTTTTTTTCGTAGCGAACGTCAAAGTTGTGCTGTTGGAGCATCATGCTTCATCTCAGTAACCGGCCACTTTTAGGCGACAATACCTATGCGGTACCAAGAGCTGCTCCTACTTGCGACGTTGCAGAGGGGAACAACGATACGGTTTGCTAGGGATTGGCTCCTCACAAGTTAGCTCTATATCGTGTTCGATCACCGTCGTGTGTCGGGGACGGTCCGAAAACACGTATCCAAACTCGGAAACAATCCTTTTCAGGTCCTCCTCCTCGACTTCACTTAACCTAGGCTCTAGGTTCAACTGCTCCAAGATTACCTCCGATTCCCTTTTGATTACCTCACTAAAACTCAGAACTTCTGCTCCCTCTTTCTCTGAAGCATTCAACAGCAGATTTACGACCGCTTGACGTTGAACTTATGGTTTCATCAAGTTACAGTGGTAAATTTTGTTCAGCCGCCTTCCTAATTTTACTTCATAATTCGTATCGGAAAGCTTCGATATTACATTGGCGAGCCCTTCCCAACGAACCTCAAGCTTGTTCCTTTTGGACGGCTGCAGCAGCATTACCTGACTTCCTACTTCAAAAGTGCGCTTCTTCGCCGATTTGTCGTAGTACTCCTTCGAGAACACTTGTGCATCCTTCATGTGGCTTTCTCCTAGCGCGTTAATCGAGAGGTCCTCACGCTGCTCTCGAATGAGCGTCTCCCAATCAACCCTCGACAGCTCGCTCCCACTTTCCGCTAAGGCGAGAGCGCTGCAACCCTCTCGCTCTGACTCAATGGCGCCATGTTGTCTCCCCTTGCTACGGAAGCCGCGCCGGTCGCTTCGGCGACGGGCCGCTCGAGCGACTGCTACATGACTCACGCGGAAAATTTCCTCTCTGAGGTTCCGTCGACCCGCCGACAAGGTCACTTGAGAGTCGACCGCATTGAACAAGCTCAAGCTCCTGCGAAAGCTTCCGCGCTTGCGATCGCGTGAGGGCCATGTACGCTAAGTTGGGGAAGACGGATTTACCTTGCTCTTTGAGAAGCTGCTCTGAGTTGTTAGAGAAAAGATAAGGAAAACGATCGGGAAGCGTGGCAAACACAGCCGCTTCGGTGCGAAGCTTACCGAACGGGCCTTCAATGACAACCGTGGCGATTGGTAAACAAGCACTCTGCTCCTCGGCGACTTGCCTGATCCACGCGCATTCTCCTGTAAAGTCATCCGGAGACGCCAATGAAGGATGGACAACATCCATGGTTGCCGCTGAGTCACGGAGTGCTCGACACGTTTTCCTATTCACACTAATTTCTTGGATATGCGGCTCCAACAACCGCGTGTTCTTTTCCGATTCTCGAATTGTTGCAAGAGCAAACATTTGCTTACAGTTTATCGCGATATGCCCTTCCTTTTTGCAGTTGTAGCAGATTAGTGGCTTCCGTGATTCAAACGCCCGTGTGGTATCAGTGCGTTGTTTATGAACCTCACTCGATTTCTCCGCTTCCGTTTGCCCTTCCCCTACAGTGTCCTTCGTAAGAGACGGGTCCTTCTTGAAATTACGGTGCGGAGCGGGTTTCCGTTGATCAGGTTTCCTTGAAAAGCCCTCTTTCCTTTCATCTTTTTCAACGCGCACTGCCCTGCTACGCAACTTTCGGCGAGTATAATACTCCTCAGTTAACTCTGCTGCCTTGTTTAGCTGTCCTTCACCAAGTCTGTCCTGCCGCCAAAGTTTGACATCCTCCTCGATGCAGCGGTAGAATTGCTCCAATGCAACGCATTCCACCACTTTATCGCTGTCGTCATAAACACCTTCGCCCTTGAGCCATTCAATTAAATCGGCTTTAAGACGAAACGCGAAGTCAACGTGTGACTCATTCCCCTCTTTAGCATACCGGAACCTTTGCCTGAAAGCCTCGGGTGACAACTTATAACGTCTCAAGAGCACTTCCTTAACCTCGTCATAGCTCTCAAACGCTTCCCTCGACAAGCAAGTTATCGCGTCGGACACTTCGCCGGGAAGAAGAGCTAACAGGTTCTGCGCCCAAAGAGACCGCTCCAAAGCATCTCGCTCACAGACGTGTTCAAACTTGACGAGATACTTCGCCATGTCGGCGCCTACTACGAACGGTGGCAATTGGTCCCGAATTCTATAACCGCTGACCTGAATCGTCGGAGAAGCTACGCTAGACGCCTGCGAACACTGCACTATTGCCAATTCTTTTCGTTTCAACTTGAGACGCTCCTGTCTCTCGGCTTCCTCACGGCGTTCTCGCCTTTCAGCTTCACGAACTTCTCGCCTTTCAGCTTCTTGTCGTTCGCGAGCATCTCGCCTTTCAGCTTCTTCGCGAGCTTCTCGCCTTCCAACCTCCTCGCGGCGTGCTTTGATATCTACCCAGGCCTCATCGGCTTCCTCAGCCGACACTCCCTCATCCTTCACGATGTCAAGGATCGCTTGTTTTCGTTTCGAACGGCCCAAAGTAATGCCGAGTTCCTCACAAATTTCGATGAGTTCCTTCACTTTAAGGTTCTCCATCGTTCACACTAGCCTCTTGCTGTTTACCCTGTTAAGAATCTACTTGCCGTACCCACTATAAGTCTACTAGCAAGACGCGCAAGCAATTTTTCACACTCCCGTGTTTACCCCCTCCGCATTATTTTTGGTTTCATAGCACTTCAATTTTGCTTGAAACGATCAAAGCTCACTTCAATGCTTCACACAGCCCTTCTCTAAACTACTACTACCTGAGCTAGAGTAGTCTGGTGAACTGAGGGGAAAACATCAGGCACTCACCGCATCGATGTCGCTGACGCCGGCCGATTCCGCAGCTGCCAACCACTGTTGCGAAGCACACCTCCGACGACGTTACGAAGGGCGCCTCGAAATCTCACCGCTGCAATCACTGTTTCGAAGGACGGCGATGCCAACACGGTCCCGAAGGCGCCACTGCTTCGAATTCCACCGGGAAGGTCACCTGCCGTTTGGTAGCGTAGGTTTCTCAGCTCGCGACTGCTTCTGCGCAGAGCTGATAGACGAGCGGACGAGATGACGGTGAGTTAAACAAGGTTTATGTACAGCATATATACAGAGGCGTTAAAAATTCGGCACTAGGGCCGACGGAGACGCGAAGAGCTTCTCTCTAACACATAGCTCTACTCTCAAATAGGTCTGCTCTGACACACATGTCTGCTCTCCAACACGTCTGCTGTCAAAGGGGGTCTCTCTTCGCGACGCGCCGCAGGGCTTCTTTTATAAGCACCGGGTCCAACCCAAATTTCCAACCAGAAGCGTTGCTGGTCGTGAGGTCGGACTCCTCCATCGGGGTCGCCGCTGGGCCGCGTCATTCTTTCTCATCGTATCTGGAGAGGCTGTGCTGCAGGTGGCTGCACCCAAGGACGAGTGACGTCGCTAGGCAGTGCGTCAGCCGCCAGACAGGAAGACGCCGGTTGTTTACTCGACGGGCTCGCTTGCTGAGGTGACTCACTGCACGTGAACGCCAGAAAGGCGCCGTCGCCTGTTGACGCCGCTGAGTTGTTCGCGTCAGGCGGACTCGAGAGCTGGCCTTGACACAGATTGCCTTTTTCAGAGGCACGGACGTTCGCTGTCGACTCACAGGCATAAAAACGTGTAAACGTGAATGGCCAAAAATTAAACATATTGCTAAAATATACGGTTGTGAGAGGGCACGAGTGAACCTTAGCTGAGAATGCTTCTCTAGAAACTACAGTGGGCTAGTTACTGAACGAGACAATGACAGATAAATTTTAGTCGTCGTACATTTCATTTTATTTGCATGACGAGCTATTGCACATTTAGGACGAGTGATAAGACTCGCCTATTTATGCATAAACAAGCAGTATTCCCAATCTTGCGCTCCCTTTTCCGGGTTTTCTTTCCTTCTTCAAAGACATATATGCATTTGTCAGGGGACATCTTACGCTTTTCACAGTGCAGCAACATGTAGAAATAATTTACTGCTAAACACTCACTACAGGAAATACCTCAGTACTAATGCTAACAATGCGACTAACTGTGGTCACCTACTTGTCCAACCAGTTTTCACCTGACAGCGGACACATGCAATCGTGTTACATTGTGGAAATTGTCAACTTCACGAGTCAATGGTATGTCCCTGGTTAATAAATGCAAATGCATATCTTAGTCAGGCTATGTCAGGCATCCGTCAAGATCCGTTCATCACCCTCTCTTAAAGCAACAACTGCAGGCGCCACGCTTATCCTCGACCCAAGCAACCGGAGTATGTGGTGCGAAAGAGTGTATGAAAGTGTAAGAGCAGTGCCAACGCCGACTAAATTTCAAGGCCGAAAGGCTGCCGCAGTGACGTCAGAGGTTGGGCGCCCAGTTGCCCAACTGAGCATGCTCAGTAAGACCTTTTTTTCCACATATTTTATTCGGCACAATCAAGCCGCAGCAGCTGCGAGAGCGGGAGCGTTTGTTCTCCTAAAACGTGAACGAAACGCAGGCGTTCCGCCGCGTTCGCGGCGTAACTGGGCCCCCACCTTGTGACGTCACTGCGGCAGCCTTTCAGCCTTGAAATTTAGTCGGCGTTGGCAGTGCTTTGCTAGTATTTCTCTCGCCGTTCACTCTCCCTCCTCCCAGCGCCTTACTTTCCCATTCACTCGCACCTCACTTTCGACCGTTCGCTGGCTGGGTGCCTCTGAAGAACGCCCGGAAATGTGTGCTCGAGACGCCGCTGGGAAACGCCAACGCCGAGCCGAGAACGCTGTTTGTTTTGTTCACTCCATAGTATTTTGTAACCGTGCACGCTAGCTACGAGAGCTGGAAACGCCTGCCACGTTTCTCTTGACAGAAAAACGCCCCGTCGTGGTGGTCTAGTGGCCAAGGTACTTGGCTGCTGACCCGCAGGTCGCGGGATTGAATCCCAGCTGGGGCGGCTGCATTTCCGATGGAGGCGAAAATGTTGTAGGCCCATGTGCTCAGATTTGAGTGCACGTTAAATGACCCCAGGTGGTCAAAATTTCCGGAGCCCTCCACTACGGCGTCTCTCATAATCATATGGTGGTTTTGGGACGTTAAACCCCACATACCAATCAATTGAGAGAAACACGTCACGTGCGGTGAACGGTGCTACTGGCTGCACGGTGCAAAAAAAAAACTATATTCTCCTAACGCTAAGTTATCACGTGCGCAACGCCATTATGGACGCTACGCAATGCATTCGTATTTTCTCACGATTTGATTGACTGATTGATTGATTGATATGGGGGGTTAACGTTGCAAAGCGACTATAGCGAAAATTTCAAGCACCTGAGGTTCTTTAATGCGCACCCAAATATGAGCACAGGTTCCTACAGCATTTTCGCCTCCATCAAAAATGCAGCCGCCGTAGCCTGGATTCGATCCCGCGACCTGCGGGTAACCAGCCGAGTACCTTAATCACTAGACCACCATGGCGAGGCAGCCGCATTTCCTCACTATCCTTTTCGGAGAGGTGGGGGCATTTTTTCAGAAACAAAGAGCGAATACAAGACCACAACATGCAAAAACATTTTTTAGACAGAGTAAACAAGTGTACACACTGGAAGCGGGTGTTAGAGACCAGCTGGTGTCTTCAGTTGAGTCTGTTGCAATACGAACAAATGTCACCAAAAAAATAAATAGTGGCCAGAATTCCGAGAGAAGCATTAAAAGCAAATTACCAAGCAACCACTGTGCGTTTGTCGAGGAAAAGTCGAAATAAATTGCTGAAACGGACAGGCGAACAGCACTGTTCTGTTACTATTAAGCCACATCGGGATGCAAGATACCTAAAATCCTTCGCATGGATCAACTACACATCAACTGATTTCGTGTGAGCACGTACGTGTAAATGTGTGTGCGTGTTTATCTACAAGTGTTGGTATAAACCATGATTTTTTAAATCTCTTTTTGCGCACGCAGAAATCACTGTCTCCCGCGATCCCCGGTCAGACATGGGATAAGAACCATAAGATCCTATTTTCTTCTTCATTTTCTTTTTCAAGCTGATCCCCTTAAGTGCGGACGGCTGGCTGCGCACAGAGCGCCCTGCGAACCGTCATTCAAAGACCTGGTCGCCAGCTGTCCACGTTTCAGCCTCAATCTGGGACCCGGAATGCGGTCCCCTTGGTGTTCGAGCCTCTTGGGAAAGAGTGCACGTGCCGCCGACCACCAAAGAACTTGGGTCCCAGAGCCAGCCCGAGGAGAGGGCAACTGGGGCCAGGTATAGTATACATTGGGGAGCGGGGAATCAATGAATGGGCAGCCTGGTGGGTTCTTAAGCCGCGCACCTGCTCTTGAACCGTGTGGTCCACTTCGCCATTTCCGTGGGTATGTTACGGGCCACACCCTGCTCTTCTCTGCTACTGGTTGTGCTTTGATATCAGGTACTTTCTTTTATTTACGTCATGTAATTTTTTGTGTCGTAGTAGAACACAGGATTGAATGGAGCGCTGGTTCTGAGCTCAAAGAAAAGTGGGAGTGGGGAGAGTGTGAGCAGGACCAGTGACATTACACGAGATTCTTGTCAATGAATATTTCTTCACCGTGTTCATTCTAGCTGCGCTGGCTGAACAAAATACGAGATTGACAAGCACCCGACAGCGTTTACGGTGAACTAGGAGCTCGCGACACACCTCAACGCGTGCTTACGCCTTATCTAGACCACGGCAGCTGCATTGCGTGGCTGTGTACTGAGGACGGCCTTTACTGCAAGTGCTCTGGCGCTTAGACACGTCGTCTCCTTAGCACAATTTAGACGTGTACGACAAGCACATATCAAGCAGTGCGTGTACCGAATGGTTTGGAAGGTCCGCGAAAGAAGTATTTGTCTAATATTTTATTGAAGTGAATTTATTAAGGTGGCATCCTAATACACCTGTCACACGGGCACTTAAAAGTCTCTTAAGTAAGCGGTCTTTTTCCGAAAAGGAGTTTCTGACAGCAGACACACGGCACAGAGCGAACTCCTTTTCAGAAGCGGTCTTTTTCATAAACGGAGTTCGTCGATCTCTTTTACGGCTCCGAATGAGTAGCCTCGAAACCAGTGGGCGCCAGCAATTTTCGAGTGGTGGGAAAAAAAGAGCGAATGCTTATTTTTCTGTCACCAAAACTCTTTGTAAAAACAAATTTCATATCCTGCAGAAGGTGTAATGAACTCTTTTAATGGTTATTTCCTTTTCTACTCCCGTAAGCAGCTACAACGCGTCGGCAATATCCCGTGGTGACGCTCAGTCTCGCGCCGCGCCATTTTGCACAAGCGAGGAAGGCGTGGCAGTCGTGTGTTCGCCCGTCATTCAAGTGGTCAAGCTTGTATAGGGCAATGCCGACTCGCTTCTCAGGAGTGATGGTTTCACGCATGCTGGTGCACTGTCTTTCGAGCTCACTGCGCAAGCTCTCCACAATGAAACGAAAGGTGGACGGGTACACTCGAAAAGATTGCTTGAAGTTCTGCTCACCGAGGTGAGGTACAGTTCCCTCGAACCACCTCTCGTTTCGTCTGAAGGCCCAGATCGATCGATCACAGGCCTTCTCCGACAGCTCCAGTGCGCACAGCATGGAATTGCTGAACAGCAGTTACTGCTTGATCCTCTCCTTGGCGGCTTTTGCAGCGTCTGCCTCGCTTTCCAGAGCGAGAAGGCAGGCCGTGAGGCTTGCGATCCTCGCTTTTTCTACCGTACGGTCGCCCATAACGTGTCGAGAGCAGCGAAAAACAAATACGGTAAATAAAAGCCCAGTGGTGTCAGACGGACTTGTGCACGTCGCTAGTTATGGGAATGCTTCCTTAACTAGTGCAACAAACTTTCACATTGGTGTTTCTTCATCTCTTATTCTTAAATTTATTTGAAGAAACGAGCAGTGCAACAAGTCTTTAATTTGTACATCGTGATACATCGTTTAATTTTCATTGTTTCTCTTTTAACTGCTAGCGCCACGCTTTCGCTAGCGTCTTCGAACGAAAACACTAAAAGGAGATCGTTGCTGCCGTGTGTCTGCGCCGCAACACCTCTTTGTTAAATGTCTTTCAACTTCGTAAAAGACCGCTTACCTAAAAGACTTTTTGCGCGCCCGTGTGACACAGGTATTAGACACCTCTTGAAACGCGTAAAGTTATATCATCACTGGCGTTAACAGCGATCCGATAACTGTCACGTGATCACAAATGACGCTACAAAAGTGGCGTAGCCATAAGCTTTTTCTTCTGGATGCGAGGGCAAATGGTTCGAATATACTTTGTGCGTGTATCCTCTTGACAACACCCGTGCGTCCCAAAGTGATATATAACGTCACCATGACAATGATTCTTTGTCGATAGCACTGCAAGCATGCGTGATTTTTTTTTGTATTCTCTTGGTTTGACCTATCCAATAAACGCTTGGCATTCTGCGCGCGAAGTTTGTGATCCGTATTCTTTTTTTTTTTTTGAGAGTCTCTGTTTTACTTTCAAGAAAGCATGAAACAGCGCGAAACAGAGGACAATGAAAGACACGGGATAAATTACTCTTGCAGAATGAATATTTGGTAGTAAGTCAGCACTTGCTCCGTCTCTTTCATTGTCCTGTGTTTGGCGCTGTTTCCTGTTTTCCTTAAGAAATACCAACCTACCCAAGTAAGCACTCTGGTGCTGTTCATTTCTCTGCTTGCTCTGAAAAGTATCCCTTCGAACACTTTGAGCCGGCCTATGCTGTCCCTGACAACCACGTCTTTAGCGGTCCAAGACAAAGCTCTCAAGCTCCTACTCTCGAAACGTATTCTACCTTGTAATTTTCCGATCGGTTATCTTTAGTCAACAGCTGTACAGCCAGCCTGTACGCTTGCTGCAGCGGCGATATTTCAGAGCTGACATAAGCACCAAGTTTTCATGCACTGAAGAGCCGAGTTGCACACAAAAGCAGAACTGCATTCCTCATAAAAGTGAACTAAAAGACATTGCAACGACAGAGGCAAAAAGAAGAAAAAAAAAGGGGGGGAGGAGAAAACATAGAAAGTGTGAGTATGAATAGGTCGCGGAAAGGGTACTGCAACGACTTCTACAGGGTGCCGCTAACTCTACCGACAGTTTGAGAGACGAAGCGAACAACCACGCGACCAAATGTATGTTTATGTCTAATGCATGTACTAAGCTACACTATTTCATGTGTTGTCCCCAATTGCGCACAGAGGCGAGACTTGTAGCAAACTTCTGAAGCAACAACAAAGCTGGGGGAAAAATTGCAACGAGAATGTTGTCGACTGATTAGCCAGACGTCGGATAAGACATTTTCTAATATGATATCCGGGGTTCAACGCCCCAAAACTACTATATAAATGTGATAGATGCTGCAGTAGAAGGCTCCGGAAATTTCCACGGCCTGCCATTCTTTAACATACACTTAAGTATAGATGCATGGGCCACGAACATTTAGTCATTTTCTAACATATATGTAAAAGTTGTTGCTGTTTTTCTGCTTGCTAAAATTTTCCGCCTTATAAAAAAGATAAATGCCCTGGGGCAAGCGGCCCGCTTGCGCGCCTATGCAAGCTGCTATTGCGGTGGTTCCTAACGTATACCACGTGCGAATGACCACCGGGAGTGCAGCGACTTGCCAAAGTACACAGTGCCGCCATGATGGTGGTGCGCCGTGCAACGCAGCACCTGCTGGTCGCGGCCGCACAAGCGATAACCGATGCGCCCGCTTATCGCTGTCATGAACCGCGCCCCAGCGAAGCGTAGTTTGTACGCGGAACGTTGATGATTGATATGTTGGGTTTACCGTCCCAAAACCACTATATGATCATGAGAGACGCCGTAGTGGAGGGCTCCGGAAATTTTGATCACCTGGGGTTCTTTAACGTGCACCCACATCTGTACGCCGAACGTTAAGGAGCACTGCAATCTGGCGCGTGGCCTAGTGTGCTCCGTGGCATATTGTTGTATTTCGCAAGAATCTGTATAGTTAGCGTAAAACACATTATCGATTAAATAGAACGTTAATAATGGTACTATAGTATGTTCTGCCAACCAAACGCCAAGTTTCTCACTGGAAAACTTTAGCAAGCATAGTTGCTTCGAAAGTTGGCTGATCATCACCATCATCATCATCATCAACAACAACAGCAACAACAACAACAACAACAACAACAACAACAACAACCTGACTACGTCCACTGCAAGGCAAAGGCCTCTCCCATAATCCGCCAATCAAACCGGTCTTGTGCTTTCTGTCGCAGGTATAAACCTGCGAACTTGTTAATCTCGTCGGCCCATCTAACTTTCCGTCTTCCCTTCGTGTGTTTGCCTTCTCTGGTAGTCCAGTCAGTTATCCGTAATGACCGGTGCTTTTCCTGCCTACGTACACATGCCCAGCCCATGTCCATTTTTTCTTCTTGATTTCAACTGCGATTTCCTTTACCACAGTTTTCTCCCTGACCCGCTCTGCTGTATTGTTGTCTCTTAAGGTTACACATGTCATTTTTCTTTCCATCGCTCGCTGCGTCATCCTCAATTTAAGCTGAACCCTCTTTATAAGCACCCAGGTTCTGCTCCGTAGGTAATTACTGGTAATATGCAGCTGTTATATACTTTCCTCTTGAGGGTTTCTGGTAGATTACCATTTATGATTTGAGAATGCTTGCCAAATGTGACCCACTCCATCCTTTGTTGTTTTAGTTATTTCATTCTCATGGTTCGGCTCCACATTTACTACCCTCCTTTAGTAGACATTCCTTTACGACCACCAGCATCTCTCCACCTATCTCAAAGCGCTGTTTTCTGACCAGGCTGTTGCATATTACTTTAGTTTTGTACATATTCATTTTCAGACCTACTTTTCTGCTTTCCGTGTCCACTTCTGTAATTATGAGTTGTAATTCGTCCCCTGAGTTACTCATCAAGATATTGTCATCAGCGAATCGCACGTTACTAAGATATCTCCATTAACACTTATCCCTAGCGTTTCCCGATCTATATGGTCCCGAAAACCTCCTGTAAACACGCGGTGAATAACATTGGAGAGATCGTGTCTCCCTGCCATACATCCTTCTTTATTTGGATTCTGTCGCTTTCTTTATGCAGAACTATGGTGGCTGCGGATACACTGCAGATTTCTTCCAGTATGTTTATGTAGGGTTCTTCGATGCCCTGATTAGGTAGCACCTGCATTACGGCCGATGTCTCGACTAAGCTTTCCTCAATTCGCCTCACATTACTAGTAGCATGTCAAATTCCTCCCGACTATTATTTTTTCTTATGATATCATCCCTGTTGTTTTGGCTTCTGAACAACTTTCTATAGAACTCCTCCACCACCTCGACTATCCTATCCATATTAGTTATGACATTGCCTTCCTTGTTCCTTAAGGCACATATTCGATTTTTGCTTATGCACAAGTTTGCCTTCACAGCTTTTAGACATCTGCCACTTTTTACAGCCTGCTAAATTATCTACATGTTATACCTTCTGACGTCGGCTACCTTACGCCTATTAACTCCGAGCTCCCCTAGATCTAATTTGTCGGTTACATTTGAGACTTTTATGGTTTGTTTTAATAGGATTTTTCGTCTCTTGAGAAAGTCTGCTACTTTCCTGTCTAGTGACCGTACTTCCGAGGCTGCGACTTCCATTGCACAGTCTTTGATGACACTGTAAGATTATCGTTCGTTGTGTCAACGCTAACGTCGGTTACCTCGTTTGGTGCCTCGAATCTATTCTGAAGCCAAACTCTGAAATCCTGTACTCTCGATCTCACCGCTAGTTCATTAATTGGCTTCTTGCGTATCACTTCTTGTCTTGCTCGTGTTTTTAAATCTATCTGAATGCCAGCTCTTACCATTCTGTGGTAACTGCATCAGATCTTGCCAACTTCTCCTAACATCCTGTGCAATGCCTGGTTGTGCACAAAGAATGCAGTCTAACTAAGAACACAGTCTCGCCTAATTAAGCAGAACACAAACGTTACTGTGACTTTTTCCATGCAATGCTAACCAACATGCATTTAGTAGCATCGTCATAGAGTGCATCGGCATATACTTGAACTCGGGATGGACTTAGCTGGTGTACCTTGTATGAAGCTTAGAGCTGGAGATTGAAGGTTAGGCAAGTGTTTGACAGTAACGAGGCAGCTATCATTGGCTATAATGTCTGGTGGACTGTGCCACTCAGCGAAGCCACCGGACAAAGCAAAGACATGATACTGCCTAACTGCGACTTTATACACATTTACATTAAATGTTGCCTCTTCATGACAACGAAGCTTGCAACAACGCTAAGCATTGGGCAAATTAGTCCTTAGAAATGCTCTCTGCGTTTAGTACCTGCGGCGTTACAACAATAGAAGCTCGCGTTCTGCCATCACAACCGGTCACTTGAAGACCCATCGGCGTTCACAAAGGGGGCGACGTCTGCGAGCCGCCCTTTGACCTTTTTCCTTTAGCGCAGGTCAACGAGGCGAGCCGAACAATAGACGAAGTACGCATTATGTACTTCCTCCGCCATGTTAGCACACTCAATGCGTCATTGACTGTCGACTCGTACTAGAGAACGTCCTCCTGAATATAAAAAGAAGAAAACGTCGCTTAGAAAAACAGGTGCACGACACGGCTGCATACTGGGAAAGACGTATTGAACGATGAAAAAGAAAACATCGGCAAAGATTTAAAAGAAAAAAGTGCGGTAAACGCATTTGACGAAGCGGCGAGGCGAGATGGCAGGTTGCCAACTGGCGACCAGGGCGCTGGGCAAGTCTTCGTTCACATCATGCGGCGGGCACGAACTCGCGCGCCGTCCGGCCACGCATCTCGGGCTGCACACGCTCCGCTCGCTTCGAAGACCCAAGGTGGTGTAGTGGCGCTGTTTGAACAGCTGCGCCACGGCGTCGCTCCTAGCGCCGCGCCCAGAGGGTCGCTTCGGCACGCGGTCTTGAGGCGGCACCGCCTGTTGTAGAAGGAGCGCAGATTGCGATATTGCCTGCTCCGTCGGTCGCCGCTGCCGTCCGCGGCTCTGCCGCAAACCAAAGACGGCGGTCTCTTGCTGCGTTCGTTCTCAGGCCAGATATATGGGCCTTATATTGCCGCCAGGATGGATGGCGAAGACCTTTGCTCGCAAATAAGGAAGAAGAACGTGCGGGTGCTCCTCGCTCATTGGGGCAAATTGCCTGCGTCTTGTGCATACAGCCGCATTTGCTCAGGAAAAGTGACCTGACCAGCATATAGGCACGTGAAAAAAACGAGGGTGGGAAGGGGTGAGCAAGGATTGTTATCATATTAGAGTGGGGGAGGGGGCAACATATTTGCGCCTTACCTTTACTCAGGCGTACCAGTTCTTTCATGGTTTTATTGGGTAGCGCTATGGTGACGCAGAATTTTAACATCAACGTGGCCGAGCATCTTTCTGTTCAAAGAACTGTTGGCATCTCACATTTACCCTCGAATGCATTTTTGTCAATTGCATCTAAGCTCTCCGTATGATTTTTCGGGTACTATTTGCCCTGCAACTAACGGAGGAACCCTGCGCAATGACAATCAACCAATCAATCAATCAATCAATCAGTATTATTGACAGCTGTTACGAAGTGCGCCTCCGACGACGTTACGAAGGGCGCCACGAATCTCACCACTGCAACCACCGTTTCGAAAGACGGCGACGCCAACACGGTCCCGAAGGCGCCACTGCTTCGAGCTCCGCCGGGAAGGTCACAAGCCGTTTGGTAGCGTAGGTTTCTCAGCTCGCGACGGCTTCTGCGCAGAGCTGATAGACGAGCGGACGAGACGACGTTGAGTAAACAAGGTTTATGTACAGCATATATACAGAGGCATTACAAATTCGGCACTGGGGCTGACAGCTTAGAGACCCGAAGAGTCGAGCTCTCCTCTCTAACACATAGGTTTGCTGCTAACACATAGCTCAACTCTCAGATAGCTCTACTGCTAACACATAGCTCAACTCTCAAATAGGTCTGCTCTCTGACACACATGTCTCAACTGCTCGCGACGCGCCACAGGGCTTCTTTTATATGCGCCCGGTGGATTCTTTGAATAACCAAATGTCCAACCAGAAGCGCCGCTGGTCGTGAGGTCAGACTCCTCCAATGGGGTCGCGGCTGAGCCGCGTCATTCTCATCGAATCTGGAGAGGCTGCGCTGCAGGTGGCTGCACCCAAGAACGAGTGACGTCGCCACGCATTGCGTCAGACCCACCAGACAGGAAGGCGCCGGTTGCTTGCTCGACGGGCTCGCTAGCTGAGGTGACTCACTGTGCGTGCGCGGCGGAGAGGCACCGCCGCGTGTTGACGCCGTTGAGTTGTTCGCGTCAGGCGGGCTCGCGGGCTGGCCTTGACACAGATTGCCTTTTTCAGAGGCATGGACGCTCGCTGTGGACTCGTAAGCATAACACAGCCTATGAGGTGCAGAATATGTGCTTGGATAACGAAAGAAAATTTGACTAGGGTCTTTACTCGCACCTTCCGGCACGCAGCTCCTTCGGTGCTGCGCTGTGTCAACCAAGGAGGTTTAAAAAATGCCTTTTTAAATATCCTTAGTGTCAACTAATGCTAGATTCAGTCTAGCGGCTTAGTTGGGCTTGTATAGTTCAGCCCATAGGAGGGATCGGTCCGAAACAAACTCATGGCCAGGTCATTTTTTGCTCAGGTGTTGTATGCAGTGTTTGGAGGTGGTGAAACGTCCCCGTCGTGGAAGTTTTGATTGAGCCCCGATATTGTATTCTCCTGCAAAATTCTAGCGAACAGAACGGCATCACCCAGCTAGCGATGAAAAAAACATTTCGCATGGGAGTGTCAACTGACAATTGCCACCACTACTATGTGCACGTGGTGATATCAATATTTCGCAAGGTAAAATGGTCTTCAACTCGTCTATCACGATGTAGCGAGCAAGTTTTATGCCAGCACACCGGGCGCTGTTCAAATCGTTGAGCCGCACCCGGTACGCTGGCATAAAACTCATTTGCCACATCGTGATGGCGGAAGGGTAACGGTCTAGATTCCCAATGGAGGCAAGCGGGCTAGGGGGAGACAGAAAGTTAAGCGGGCCGATGAGATTAGGATGTTTGTGGGTATAAAGTGGCAACAGCAAGCACTGGACCAATTTGACTGGCGGAACATGGGAGATGCCTTTGTTCTGCAGTGGATGCAGTCACGCTGATGATGATGATGATGATGATGGCAAAAACAGTTGAGGATGAAGAGCTGGCTCTTCATATTCAACAGCTGATGCTACGTGTGAGCTGTGTGACGCTGCGAGTGCGTTGGATCAAGTTGAAACAATACTACTGAGTGTCGGATACGTATGTGGAACAAACCATAGTTCTCTAATTGATGAAGATATCAATGCGGACGGTGGCTCACTTTTTCAGTTGTCTGCGAACGCAGTTATTGCAATTTTGCGTCACGCATTTGCAGTGCTATGATCTTGGCCTGCTCCAAGGATCATCCTAATTAACACAGCTGAGTCCTATGTCACAGCTGAGAGTCTATGTCACTTAACAATGCTTAGACTGAGGGAAGACAAGCGAAAAAACAAGTCAGAGTTATGCCGTTGTCAGAAATAACGATGGTCGAATTAACACACTTTCACTGCATTTCTATGAGTCTATGGCCCAAAACGTTCGCTGTGTACAGCACGTAGCACATAATTATTTATGCATACAGAACGCACGAGGCGTACATGCGGTGTAAGAGCATTTGGTGCGCCTCATTATTTGTTTTCGGCTTTATATAAACATAACGAGTCCATATACCTCATCTAAGCTGATGTGGTGCACGTGATTAAAAAATCGATCCATTTGCGTTAGCCATTTTAAGTCGATAATGGACGCGCGAGTAAAGTTTAAAATGGCACGAAAATGGAGATTGCGATGTCCGTAAAGTACACAAGGTCTGTTTGAAGCGCAACTAAGTTAATGCAAACGACATCAGCATTGAAGTGCAGACTCGACCACTCTTAGGGTTAACATGATGTGCCAGTGCTCCGCGGAGCATTAGCGCATCCGGCGCGCCCTCAAACCGAAAGGAAGCGGCACAGGAGCGTTCCGCTCTCACAGTGCCACAGCTAAGCCAGAGTGGCGCGCGCTCCAGCCCTGGTCCAGCGCTGTAGCAGACGACGCGGACTATATCCCGCGAGTCTTTGCACGCCTACCAAGTTTCGCTTCGGTGCGCTGCCGCGCCGGATGCACTGGCGCTCGAGAAAGTCCGTCAACGTTGAGCCGCGTTCGCTCTATAGGAGTAGACGAGCCTCCCTCAAAACAATCGCACCAGAAGAACACAACAGGAGGAAAGTGCTACCGAATACAGAAACTTCCTCGCTTTAGAAATCGACGCGTCGCTACGTGCGCAGTACAAACGTGGAGTCTATCCCGAACGCGCGGGGGCGCCCGACAAATGGCATAAAGCACGCCGCGGGGGCGTCCGCAACACTCGCAACCACTTTGTCACTGCCTCGTCGAGCGAGAGCGTCACGCGTGGGCTCGCGGGTCGGGGTCGTCGCCGACGGAGCGGCTACGTCTCGCAGAAGGACGTGCACGCACACACAATCGTCCGGGGAGCAGCGGCCAAGAAGCGCAGCGCTGCGACAGCGTGGCCGAAGCCGCTGGAAAGGCGGAAGACGGTACAGAAGGACGGCCGTCACACGGGAGGAGGAAACGTGTGCGTCACGCGTGCGCACGAACGCCGAGGCGCGGAACATGTAAGCGGGCGCAAGCAGGATGCGGGACTTCTGCGGTGGCGTCAAGAGACAGCCCGAAGATGAACGAGAAAAGCGCCGCTGTCGCTGGCAGTCGGGTGCGGCAGAAAATAACAACCCGCTGGCGTTAAGCGTGAGCCTGCGTGCACCAGAGTCGCGGGCTGGCGGCACGCTCGCACACCGCACACGACGATGACGTCGGCATTTCGGCGTCGGCTCGTTTCATGTGAAACCTCGAAGCCCGGGCCGCTTTTAGCGCCCAGCTGCTCGGGAAATGAACCCTCTTGTTTCGGAGTTTGGAACCTTCTTGTGTCGGAGCGCGATACAGCTACCGACCCGTGGCTACCGGTGAGGCATTACACCGTTTCATGGCTTCACTCTCGGCAGTTATACACTGCGGGATGCCTCTAAGGCCGCTAGGCATGACCACTTAATGTGCATAGTTTTCTTGCGCTGTTATTGAAGTCCTGAGTAAATGCTGGCTGTATCCAGGAAACCAGACGAAAAATGTCCGGTAACCTGGCTATATCGGTACTTCCAGTGAGACCCAATTAAGAGTAAGTGAGCGCTTTTTTTTTCTTTACCTTAAAGACCCTCTGAAGGGGGATATTACATAAGGGGCGGAATTAAGAATTCCCCTCTACAATAAAGGTAATCAATACGTAAGTTAAACTTGTATACATTTCTTCAACAGAAACTCGTCTGTAGTGTTATTTATCTGATGTATTGATTGATATGTGGGTTTAACGTCCCAAAACCACCATATGATCATGAGAGCCATCGTATTGGAGGGCTCCAGAAATTTCGACCACCAGGGGTTCTTTAACTTGCACCAAAATCTGAGCACACGGACCTACAGCATTTTCGCCTCCATCGGAAACAGAGCTGCGGACGCCGGGATTCGATTCCGTGACTTGCAGGTCAGCAGCTGAGTACTTTAGTTACTACAACACCATGGTGGAGCGCATTTTTGTGACCGCGCGATGAAAAATGTTATGGACTTATGACAATGACCTACTCTCACTAAAGTATAGCCGAAAGAAAAATCATGTGTCACTAACCCATAGACACATGCATGTGAAGGTTCCGCATCGTTTCTGCTTGTTTACTGGATGACTATCGACGCAGAAATTACGCTTTATACGATTTCAAGAATCACTTTAAGAGCTGTCATCTCAGGTAGCTCGCACTGCCATCTGATGTGTGCAACTAAACGCACAGCTCTATACAGTACAGTCGCATATTTTCTAAAGAGATGTATCGACAACTTCAGTGTCCATTATCTTTGTTCCTCTGGCATTCGAAATTACTGTTTAGACTCGGACCAGCGAAATGTTTTCAGTAAGCGAGCGCCTCAGATGACCAGTCTCGTTAATCTGAACTAAAATTGTACATGGAGCCTCAGAGCTTCAATAGCACCACGAATACATCAATCAGCTTTTAATACGATTGAACGAAAATGTGCTTCCACTGCGGTGCGGTCTTATACCTAAAAGAAGAACACGCTTCATCAGAACTTGAAGTGGCAGATTTGTGCCGCTCAACATCAAGTGGTGAGCTATGCTGCGGAAACCAAGAGGCCATTCGGCACTCGACATTGTGTCGTCAAGCACAAAGTTGTGCGCCACTCTGGCACTAACAATAGCCCATTCGGCACTCGTCCGAACAGAAGGGGATATTGTGTTCCTCGTATTTTCCTGATGAGACCCCAGTTGCGCGGAGCACTTCTTTAGCGTTGGCGGCGTCCGATTCACTCAGCCACTGAAGCATGCAGGCTTAACGCCCTGAATTGCAAGTTGATTCGAAACAGGATGAGGCGATCAATTGTTCTTTCGGTTGGTTTGCTGACGTCACCGTTATCATGTCTGTATCGGCGCCATTTAGGGAGCTCGTTTTGAATGCATAAAATAGGCATAAAGAAACATGCACTTCATCAGCCAAGAAATTACAGTTCACTGTTAATAAAAAAAATGGCAGATCCTACGTGCGGTAGGAATCGATGATATGCGAAGCACGAATGAGAAATCACTTTAAAATCAGTACGGCGTTACGAGGGGGGGGGGGGACGACGTAAATTATGCCGTACATGACTTCGATGCCATGATTATCATGTTTGGACGTGTCATTTACCTTCGTCGTCTATTCACGTCACGTGATACCAATTTTGGTGTATGTGGAACTAGCGAAACGGCTGCGAGCACGCTATGAGCGTAGCTTGTAGTCATGTTTTACATGACACGCATGTCATGATTATGATGTTTGGACGTGTCATTTACCTTCGTCGTCCTTTTACGTCACTTAGTACCAAATTTGCTACATGTGAAGTAAGCGAAACGACTGCGAGCGTTCCATGAGCGGGGTATGTTGTCATGTTCTTACATGACATGCGTGTCCTCATGATCATGTTTGCACCAGTCATATACCTTAGTCATCCATTCACGTCACGTAACACCAAGTATGGTATATGTGGAGCTAGCGAAACGACCGCGGGCGCACTATGAGCGCTGCTCGTAGTCATGTTTCACATGACACGCATGTCATAGTTATCTTGTTTGGAGGTGTTCTTTACATTCGTCGTCCGTTCGCGTCACGTATTACCAAATTTGGTATATGTGAAGCTAGTGTAACAGCAGCGAGTGCATCTTGAGCATGGCATGGAGTCATATTGTTACATGACACACATCTCATGATTCTGATGTTTGCACCAGTCATATATCTTCGTCATCTAGTCACGTCTCGTAATACCGAATTTGGTATATGGGATGCTATACCGAAACGACCACTTGCGCACCATGAGCGTGGCGTGCACTCGTGATTTCCATGACATGCATGTCATAATTTCCACGTTAGGGTCTGTCACTCAAGTTTGCCACGCAGTCATGTCATACCAGTTTTTCGATATGTCATGTGAATGAAACCATCACAACGCTTTTCTGAAAAGGTATTCTGAATGGCGTGCATGATACCTCATAATTATATTCCAGAAATCACCTGACTCCAGACAGGTCCTGCAAATTTGTAAGATCGCTAATGTTGACTCTATTTTCAAATAACGTTACCAGGAAATTATTTTTAACTACAGACCAATATAATTATTATCCACATGCTGCAAGCTACCCGAGCACATCATTCACAAGCACATGCGTTATTCAATATCTAACTGACAACAATATCCTTTCACAGCATCAGCATGGATTTCGCAGCAGTTTTTCCACTGTGAAACAATTGATCAAATTTTTACATGACATCGCCTCATCACTTTGATTACTGCCAAGCTTTTGACAAGCCATGCCACAAAAAACTCCGGCTCACAATTCGTAACTTTCTTACAGGCCCATAGAGACTGCCCTGGAATCAAATTCCTCAAGTTAAGGTGAAGCCTTTAGTGAAGGGACGTTCTAAAATACAGGGGTAAAACTCACAATAGTATTTGCCGAGCTTGTCAAACTGTTTGACAGGCGACCCAGAAATTCCAGATATTCGTAAAGGAGGAGCTCAAGGGGGTGGCGAAAAGAAGAAAGTGGCATACGATTTTCTTTATCGTCGCTTAAGGCTGCAAAAATCTCATAAATCACTCTGAAAGACGGCCAGCACTCATACTAGCACTCGTTATTGAATGGCATCTGCATGGCAGAGTAATATAGGGCAAAAATATTTTGTGTTCTGTTACAGCGAGTATTAGTAGCCACTTGCAAATCAAACAGCACTTTTCCGCAGAGCGAAAGCGCACTCTGGCAAAAGCGACTTAAAAAGCATTATGGACGTCATAGAAAGAGGGGGAGAACTTTCTTTTAAACCGTTCTACTCTTTTTTTTTTTGCTGTGAGGTTAGATTGTAGTCAATTAAAAGTTATAATTACGGTTGGCGCATCTGTATTAGATTGGATGATGATGAACCCGCCTCGATGGTTTAGTCGCCAAGGTACTCAGCTGCATTTTTCATGCAGGCGAAAATGCTGTAGGCCCATTTGCTGAGATTTGGGTTCACAAGAACCCCAGGCGGCCGAAATTTCTGGAGCCCTCCACTAAAGCGTCTCATAATCAAATGATGGCTTTGGGACATTAAACTGCACACACCGATCAATTGAATGGTGAAGGCGGCAAATGCGTAGCTTTCGTAATGCACATTTCTCTTTTCCCGAGTGAGGCGTGATTGTGGCGCTGTTTCGACATTTTGGAGTCAAAATTTGTTACTTGTGCAATATAGATATAAATAAAAAGTTAGGGAAGGGCGGCGGGAAGGTTTTTCAATATTTGACACATCTCTACCCCTTTCTTATGTTCGTTTGAGGAGCATTTTTATTAAAAATGGGGCAAATCTAGAACCAAAAAAAGCTCAACCAAGCTGCCTTGGCATATACATGCTATCAACGTTTTTCTAGAACAGTGATAAGTATAAATAATGTTTTAATATTACTGTTTTAGAGGAAAGGTGAACGTATGTATGAGCCAATTGAGTGTCATTGGAGCTACTTTCGGGTCAGGGTTTGGCCCATTTCGCACACAAAAAAAAAATAAACGCTCCCGATTTGGTTTCTCAAGTATGCAACCACATGTAAAATGTACATGCAAATGGGTCAGGCCCCCCCTTTTTTTTCTCTTTCTATCCCCCTGCATGCATAAATCCTAGCAACACCCCCACTGTGCTATAAGCTTTTGTTAAATAACATTCAGTAACACAAATAACATTCTGCCATTCAGTAAAAACCTGGGACTATGCTTTTTTTACCGACAAAGTATGAAGGACGCTTGCTTTTATTTCAAGTCTTAAATTGTGTGTGAGCATAGCAATCTGCGATTATCAGTGCATTGTAACGCCACAGTAACAACTATCAATTACAATGCTGCAACTAGTCAACTATTCTCCATTCTTGTGGCAAGGGTACAATGCGCTAGTGTTGTCTACGATCGTTCACGTGTATATTAAGTGACGCGCAAGCGTTCATATCAAGTATATATAAAAGAACAGTAAGTGCCCATAGAGTGGTGCATACCATTGTGCGAGTTCACCTGTGCTTAGCGGATGTGCGCTAACTTTGTCCTGCGGCGCGGCAAGCGTGCACTACAGCTGCATTAAGAGTAAGCTTAGCCTGTTATTTGTAAACATGCCTAGTTCCACGGCAATGCGAGTGCTGCAAACATTCAATTTGAACTCATCCATGTTCATAGATCTAAATATAACTCACTGAATAAATCAGGGACTTGTGTATTGATGCGTAATACTTCAGTGTAAGGAAATATGTGAACCCCCATTTAAAAAAAATGGCCCCGTATCTGCATGTTTCTGCAAATGTCATCGAAAGACGATAGTCTTGCGTGTGGCGAGAGTGAACAGGAAATCTATTTGGTGTTCTGCGCAAGAAAATCGGTGAGTGGTATTCTGAAGGCACTGCGTTTGAGTGCCTCAAGCATGCAGCGGAGACGAACGAGCGCATCAAGTCACGTCACACATGACACATGAGCGTCATCTGGCAGTTTTTGAAAAAAAAAAAACAAAGCGCATGGCTCTGAGACGGGTGTGTCCGCCCATCTCAGAGCTGATAAGGTGTAGAACGCAAGGCGACGATAGGTGCCACCACCGTCTCGTCTTAGCAAAGCGTTGGAAACACTCCCCGTTCCGTGCAATCATTGCATGGTCAGCGCAGCGTGATAAGAGCTAAGGTCCTTAAAATTACTTATGTATGCTTTTTCTAGTAAAATACGCACATGCAGAATATATACGTGTTGTTATGGTGCCGCAGACATGCGCAATAATTGTTTTTTAATTGACGATTGCACAAGCATGAACGCTCAATCTTGAGCAACATTGGTGGGTGCTGCGGATGGGGTCGGCCGTTTCAAGTACCAGATGCCGTATAGAGTGGACAAAGAGACAAATGTGCAGGCGGACAGACAGACAGACCAAAATTTTTGCGTCGAAGGTCCCCAAGAAAAACTATCGTTTTTAATAAACCAGGACCTCTGGTACGAAAAACTTAGTGTGATTTGAAATGAGAAAGCGCGCACGATACCCTGTCGAAAACCGTGTGTAATCGTTTCATGTTATGTTTAAGCGCAACATAATCTTTTTTACCGATGTCTCTGTGAGAATTAGGGAAGAACAGACATGAGCGGCAGCAAAATATTTTTATTAAGAATCCCAAAAACGTAACCCATGAATTAAGTCGTTGAACATGTTAGAAATGTTTTTAATAATGTAAATAGGGGGTGGTATAGTATATGTAACACATAGCACGATATATTTTGGGGAATGATACGGGAAAAGAAAACAAAGGCCCAAACATCGATATTTTCACCAGAACTTTGGCATGCGGTTTGATTGCATCCGTTGAGATGTGATATGTATTGATGCTCTAAACTATATGCATATAAGACAGGCATATCATTCAAGAAAACACCCTTGGGTGTAATTTGCGAACATACACCTATAGTACACCTAAATATGACAAATGGGTGTACAAAGGTGGAATTGCAGAAATTACACCCGTGCGGATAAGTTTGGCAGAAATAATAGGTGTAAGATGGGTGATTTATTGAAAAATCCACCCTTAAGGGTGTGAAATTATTTGCAGTGTATATGCTGACAAATTACTTGATTGGATTACGGATTATTTGCACCTGAAGAGTCAGGTTGTTCGCTACAACCCAGAACAGTCATCGCCAGCTAATATTTCCTCAGGTGTTCCACACGGCTCTGTATTGGGACCCATTTTATTCATAATTAACATAACAATGTCGTTCGTTAAACTTCGTCTATACAGCGATCACTGTGTATTGCATTCCAAGGTGCTTAGCGTCACTGACCAAGTCTTGTTGAATGATGTGTTTTCTGCTTTTTGCGAATGCAGTCGAACTTGGCAAATAGAGCGTAATTTTCAGTAAACCGTGGCATTGACTTTTACCAATAAAAAGGAGTCACTGCAATTTAGACTTCATTCACACACTAGAAACGTCCAGGAGTTTAAGTATCTTGGTGCTGTATTCTCTCCAAACTTGAAGTGGCACAAACACACCAGCCTTATTTCTACAAAATTGCTTAAGAAATTAAGTTACTTAAGAAGTACGCTAAGGGTGCCACAAAAGAATGCAAGCTTATAGCCTTCAAATCACTGGTCAGGCCTCTTCTTCAATATGTGTCTGTTGTATGGTCACCACATCTTGCAAATGACATAGGTAAACTTGAGACCGTCCAGCGAAAAGCGATTAGATTCATTTTCAACCATTATGACTATGATTTCTCCCCTTCGGAGCACTACCATGCTTTATTGCTAAAACGTTTATAACACAGACGTGTTTGTGATCGGCTTACTATGCTAGCCAAGATCGTGCACAAATCTGCCCGCACAGCTACAGGCATTTCGTTCGCCAATCATTCTGCCCTTGTGACTCACCGATACAAGCCGTTCAACATTGTACCATTCAGATGTTATATTGATTGTTATAGATACTCTTGTTTTTCCGTGTACAGTTGACACTTGGAATAATCTGGACACTTCTTCGAGACGACTACGGGATGCACTGTTTGTTAGACACGGGTCCAGTTTTGTAATTTGATGTTTTCATTTATGCTGTTCTTGTTTTGCTCGTTTATTGTAACCACTCCTGCAATGTCTCAAACATAAGACAGCAGTATCTGTTAATATATATATTATGTGACGCTATGATGAACAACAGACGTGGCCTGGCTCATACGCCATGTTTATTCTACTGTGCAGTTCTTCCTTTCCTGTGCCTCTACCAACCATCGCTTCATACGTCACACACACACACGCATACGCATATATATATATATATATATATATATATATATATATATATATATATATATATATATATATATATATATATATATATATAGTGAACACTCTCGAAGTAGAACCACTCCACATCTTTTCTTTATGTATTCATCATATAGAAGTGCCGCCATCAAGCGGAGATTCGAAGGACCGCTCTTTCGGATATGAGCGACTGGTAGTTACGCACTAGAACGAGGACGCACAAACCACGCCATAAGGAGCTTCACCTCTAAATAGTGATCTCGAGTGCTCATTACTAAACGCTAGAAAACTATTTCTACACAACGTCTATATTACTAGTTTGAAGCGGACTTTGCACTACGCCCAGCGCACTCAATCCCCCGAGATGAATAGCCCAAGCTCGATCCCCAGATGAGAAGACATCAGTCCAGCCGAGCTCGACCCATGCTCGGGCTACCCGAGCCCGTGCACACCCACTCGCACGCAGCCACCAGAGCGCTGACAATCGATCAAAAATATAGCCAATTGTAAAAATTACAAAAAATTAACTTGGTTTGTCAGAACAGTTGCATCCATATACCGTGAGGATCCCATTTTTGTTCACCATTTATTTCTACGCTTGCTGCGCCTCGAGTGGCCGTCTCAAAACGGCCCAGTCTTGGCAAAGTAGCTATGTCATGTGATGGCGCCAGTGACACCACGTTATACGGCCTCGAGATGACGTCACGAGGTGACGTATTCACGTGATCATTTCTCGCACCATTCATGCTGGCGCCGACGGCCACTTTGGATGTTTAAAGAGGCATCAATGTCATTCACCTCAATGTTAAAAAAAAAAAAACATGCCACCCCGGATTAGCGTGGCCCGCCTCAAGAGACATTATAACAAGAATATGACAGATAACTATACCTTGGCCATTTAACCTACAGAACACTGAGGGAAGTATAAAGAGAGCTGCCAGTCATCCATAAGAACCCTTGACTCCTCAAGACACGAGGCAATCTCGGTGGACCAAACAATAGCGCTTGTCCCAGTCGCCAGAGAGAAAGACAACAAGCCACCTCGCTTTTTCTGAAGACAATGCTATCGGCGGTTGGCGAGCATCCAGCAATCTAATCGAGTGTGGCTGCAGAGAAGACAAAAATAAGAAGGGGATAAACGCACAGAGGAGGCCATTGTCTTCACTGCCACTCAGCTGGCCCGCGGGGAAAAAAAGACGCGCCCGTCGAAACCCAGCGGCTGCCAAGAGTTCGCCGCCGCGTGATTTCCAGAGAGAGATAACGCGAGGCACGGCCGCTGTAGCGAGGAGCAAGGGGCGTTTCTTATCTGGCGGCGCAGCGGGTTATCTCAGTGCCGCCCGCGCTGCATGCGGCAAATCTAGTTCATTGGACGAGCACGATTTCCCTCGGTCAGTGTCTGAGATTATAGCAAGCTGACTGACGGTATCACAAATACGAAGTAGACAATTAAAGGTTATTTTTTTTTCAATTGATGTTTGCTTTTACGAAGTACCAAGAATTGTGACCTCCGATTTCCGCATAAGGACCATCAAAATAACCGTTCCGGATGGTCTACGTCTCAGAATAATGGCATCATTACAGTATTTTAAACAAAAAAAAAAAAAGCCAACCAAGGTAAGTGAACAAAAAACTAAAAAAAGGACAAGGCTCCAGTGCTTTTTTCATTGTAAATAAGACAACGCCTTCTTAAAATTTTGTGCATTTCACCTTGGTCGGTGTTCTTGTTTTTATTCCACCATCTCTGTCTCCGACCAGCTAGGGTTCCGTCGGAACCTCGACTGTAGAGACATGATTATGAGAAATACCGATGTCTCTAGAGACTGAAGTAGAAGTCTTGACCATCTGAGGTACTTTACCGTGCGCCCAAAGTTCTTCCATTTCGCTCCCATGAGAATATTCCCACCTTTGTCGGAAATAGCGTCCACGTCCTCAAGCATTGCATCTATCAATATAATGCTAAAGTCTATAGCTTACGGTAGCCCCCCCTGTAAAAGATGAAAAGCCGGCTCCAGAAACCTATTTCGTAAGGAGAATTCCAGTGTACAAGCTTATCTTGGTCATTGCTTTCTAAACAACTAAAACAATGCACTTTGGATTTTTGAAACAGAGTACACAAATTAAGTTTTTTCCCCTCCTTTTTTCAAAGTGATCATCTACTGGCTGAGATTCGACCACCAGAACAAGCGATCACATATCAACAAATGCATTGTTAATGTGAATTTATTTAAATTGTTTTGGCATATAGCAGCATATATAAATATATAGCATATATAAATTGTTTTGGCATACTTCAACCATATAGCAGTGTGTGGCCTGTCTTTTGTACAAAAGCGGCCAGCAGCAAGACTTTACGAGAAAGATTTTCTTGTATCCTGTAAGTGGCTGTACAATTCGGCTACACGGCAGTCGTGCAGGTAGCAGCACATGTCCCCTTCAAGGTAACCTGCAAAAACGGGACTGTAAGGATGTCCCCTAGTTGACGTCTCAGTGTTCTGGCTAATGTTACGATTGACATTTGTGTGCTTCAACTGCTCTGCAGAAGCAGCTCATCGTAACGCTGCAAACATTGTTGTATGACCTATAGGAAAGTGCATTTCCCCCTGAAACTTTGGTATGTTGAAGGGTTGATAGTTTCGTACCGAGTTCATGTGACGTGTTACAAGAAAATGCATGCCACAGCATTTCCATGTGTGGAACAAAAGAAGACTGACCACATTCGCTCAGGAAGGTGAACTTCAATACTTTTTTTATTATCGAAGACACTGCTGCTCGCAGACGGTTCTATCACAACAACGCAAAAGTATAACTTTCTCTCTTGTCTCGTAGGAGTCTCTCTGTACAAATAATATAGTTACAATATGTTTGAAAGAATTGTGTAAAACAAATGTGTGTATCTTGATGTCGCAGAAAGGCAGACAACTGGCTAAAAATATTAAGTAGGCCCACCGGTGAACAACATTCTTATAGAGGCGACTCCTCTATTACACGCTGGTATATTGAAACATTGAGACACAGTGTTTCAGGAACGTCCTTGAAGAACTGAAGTGTTAAGTAGATTTCACAAGAATAAGATAACATGTTCCAAATGCGATCTGTGGTGCATGCGACAGGAATTTTCAGTTGCAGCCGACTCGATCAGATATACCAGCGGCAACGAAGACAAGTCAACTTAAAATGGCAACTGACAACAAAATATTACAAATTGCAGGGCCAATTGAGCATATCTTGAACGCCATCGGACTAGCTCTAGAAGCTGCGCTTACAGCATCAGACCCAAAGCCAGTCGCCTACCTCGCATGATGTTTTTTATGTCATTTGAATCTGTGTTTGTACTGATAAAATGTGAGAAAAGTAATGTTATAAATAATAACCGGAGATCCCCAAAAAATGCTATTCAAACAAGATGCCACAGAGATAGGTATAAACCACCAACACACAGCTCGCACACTATTCACTCCGACACGCACGCCTACAAAGAAAAAAAAAAAGCTACATTTGATTGCACATGATCAGCAAATGAGCAAGGACTTGCTGCATTCTGGCTTTTCTACATTTGGTAGGACGACGACATCCGCCACCTTATTTCGCAATTTGTGACATCGTACATGGGCAAGAGAACACAGTTTCTAATTGTAATACTGCGCTGGTCCATAGTGTTCACGCTGGAGGTCCACTTCCGGCTAGATGCGGAGGTGCTGGCAAGACGAGACTGGTGGCATGAGCGAAACTGCCCAGCAGCATCTCACGGGACCTCAGGAGCTCGTGAGAGCATGCTGGAACGCTGACACAAAGCACCTTACAGGAGACAAGACGGGAATTCTGCAGGCAGCTGGGGACAACAGCATGACGGCTTCCGCGTAGATGCCACAAGCCTTGCTCTGCGGCCTGCAGCAGGATCAGGCGCTGCTGTTCCAGGGGGTGGAGCTTTATATGTATTGGTCTGTACAGGATGGCTTCCGACAGCGACGGGGCACGCGATCGAACCTGGACTGCCGAGAACGAGCTACGCCATCACGTCCTCTCCGGGCGTGCGCTAGTGGACAACAAACGACTAGTCGTGGGACCCGGGGCAGTAGGTGAGGGTGCGTCTTTCGGAGTCGAACGGCGCCCAGGGATATTTACGCAAAACAGAACACAAACAATGCACGAGACAGTCCCCACTCGTCCAAGTGTCTCACAAGTCCTAGCACGAGACCGGGCGCGACGGCGGTACCACCGCGGACATCAGGTCGACGAGGTGACTCGGTATCTTGTCTGTGTGGGTCACCTGCAAAGGAAGCACAAGCGGATTCAAGTTTACGACATGTTTCTCAGAGAGAAGGCACACGCAATTGCTCCGAGAAACAAACGAGCGGACTAAACAAAATTCCTTCCTACATCGTATATTCCCCAATCCTGTGCCGACCTGTTGACGTGTCCTCGTAACAAGAGACAGTTACGGGTCGGCACCTTTCTCTCCTTTTTTTCTGTTAAAACTACATATATATAAACGAAATAAAAAGTGGTGAAGGGGGGCACGAAATGAGCATAGACTCATTTATCTTGATGCGTTTGGCATGAAAGCAACAATAATTAAGTACTGCGAATGTATATTAGCGTACCGCATACGGCATGCTTGAACTTATGCCGCAAAACACTCGAGGTTTCCCCTCAGTATCATTCCTGATGCTCCGTTCATTCGGCACCTCTGTTCTTGGCCAACGCCACATGTGACATGTATTGACAGATACCAGCCCGACTGCCGAGGTGACTCACTGTTCTTTTTGTACAAGTTTACCACATGACCAGCACCATCCTTAAAATAGGAATGCGTATGCTCTTGTCAGGCCTACACGAAGCAAAATCTAGCTATAAAGAACCTTCGCTGCGGAACCTGGAACGGAAGAAGTGAAACAGGAATGCACCCGAGAAAGAAGGCGCGCTGGCAAGGCCATGAAAGACACCACGACGGCAACCTATTCGATGAATATGTATGGTCGTTTTCCCGAGCGACATCGCCCACCAGAACGCTTGCCAAAGCACACACGGCTCGATAGGCCAGCAAGTGCGTCTTCCAACGCTAAGGCGATGCGTCAGCGAGTCGTAGATGGGCGCGTACGAGACACACGGACCGCCACGCAGCAGAGGACGGTTCAAGAAAGCTCGGGGGACGTTAGCGTTACAACACAACGGTGGCCTGACCCACATCGCCATCCAGGCAGCGGCCCTTGCGAGATGCCGTCGTCGGCGAGGCCGCACAGAAAACCAGTTCTATTGCGGCGCTGCCGTCAAGGAAGTCATACACCTCCTCACTTCGCCAAAGTTTTTTTTATTCTTTCCCAGGACAAGTGCTCGCTCAAGGGAAACACGCACCTGCAAGACCGACGCAGAAGACACTGCGCGTCACGGCAAACAATCGCAGAGAAGTACAGGCAGATTGGAGGAGCGCCCCTCTCTGTCGGTGCCTGCTTTGTTTTTTGTTTTGTCGGGAAGGGTTGAACGCTCGCGACGAGCTGCGATGGCTATCGCAGAACTCCCAGCGGGCAAGAGCGGGACTGCAACGCGAGATCCGGCTGGGCCAAACCGGCCGCTCAGCACGTTCACCTAGCCAGACTTTCCACGTCAGCAGCGGCTCTTTTTGAAAAAAAAAAGAATAGTAACCGTGCAGATACTACCTTGGCAAATAATTGAGGCTACAGAGTTGCTCTCTGGATGCCTTTACTGAAGCTGGAAATGCAGAGACAGCAACGGTAATCTAGCTGGAAATCGCCAACAAAAATAGAGCGCCGACTCCCCCCCCCCCACCCCCCGGAAAAAAAAAAAGCCCGAAAGACTCGTAAATCTCGGAAAGCTGCAACCCGACACAGATGTTCATATCAAATTTGAACAAGGTATATTTGTAAACCGAGCGATAACGATTAGATTGCAGTTCGAGTAGTCTGCGAGATGGTCTAAGCTGCGCGGCACAGCCATTCACTCCGGGCAAAAACCATCGAGGCTGCGGAGGCCCGATTGCGTGCCGCGCTTCGACCGCAAGCAGCGGAGCGAGACGACACGTCACGACTGCGGAAAAGAGCCACCAACTCGCATTCCGAGAGGGAAAAAAAAAAAAAAGTAAGGAAACATGACGCACCGACGCTGCCCATCGCAACCTAGATAATGCGGGAGACACCTGCAAGCCCCGCGGCGGCGAAGCTTCGTAAGCGGCTCGAGAATGCACTTGTTTTTCACGTGGTGACGCTAGCGCGGTGTCGTCATGAGGAAGTTTACGGTTACAGGCGCGGAGCAAAACATGGACGTCACATTGCCCTACATGGGAGAACTCGGAATGTTAGTCACGGCCGGGGTGCCATGTGAAGCAGATAATACCTTGGCACGAAGCCAGTCGTTGAGAAAAAATGAAACTGATTCCTCAAAGCTTGGCTATTTGATCGGTTGCGCTTATAAGGCTGGACAAAACTAGAAACACTGCTCTCCCAGGGATATATCAGTGCTGGACAATGCGACATTAAGGAATAAGACTAGCTAAGTCGAAGGAATAAAAGAGGCGCATAAACGGCATCAATACACACCTCCTGCGCGGAGCAAGTGTTCGCCACGGCGTTCGCAGAAGGGGGTAGAGCGCCGAGGGGTTGCCGCGCCGGACTCGTGCTAGATCCCGCCGGATGCGACGAGGAGCGGTTCGCGGGGTGCGTCTCGAGGGCGATCTGCAGGTCGAGGATGTAGTCGATCACATTCTGGATGATCTCCAGCTTGCTGAGCTTCTTGTTGCGCGGCATGTTGGGCACCAGCTCCTTGAGCTTGGCGAGCAGCGAGTGCATTTCTTCCTGATTCAGGTCGCGCTCCTTGCGGCCATTGCGGCCAACGCGGCCTTCGGCCACCTTGGCGAGGCACCGGCTGATCGCTTGCTGCTGCTCGTTTTGCGCCTTCATGGTCATTTAATCCGTTGGGTGACACTCACGGCAGCGATGAACCGGTAATCCGACGCTTGGCGATGCTCAGCGCACGTTGGAGACTGTGCCTCTGTGCACCACACGATCGAAAACGCAGTTCCGAACACGAAAGTTCACAGTCGCGATCGAAACACGCACGTACGCCGGCACACGAAGTGGGTTGGTAAATGACTTGCAAGCGAGGGCAATCCTCGATTATATACCACCCCGACACCACACGCCCAATGGCTGGAGTTATGGGAGGAGCGTCGGGGAAGGCGGCCACCAATGGGAAGCTATAGACGACCGCCGCTATAGTAACGCTTAAATGTTCCAGAGGGCGCCACCAACTGATCGCTATACGACGCAAGCGCACACTGGGATCGTCAGTCGGTCGCTAGTCGCGCCCGCGTCGGAGTCACAGCTGTGCCGGCGCGTATCTCGTTCTCCGCGTATATTTTTTTTGCGCCATCCTACCACTCTCTCCCGTTTCCCATGCGGGACGTTGCTCCTCCTCGCCCGAGTGCGCGAGCCAGCTGTCCCCGGGCAGGAGAACGCGCGTGCCTTTCAAGCCGGAGCTTGAGCGACTTCGCCTCCCCCGTCCCCTCCGTTGCACCTGTGCGGGCGGCGGCTCTGCTTTGCTAAACGGGCGGCCTGTGTGGCTTGTTGGCTCATCGCGGAGCTCTTCGCCCCAGCGGGGTCTCAACACCGCACCCCTCCTCCTCCATTTGCCTCCGCGTCATACCAATCCCTCTTACCGAATACTTTCCACTCTCTCTCTTTCCCTCACCCTCCACGGCTAGGTCGGGGTTCAGGTGGCGGCTCGCTCCCCGTGCTGGTTACGTTTTGTCCATTTGTGTTTCAGCCTTCACTGCTTTACTTACTCTATTTCATTCTTGTTTGTTGTTGATGGTCGGGGATGGCTTTGCGTACGAATCTCGGCAATACGTAGGGGGAGAGCGTGCCAGCAGCTTGCGCGGCTTGTCATTCTCCCCCATGTAACGTGAAATCGTAAACATGAAGGTGTTTTACATTCTTTTATATTTTTTTCGCACTGCTTAATACCTTCTTTTTTTTTTATTTCGTTAACGCTTTTGTTTTTCAACTCGTATAACAAACTAGCGCCTAAATTAAGCACTACGTGACTTCGTTTTTGATGTTTTATCTTCCATTTGGAATGTTGCATTGGTGTTTTGATAGGCATACCCGTTACATACCTGCTTAGTATCATGGAATTCATTTTGTACGTACTTTCGACGCAATATAACATTTGTGAATGAAAGCGTGCGTATCTATCGCAGTTCTTCTTGTTCTCTGAGTTTATAAAAGATGTATGTTGCGTTTATGCAGTAATTTAACCGAAAGCGTGTGTACGACTTTAAAGCGGAGCTGTAAGGTGTAGAGCTGCCAATGTTATCACATGATATGTAGAAAAGCAATGATTACTACAGCTTTTAAATGTACTGCATGCATGAAATCGTAGATTGTGTGTTAGATGTCATTCACAAGTATTGATGATAACATTGCCCTTTCTTTAAGCAATGATCTATTCTCCCCCCCCCCCCCCTTCTTTTTCGAGCCTTCAATTCCCAATACAACGCGCAGATTGCCCCTCTAGTTGGAGTCTCCATTGTCATTAGCAGACTGACCAAACAAAGTTGGTTGCCCCGCCGCGGTGGTCTAGTGGCTAAGGTACTCGGCTGCTGACCCGCAGGGCGCGGGTTCGAATCCCGGCTGCGGCGGCTGCATTTCCGATGGAGGCGGAAATGTTGTAGGCCCGTGTGCTCAGATTTGGGTGCACGTTAAAGAACCCCAGGTGGTCTAAATTTCCGGAGCCCTCCACTACGGCGTCTCTCATAATCATATAGTGGTTTTGGGACGTTAAACCCCACATATCAATCAATCAATATCAAACAAAGTTGGTTGTGTGGCAAGGTGAATGTGCTAAAATCTGCTCAAAAAACCATTGAACACGGCTTTTTATTGAATGCTTATTGGAGGTAGTGCTTAACATAACGCAATCTTGTGGGATGTCAATCACTAGGAAAACAGGTCACTGCCTAAGCGATAGCCCACGACAGCACGCATGAACCATGAAGATTTAAACAGGCCGTAATCTCGCTCGTCATTGCACGAACCGAGCTTAAACGTTATACTTAGACCACACAAGGGTATTGAAAATAATAAAGCGCTAATTAACCGGAGAGATATTCGAAGGCTGCGTAATTCACGCAACCAGTGTATCATCGGTTAGCATGGCGCATGCAAAGAGATCATAAAAAAGTGGCTCAAAGCATGCACTATGCCGCACAAAGCTCGATACACAGCAAACCTGATAGGTCTCAGGCATGCTTACTTGTTGTCATATCTATAGGCAGAAATTGGCTATAGCACGATTGAACGAAAGAATCATCGTGCGTCAGTGCGCACGATGATTCTAGTGCTCTCTCTCGAGTGAGAAAGGAAAAGAAAAGTGAGCCCCGTAAAGCCCAAACTCCATACGCGCGAAAATGCACGCGACAGCGAAGAAACAGGGCGTTCGCGCGACGTGTCGCGTGCTCGTTTTCGCGCGATCGCTCGGTTCTCCAGATTTGGAAACCGTCGCTCATCGCCCGGAAGTGCTGGGCTCAAGCAGCCAATAGCGAAATACCGGAAAAGACAAGGACTACATAGGTGCACGTGACCCTGCCCGAGTCACGTATGCGACACAAGAAATAACGCAATGTTTATTACGCATGCGCATATAAAAAATGCTGCAAGGCAATAATAAACACTTTCCGTTTCATTACACAACAATATATCTTATTTTTAAATTGGAAACCGCTCGCTACGCGGTTTTCTTGGTGCGAGTTGACGGCCTCATGCCAGCAACAGTGGAATTCGCTCGCCGAAGCCGTCGCGTAAATGGAGTTTGCCTGCGCGAGCGACTGATCGCGCGACGCCGATCTACGTCGCGTCGCTCGTCGCTGTCGCGTGCATTTTCGCGCTTATGGAGTTTGGGCTTAACTGTCTGCTTCAGCGAGCGACACCTCAACAGTAGCTCACAAGGGATGGGGGTGAGGAGGGATTGAAAGGATAGGAATAAAGGTGTAGAGAAAAAGAGAGATGAGGTACGCCAGAAAGCGACCATATATCGAGGGAATAAGAGAGATAAGAAAGACGAAAACACGGTCACAGGAGGATGGGGCACCACTTGCGAGAGCTCTTGTCGGCGTCGGTAGATGGCGTAGAGCAAGTCTAGTCGGTCAGAGCTACGCTGTCGTCGAAGGTCGTCGGCGTCAGGAGATGACGTAGGGCGAGCCCAGTCGGCCAGAGCTACGCTGACGCCGGAAATCGCGAGGGCACAACCGGTCGGCACGGAATCCAGCAAGCGAGTGCTATTCTAGTGCTTCTAACGTTCCGCGTACGAACGACACGCTTCCCTCGCACCAGTTTCATGACAGCGATAAGCAGTCACAGTGGTTATCGTTGTTGTGACTGATAGCAGAGCGTGTTGATCATAAAGCCACTACCATCGTAGCGGCAGTGCAGACACAGCAGAATGGGGCAAATGCTATAGTCGTTCGTACGCAGAACCTTAGGGAGCCCTAGAATCATTGTGCGCACTGGTGCGTGAGCGGGTTTGTCACGTGGTATTTTTCTATTTCGCGGTCATTTGTAAATAGCAGAAAACATTAATACCTGACTGATATAAAGTTCAAAACTGTCGAATCGGACGTTTTGCAAACCGATCTACAACTTTCTCATCGAGATTTTCTTTATCTTCGTTACCTGAAAAAGTAGTTATTTAAACAGATCTAATTAACAATATTTGAGAGCACAAAAAGATAGTCTAATTCCAGGCGATAGTGAGCAACGTGTGTTTGGTCGAGTCGGAATTGCGTGTGCTGGCATATTTTTAAACACTGGCTAAAGTTACCTGCGACATCCTGTATGGTGCTGTTACGCGGGTGAAACATGGATAAACATTTCAAAACACGGGGGTTACATATGTAATGCGTGTAATACGAATGAATGGCTGCCATGGTTGTGTTGGGATTCAGAGTGCCAGCATCTGAAAAATCTGGGCCGACCGCTGCGTATACGAAACACTATAATTGTCAGACTTTCAGGCATTAGTGAAAAATTCTGGACATCTGCAGCTGGTTCCACGCGGATCCCATCCCTGGAAACATGCATCCTGAGTACAACAGAGCCCGGCGCCAAGCTCATGCTAGAGCCATTACAAAAGCCCTTGCCCACGAACCTGGCGCCACATTTGTTGACGCAGCTCAGTGTTGTTGCGAAGCGCACCTCCGACGACGTTACGAAGGGCGCTACGAATCTCACCGCTGCAACCACTGTTTCGAAAGACGGTCCCGAAGGCGCCAATGCTTCGAATTCTGCCGGGAAGGTCACCAGCCGTTTGGTAGCGTAGGTTTTTCAACTCGCGACTGCTTCTGCGCAGAGCTGATAGACGAGCGGACGAGACGACGGTGAGTTAAACAAGGTTTATGTACAGCATATATACAGAGGCGTTACAAATTCGGCACTGGGGCCGACAGAGACGCGAAGAGCCGAGCTCTACTCTCTAACACATAGCTCTACTCTCAAATGGGTCTGCTGTCCAAGGGGGTCTCTCTCGACGCGCCGCAGGGCTTCTTTTATATGCCCTGGGTCCAACCCAAACGTCCAACCCGAAGCGCCGCTGGTCGCGAGGTCCGAATCCTCCATTGAGGTCGCCGCTGGGCCGCGTCCTTCTTTCTTCTCAAATCTGGAGAGGCTGCGCTGCAGGTGGCTGCACCCAAGGACGAGTGACGTCGGAAGGCGTTGCGTCAGACCCGCCAAACAGGAAGGCGCCAGTTGTTTACTCGACGGGCTCGCTTGCTGAGGTGACTCACTGCACGTGGGCGACAGAAAGGCGCCGCGCGTGTTTACGCCGTTGAGTTGTTCGCGTCAGGCGGGCTGGCCTTGACACAGATTGCCTTTTTCAGAGGCACGGACGTCCGCTGTGGACTCGCAGGCATAAGAGCACCCCCGCCGCCAGACAATGCGCCGAAAAGACGAGCTGCCTCCACGTGGCTCGGATGACAGGTGCGCTCGTTCGCCAGTTCCCTCCAGGTTCGCCTCCAGGGCCATGGGGAGAACGCAGCTCCAGACTCCGTACCGGGAACACATCCCATTCTTGAGGACGGATCCCAGCTCCACTGGCTTGTCGCCACAACTTGTCGACCAGCTTCGCTCGTCTCTTACGATCCTTGGTTTCAGCACTTGTCGATGGTTCTGCAACTTGTCAAGAACGGATCGACAACAGACAACACACGACACAAGCAAGTGCCCTCGGTCACCCGACAGAACACCAGACAAAGTATAGTACAACATATACCTAGCTACGTGTCTTTCGGAATTTCGTTCCCTCTACATCAAGAGCCACATGTGGGACACAAGACTCTTAAAATGATAACTCAATTTTTTTCCCTTGTACAACAACGTAACGAATTAGAATAGAACATAAAGATGGCTCCTTGAGCTCATTCTGGACGAGAGCGCTCAGCTAATGTCGTGATGAGGTCAAAATTTTGTCCCGAATCGCCAGCGAGAAACCGAAAAGTTGAGAAGGTACTAGCTAGAACGCACTGCTCAATGCACCTACATTAGCGTATAGCTTTCCCCCTTTTTTTAGCGCATGTGGAAGTTGTGCTGTCGGAGTATCACGCTCCATCTCAGTAACCGGTCACTTTCAGGCGACGATACCTATGCGGTACCAAGAGCGGCTCATACTTGCGACGTTGCAGAGGGGAACAACGATACGGCTTGCTAGGGATTGGATCCTCACAAGTTAGCTTGACATCGTGTTCGATCATCGTCGTGTTTCCGGGACGGTCCGAACACACGTCTCCAATCTTGGAAACAATCTTTCTCGGGTCTTCCTTTTGGACTTCACTTAACCTAGGCTCTAGGTTCAACTGCTCCAAGATTACCTCCGATTTCCTTTCGATTACCTCACTCGAACTCAAAATTTCTGCTCCCTCTTCCTCTGGAGCATTCAACAGAAGATTTACGACTGCTTTCAAGTTACTGTGGTAAATTTTGTTCGGCCGCCTTCCTAATTTCACTTCATAATTCGTATCGGAAAGCTTAGATATTACTTTGGCGGGCCCTTCCCAATGAATCTCAAGCTTGTTCTTTTTGAACGGCCACAGTAGCTTTACCTGACCTCCTACTTCAAAAGCACGCTTCTTCGCCGATTTGTCGTAGTACTCCTACGACAACATTTGTGAAGCTTTCACGTGGCTTTCCACTGGCGCTTTAATCGAGAGGTCCTCGCGCTGCTCTTGAAAGGGCGTCTCTCGATCATCCCTCGACAGGTCGCTCCAACTTTCCGCTACAGGCGAGAGCGTTGCAACCCTCTCGTTCTGACTCAATGGCGCCATGTCGTCTCCCCCTACTTATACCGCGCCGGTCGCTTCGGCGACGGGCCGCTCGCGTGACTGCTCACATGACTCACGCGGAAAATTTCCTTTCTGGGGTTCTGTCGACCCGCCGACAAGGTTACTTGAGAGTTCACTGCATTGAGCAAGATCAAGCTTCCGCGAAAGCTTCCGCGCTTGCGATCGCGTGAGGGCCATGTATGCTAAGTTGGGGAAGAACGATTTACACTGCTCTTTGAGAAGCTGCTCTGAGTTGTTCGAGAAAAGATAAGGAAAACGATAGTTTAGCGCGGCAGACACAGCCGCTTCGGTGCGAAGCTTACCGAACGGGCCTTGAATGACAACCGTGGCGATTGGTAAGCAAGCAGTCTGCTCCTCGGCGACTTGCCTGATCCACGCGCATTCTCCTGTAAAGTCATCCTGAGACACCAATGAAAGATGGACAACATCCATGGTTGCCGCTGAGTCACGAAGTACTCGACACTTTTTCCCATTCAAACTAATTTCTTGGAGATACGGCTCCAACAACCGCATGTTTTTTTCTGATTCTCGGATTGCTGCGAAGGCAAACTTTTCCTGACAGTTTCTCGCGATGTGCCCTTCCTTTTTGCAGTTGTAGCAGATTAGCGGCTTCCGTGATTCAAATGCGCGTGTGGTATCAGTGCGTTGTTTAGGAACCTGACTCGATTTCTTCGCTTCTGTTTGCCCTTCCCCTACACTGTCGTTCGTAAGGGACGGGTCCTTCTTGAAATTACGGTGCGGAGCGGGTTTCCTTTAATCAGGGTGCTTTGAAAAGCCCTCTTTTCTTTCATCCTTTTCAACGCGCACTGCCCTGCTGTGCAACTTTCGGAGAGTATAATACTCCTCAGCTAACTCTGCTGCCTTGTTTAGCTGTACTTCACCAAGTTGGTGCTGCAGCCAAAGTTTGACATCCTCCTCGATGCAGCGGTAGAATTGCTCCAATGCAACGCATTCCACCACTTTATCGCGGTCGTCATAAACACCTTTGCCCTTGAGCCATTCAATTAAATCGGCTTTAAGACGAAACGCGAAGTCAACGTGTGACTCTTTCCCCTTTTTAGCATACCAGAACCTTTGCCGGAAAGCCTCGTGTGACAACTTATAACGTCTCAAGAGCACTTCCTTAACCTCGTCATAGCTCTCAAACGCTTCCCTCGACAAGCAAGTTATCGCGTCGGACACTTCGCCGGGAAGAAGAGCTAACAGGTTCTGCGCCCAAAGAGACTGCTCCAAAGCGTTTCACTCACACACGTGTTCAAACTTGACGAGATACTTCGCCATGTCTTCGCCTACTACGAACGGTAGCAGTTGGTCCCGAATTCTGAAACCACTGACCTGAATCGTCGGAGAAGCTACGCTAGGCGCCTGCGAACGCTGTAGGATTGCCAATTCTATTGGTTTCAACTCAAGGCGCTCCTGTCTCTCGGCCTCCTCGCGCTCGCGACGTTCGCGCCTTTCAGCTTCTTCCCGTTCGTGAGCTTCTCGCCTTTCAGCTTCTTCGCGAGCTTCTCGCCTTTCAGCTTCTTCACGAGCTTCTCGCCTTTCAGCTTCTTCACGTTCGCGAGCTTCTCGCCTTTCAGCCTCCTCGCGGCGTGCTTTGATATCCACCCAGGCCTCATCGACTTCCTCAGCCGAATTTCCTTCATCTCTCATGATCTTAAGGATAGCTTGCTTTCGTTTCGCACGGCCCAAAGTAATGCCGAGTTCCTCACAAATTTCGATGAGTTCCTACACTTTAAGGTTCTCCATCGTTCACACTAGCCTCTTGCTGTTTGCCCCTGTTTACAATTTACTTGCCGTACCCACTATAAGTCAACTAGCAAGACGCGCAAGCAATTTTTCACACTCCCGTGTTTACCCCCTCCGCATTAACTTTGGTTTCAAAGCACTTCGACTTTGCTTGAAACAATCAAAGCTCACTTCAATGCTTCACACAGCCCTTCTCTAAACTACTACAACCTGAGCTAGAGTAGTCTGGTGAACTGAGGGGAAAACATCAGGCACTTACCGCATCGATGTCGCTGACGCTGGCCGATCCCACCGCTGCCACCACGGTTGCGAAGCGCACCTCCGACGATGTTACGAAGGGCGCTACTAATCTCACCGCTGCAACCACTGTTTCGAAAGACGGCGATGCCAACACGGTCCCGAAGGCGCCACTGCTTCGAATTCTGCCGGGAAGGTCACCAGCCGTTTGGTAGCGTAGGTTTTTCAGCTCGCGACTGCTTCTGCGCAGAGCTCATAGACGAGCGGGCGAGACGACGGTGAGTTAAACAAGGTTTATGTACAGCATATATACAGAGGCGTTACAAATTCGGCACTGGGGCCTACAGAGACGCGAAGAGCCGAGCTCTACTCTCTAACACATAGCTCTACTCTCAAATGGGTCTGCTGTCCAAGGGGGTCTCTCTCGACGCGCCGCAGGGCTTCTTTTATATGCCCTGGGTCCAACCCAAACGTCCAACCCGAAGCGCCGCTGGTCGCGAGGTCCGAATCCTCCAATGAGGTCGCCGCTGGGCCGTGTCCTTTTTTCTTCTCAAATCTGGAGAGGCTGCGCTGCAGGTGGCTGCACCCAAGGATGAGTGACGTCGCAAGGCATTGCGTCAGACCCGCCAGACAGGAAGGCGCCAGTTGTTTACTCGACGGGCTCGCTTGCTGAGGTGACTCACTGCACGTAGGCGACAGAAAGGCGCCGCGCGTGTTTACGCCGTTGATTTGTTCGCGCCAGGCGGGCTGGCCTTGACACAGATTGCGTTTTTCAGAGGCACGGACATCCACTGTGGACTCGCAGGCATAACAGTGTCCTCAAGGCACACGTTTTGTAGCTGTTATTAGAAGCAATGAAGTCTTACGCCATGCCAACAGCGTCACTACTTCCTTTGCCGAGACGGCTGAAGAGGTGGCCATCGCCCTGGCCACTCTAGATCCCACCTATGACACCATCGTATGCGACTCTCACTCAGCCGTCACTAACTGCAGCAAAGCCGCATTTCTCCTCAAGCGCTTCGCATCCTCTGCCAGGCACCACACTCCAAAGAAAACATGATCACCCCGACATGGACCCCTGTTCACGCGGGCCCAGTTGACCTACGCCTCCCCAACTTCAACGAGGTCACCCACTCTCTTGCGTGAGACCTTGTCGGCCACACTGGAGCTAGTAGAGACGAGATGGATACCAGGGACAACCCCACTACCTACAATGATCGGGTCAAGAACTTTTACCTCAGACGTCGAGCCTTTCCCCCACCTCACCCCAAGCTCAACAGGGCACAGGCCACAACTTAGCATCTACTTCAAACAAACACGTATTCCTCACCTGCCCGCTTTCACCTCATACTCCCGGACGTGTACGCAACCTCCCACTGCCGGTGCTGCGGCACTCACCCGGCTACGCTTCCGCACATGCTGTGGGATTGCCCGGCACAGTGCAGATACACTAACACCACGACCCTTTCGTCGAAGCTCCATGAGGCCTTGCGGAGCCCCGCTCTTTACGACCAAACCTAGGCGAGCCAGCACGCCCGTGAGGCAGCGTCGAGGCAAGCCCTTAACGTCCCCTCATGGGAGGCCTAGGCCCGGCCACCTAAACCTGCTGGTTTCTTATAATAAAGTTTATTCCTCCCTCCGTCTACATTTCTCTCGTAGATTAAGGAAGTATGTATGGATGTGTGCAATAGTCACGTACTTTGTAACTTTCCACGAAAGATACATCGCAGTCAATAAGCTGCCAATGTCACGATGACAGACATACAGCGGGAGCCATCAAACAGTGCTCGAGCAGCACATCCGTTTCTTCAGCGAGGCCCCTCACAAGAAGGACGGTGTTCAAATAGGGTAGAATTGGACAAATCAATAACTGTCGTGTGTGACGGGCGTTTATTCTTCACAATGACCTCGAGGGAACACACAAAGGTGAGGTAAGGTTTCTGCAAATGAAGCAACCATTCATTGGACTCCACATGAAGGCTTTCCACCAGGCTAGTTCATAGGGCAACCATAGCAAGAGGCTTCTATGTTTACTCATGGTACTTTTCTTTGAGAGGTACTGTGATGCTCTGACGACGGCTTAAATTACTCGCAGCGAAATGTTCACTTCTTCATCTTTAGTGGACCAATGTGTGTGTGCGTGCTAGTGTGTTTGCGCGAGTGAGTGTGTGTGTGTGCGTGTGAGTGTGTTTGCGCGAGTGAGTGTGTGTGTGTGTTTGCGCGAGTGAGTGTGTGTGTGTGTGTGTGTGTGTGTGTGTGTGTGTGTGTGTGTGTGTGTGTGTGTGTGTGTGTGTGAAAAACTTTTATTCGTACATGCCCATAAGGGCCCTCTACACACAGGGAGTATTTATTCCGGGACACCACTGGACAAGGGTGCCACTCGGGTTCACTCGACAAGAACTCATTGAGCTTCCAGCCCCAAGCAAGTGAGTACGGCTGCATACCATGCCTCTCTAGTAGGGGAAGGGTTAAGAAAAAAAGGGATTCATCTGACATGCCCACCCCATGTGAAAGTTATCGGAGACTTTCCCGCAGTAAGGGCGACGCCTATCGACCTTCGTGTCAAAATGCTTTACTACAGCAAAACACAACAAGGTGTTGGTCTGCATCAGCCTTTTGGTCTGTTGGTCTGCGTCAGCTCATCAGCCTTACTCAGACCCTTAACAGGCATCGGTAAAAGTCGATGTCGTTCGCAGTAGTACACCAGAATTTCTCTGAATCGCAGACTCGGTTGGTTAATGTCCGAGTCGGAAATGCCGGGGTCAGGTGCTCGCAGCCCCGTTATCTCTAAGGCCCTGGTGGCTTGGAGTCCAAATAATGCGTTTGGTGAGGGGTTTCAATCTCTAAGAGCTCCCAAAGAGGTGAGACCTCACAGGGCATTCAATTTTCACAAGTTCGGCGTGAATCGGTAATGATTACCCTCTGGAGTTTGTGTGCGAGGCGGAAAACGCTATCGCTACCTCCTCAGACCGCGCGGAGTAGAAAGCCCTACAAGAGAGCCAGTTAAAGCGTTTGTCCATGGTGAACAACGGGAGCCGTGCAGCCGTGGACGTGTAGTGTAGTGGAATTTATCTAGTTTATCTGACACATACCCGTTCATGATAGTAGTAAGTAAGTAAGAGATACAAAGAACTATTTACAAAATATCTCCGGCGCTAAAAAAGGCATAGATATCTTGATCACTGATGTCTGACTGTGATTGTGATTATTAATTCGTAGTGTTTTGTGGCTCAAGGGGATATAAGTATAAAGTCTAACTGTAGTTTGCGCACATGGAAGGGGATATAAGTTTAAAGTCTAACTGTAGTTTGTGCACATGGACCATTATGAAATGCTCTGCTCAAACTTCATATACTTTCTTCCGAGTGTACGCATTCCGCTGGCGAAATAAAGTCGCCGTTATGAAGCGCGTACGGTCAAGTCGCTTCTATTCTGTGTCCCCCACTGGCACTGTTTGCAAGTTTCATTATGCAACAGCAAGCCCGCATCAACACGCTTCTATTTTCTGGCTCACGTCTTTCAGATATTTTGTCGTGTTGCATTGACATGAAGTGGGCGTGACGTCAACCACATCCAGGTCACGAGCGGGCGCGATTCGCCGAGCAACACCTGCGCCGTCGCCCCTAAGCAGCCTCTTCCAATTAACGAAGGCCTTCGCGTCAGAGAAGCCACTCCACAAATTGAGGAACAGCTGTCAACAACTGCGCCGTAGGGCACGCGCAACGAAGCAGCTGTACAAAGACCACCCACGGGGTGTGGCTGACGGAGAATGAGGAAATGAGAATGTGGCTGTTTCGAAGATATTGTGACCCGATGGCTTCTGCCAAAACCATTGTTTCAGAAAAAAAAAGCGGAAAAGTAAAACACGATAACTTTGACCAGAATGTTGTTAATTATTTTATACATTTATTCGAGACATAAGCTTGCCCTTAGGGCATCATGTTTTGTGTGTGCATGTGTAATAAATAAGTGTCGTTGGGCCAACACCTTGTATATGTCTTGTGGAATATGTTGTAATTTATACAGCGCCGAACTGGTTGTGTCACTGTAGCGAAGGCCGGCTTTCAAGAGGTGACGGGAATATTCTGACTGCGACCATTAACACGTTCTTATTAAAATATTTTTACCGGAGTGAAATTGATATATAAATCGCGATGGCGTAGTGGTTAGAGTATCAGCCTCACGTGCAAGAGGTGCGTACTTCGAACCCCGGTGCCACACAATTCCCCGTCGGATATTTAAAAAAGAAAAAAAATATTTATCCGCGTGAAGACAAAATTGCATTGAAGAGGCCTGTGGTGCGGCCTCAGCGTTGATTACCGCCGATAACGCACTCCCACACGAGAGAAGGATTGGCCACCCTGGTGCAGCATCTGACCACTACCTTCCACATGCATACGCCAATTGACACACTCGGCCTTCAGTCCCCAGCGGCTGCGAAGCGACTGAGGATGGCGGCGATCTGATCTGCGACGCAGCAGAGGCTGCTATCTTTGGATCCGGACAGGCCACCATTGCCACTTGAACTTCGCAACGTTTGCCGCCAGAACTTTACCTAGTGAGACAAGTCTAACTGTGATGTTCGAAGAACCACGGGGTGTTAAATAGGATGTTGTATGGCTCAGTGAGGTTGTCACACAGGTCCCGTTTATTAGGGAGGCGATCGCCGGGCTAATTCCAAGGGCCGAAGTATCGCCCCCCGAACCGCACCACGAAAGCGTGGACAATTTAGAAGTGGTCCTTTTTGGCGCGCCAGCGGACGCCGGCTGTGGCCCAAAGAACAAGTCAGAGCCGAGAGTTCATAAACAAAACACAATTATATTCTCAATAATGGCAGATCGAAAACCATACACAAGAATGCACACTCCTCAATAGATGAGGACAATATGTCACCAATCAAACAACGTACTACACAGTACAATCAGCCACACTCGAAACAACGGACCAAGACAACGATATGCACTACAATGCAGTCGCATGCATTGAACAACCAAGACACTTAAAGACTAAAGAGATAGAAAAAAGTGCCGCCACATTCACGAAGTGAATGATGATGAGTGGGCGAAGCTCCGGAGGTAAACCTGGTAAACCATGAATCCTCCGTACATTTTGCCCACTCGATTTTATTGCAACGCTCCCCCTAGCGTACGTCGCCGCACTATATCGAACGATGACACGCGCCATATGTGGCATCATTCCTATTTTATAACACCTCGCATCTTTCATAATCAACTACACCTACCGCCGTCTAGTTTATAACATCTTGCATCTTTTGGATGGACGGACGGACGGACGGACGGATGGATGGATGGATGGATGGACGGACGGACGGACGGATGGATGGATGGATGGATGGATGGATGGATGGATGGATGGATGGACGGATGGATATGGCTGTACCCTTTAGATCGGGCGGTGGCTAGCGTAATACTTAATGCCGTCAGCTACAAGTACCGCCATCTAGTGAACACTGCAAGAACTGAACGAGAGGTGGCTACATACAGGGGACGCACAGCCCACGCCTTAAGGAGCTTCGCTCCTAAAACCTATTCAGTCCAAAGTTCTTGGAACAAAAGTCGGGATGATACTCTTCCGAGAATCACTCACTCAAAGTCCAGCGTTGTTGTCGTTCCACAGGCCCCGAAGTTTCTCTTTCAGGAAACCTCACGTCTTCAATAGGCCACTCTCCAAGCTTCAGACTTCTTCGCCGGAAACACGTCGGCTTCACACACGCAGCTGTTGCCACGTGTCTTCGCTCGATAGCGGTAAACGCACGCTCTTGCCTGTAGCTCGAGCCTTCACCCCTCAGGTGGAAATCCTCTTCTTCTCCTGCTTTGTCCCTACGGACAAAACCTTCGCCGACTACACGGCGGAATCCCTACGCGCTCTGGCGCTGACTTCCGTCTTCTCCTGCTCTCTCGTCTCGGCTGCTCGATTAAATACCTTCCGCGCGAGATTCCAGAACGTTCTCGTCATTTCGTCGGCGCGATACGCAGCGAAGGCTGGGGAGAGGGCGAGACGGTTGGGATGCCCTCCGCGGCGGATGACTCAACTCGGTATGACCACGCCCCTTTCCTTCTAGAGAAATCGAGTGCTTGCTCGGCCGCCGTTGTGGGGTGAGGAGGTTCGTCAGCGAAGCCACGCTTCCGCGGGGAGAGAGAGCGTGCCCGGGGGAGCTTGTTTTCTTTTTCTTTTTCTTTTATCGTTGACCTCGCGGCGTCACTCCGGCGTTTCGTCGCGAGGAGTTGGCGGCGCGCTCTTTTTGAGCGCTCGTTCTGTGACACTGCCCCCCACTTTAAGAATATTATCTTATAATATTCAAAACCACACAAACGAGCGCGAACAGTCACCACACACTCTCACAGACTGTCACACAATCCGTCGCTCATGACACTTCACATTCACAATAGATCACTCAATACAACTGTATATTGTAATTCAATTCCACAACACATGAAATATAGCCACAAGTACATGAATGCAACACTCCATCACATATTCCAAACAATACAAATGTACAAGGTTCTCTCATTACAACAATTATACAATACTATACATCACATCACCGTAACAAACATTTTGACTCACTCAACATACAGTTGCGACACAGGACAACAAGAACATTAACACAACATATGGCACTCAGCCCTGCCAAACACAATTTGATTCCACCTCAGCACCTATCCTGTGTATTTCGAGCGGCGCTTGCGATCTTTCTTGCGGTGCTCTCTCGATCTCTTCTTATTGTTTTTGCTCGTTTTGTTCCGGCGAGCCCCTCCCAACGATGGTATCTGAGGCGGCGTCTCAGCCATCGTTGTCACTTCCGACACTGCTAACGGGTCATGACGCTCAACCGATCCTGCCCGGTTATTCACCCGCTTGTTCACGTCCCGACATGTGGCCTGGCTGGCCGACTCCGTCACCTTTACACTGTCGCTTGGTTGAGGTCGTGCCGACGTAAGTCCAGCTGCCCGGTCCGTGAACTCACCCAACACGATCATCTTCTCATTCACTGTCTCTTGCACCGCGGCTTCACCTTGGGCTCTAGAGAGATCCGTCACGGGTTGCTCCTCCACTGTATCTCGCGGCCGCTGGGTTGGCGAGGGCTCTATCTTAGGGTATTCTACCAAACATTCCGGATCATTCGGTTCTCGCGCCCCGTCGATGTTTCCGATGACAAGGTCGTACAGGGGGGTCGTCATGCATAAAGCAGTAACCTTCCCGCTGAAGTACGGGGTTTCAACCTCAATCTCTGCTTCGGGAAGCATCCGAACCGTACACTCTAAGCCAAAATTCGGCAAAGTTGGACTAACTGCAGTCGTTAAACCAATGGACGAACGGTTCGTCCAACAGGGACTAAATGTGTGACAATGCGTGTCTTGCGCAAACGCCCGGCAATGAAGGGACCAACGGGGAGGGCAACCGCGCCACGATCGCCTCCTGTCGATGCTGCACTGCAATGCTCGGCGTGGTCGGCGATCATGAAAACAAGTTAACTACACTCTAAGCCAAAACGGAGCAACAGGGGTATAGGGGTTGCTCCTTTCAGGGAGCAATTGCATTGCCACTCCCATTACTCTCCTAAAAGGAGTAACTGCAGAGGGAGGAACCGTTGCTCTCCTTTCAGTTCCTCCTTCGGGGGATGAACAGTTACTCCCTCCAGTTCCTCCCTGCAGACCAATAGTTACTCCCACCAGTTGCTCCCTGCCGACCAACCCTTACTCCCACCAGTTGCTCTTCTAAGAGCAACAGCTACTCTTTACCGTTCCTTCCACGTGTTTGCAGTTACTCTCTGAAAACCAACTGCGCATGCTTCCAGTTACTCCTTGGGGAAATGAGTATTTATCTCGAGTATGCTTGTCACACGCTTAACACATGGCGAGAGCTCCTTGGAAGAGCACTGCTTGGGTGCTTCTAACACAAAAGGTGGACAATATTGAAAGGAAAATAAATGCTTTATTGTTCTTTTTATGAGGCGACGTGTGACCACACGTAAAAGTAGACTTCGCCACACCACAGCCAGCACTAAACAAACACCATAATACATCAAAGTTTTTCTGCGTCATCCGTGGAAAAACAATCTTGAATTTCTAGCATAGGGCAGTCTGTGTCATCATTGGTGAGAGAAGGGCAACTTCTCCAATTCTGAAGAACTCAAGTTTCGCAGCTGGTGTTTCCATCAGGCTAGCGCAGCAGAACGTCACCGCAGGCATATGTGAAGCATCTCATTGCTGCAAGAAAAAAAATAGAAGTGTGAGGTTAAACATGCCAGAATCAATTCATAACAAGGAGTCACACGCACTGAAGCAGCGCTTACATTCTAGGATGTCTACTGCAAAACGAAATGTGAAAAAAAGGAAGGTTCGGCCAAACGTTACTTGGCAAGCCATATAAATGCTGATGTGGTAGACGCTCTTCACATGATTTCTCGGACAGCAATATTCTGGAAGAAAATGTGCAGCACCTCAACAAGGCATATTTGTAGCAGTTAAAGATACCCTTAGGTTCAGTTAACTTGTTTCCTATACAAAGCTGAGATACATTTCTATGAGCCCAGTCACCAATGGGCATTCTAAATGAGGTCATGTGTGTGGCAAATAACACGTACTGTCCGCTCATGTTAAAATACTTACTTAGCTCGTGCACATAGTTGCTTTCGATTCTACTGTTCTATCATACGCTGTTGCGTCTTGAATTGTGCAATACCTGTAGGCACAAGCAAACATGCAAAGCCTGCTTGAAAGCAACCATTTGCAGAGGCTACATGATAATCTTCAGTATATTTCTTTGTACCTGACGCAAACGGCTGGACAAAGCTATAGACAAATAAATGTAGACCGTGCTACCTTCAATAAATGCTTTAAATTTAGAAAACTAGGGTGCATTTGTTCACTCGGTTGACGAGTCACAGCCACGAGATATGTAAACGAAGCAATATATCTTAAGGCATGCACAGATATTCTGATTCTTTGTTTGACAGTGTCACAGATAGCTTGTCAATACATATATATTTGAGAGCAACAAGATGTGAAGCTTTTATTAGTTCAACGTCTTGTTGGTTCACAGCCAAACAGGTTACTGCTTGTTAGACAAATTGGAATAAGCACACCATGGTCTCCAAAAAAAAAGCATTATTAGAAGTTAGCTCCCGGTGTGAATGTCTGCCTATTTATTTTGTACTGCCTTCTACATGTGCCACAAAGACATTTGTTGAGGATGTGCTACCAGTCAAGCCAAGATCGCATACTTGGTCAATGTGATGAAAATACAAACATTAGAAACACTGCCACCTCGAGTAAGAGCATAACACTTCAGTATCTTGGACTAGCAAAGAGGTGCACAAGAAAGTTAAGCCCACTCTTGCGGAACTTTGAACGCGAATATTTCAGAGTGGGGGAAGTCAACATGCAGTGGCACTTTTAAACCCACGAAACATCTGCAGAAAACAGGGTAAAGGCAAGTCAAGAAACGCTGTAATGAAGGCCTGCGCATGGACAGCTTTGTGAATCTAGGCCCAAGTGTTATGCTTTGTGCAAGCCAAAATCCATGTAAATAGGGAAAGCATACTTTTAGGAGTACCAGCGTAAACAAATCTTGGCAGTTGGCTTTTTAGTACAAACAGCAATCCCTGCAATGAAAACATAAACATTTTATCTTAACGGTAACAGTGTGAGCACACACATGGGCCAGCGGAGCCATGTCGAATTGTCAGTGCCAGTGTAACCATGTGGCATAATGAACAATTCTCTGGCCAACACATGCACAGTTTGCCCCTAAAAAGCGATGCTTTCATATACGTAGTACAAAAAGTCTGCACTTACCAAAATTCACTTGCTTTCTGTATTTAGCATCGTTGGGAGCATCTTTATCTGCAGTATAACCAAATTTGTGTCATATCCCTGAAAAAAAGTAAAAGACATGCATCAAATATTGTTTCATTTGGTAGCAGTGAAGTCAGGTTAAGAACAGCCAAGTGGGAATCAGCCTAATTATGTGCATGCGGCAAATCCCAAACGGCACGGCGTTATTGAGGTTGTCGAAATTTTCGTCGATTGGTATTAACGTCGATATGTGACTTCAACGGCATGCCAAGTTTTCACAGCGCATAAAGATTTCATGATGCAGAATAATGACAGCGCTAACGAGAACATACAGCATTTATGATTGTCTTTTACAATATTCAGTTGTGCTAAGGTTTTACATCACTAAATAAATCTGAAAGATTTGGGTCATTCCTCCTCCAATTGTTCTGTCAATATGTAAACTGCTCGCTTGATGGTGCGCCTATAAAATAGTACGTTCAGCGCAGAGGTGAAGCAAGTGACGCAGTGATGTGGGCAGATTTTTTTTTTTTAGGCGTGCGGGGAGGGGGGGGGGGGGGTCCGCTTATCTGAATAGGCCGGGCAAGCGAATATGGTCGTCAATTTGGGCTCCCTACGCCCGGCCTAAAAAAATTCTGTGCGCAACCGCCTGGCTATGCCAGTGAAGTGATGCGACAATGATTTGTTCACTTACTGATTTACATACACTTTACATCTCTAAAAAATGCGGCCCAAGGCCCCAACACTCAGCCGTTAACATTACATAAAGCCAATGGTAGAAAAGTGCCAGTATGAATGCAGCTACAACCCCGCCCCAATGTTTTTTCAAGCGAGGTAGTGTTGCGGAAATGAACTTTTAACTGCAAAAGTACACTGGCACTGCAGTGGTGACAGGGGAAGCAAGAGGGTACGCAGGCAGTAATAGAGGTAATTTAGTCCGATACGGCTAGCAATGGATACGGTGAATAAGAGCAAATCATTTCTCTTTCAATAGCGCAACCACTCAACAATGTATTGTAAGAGCATTAAATGTTGCTGGAAATGCCACTCACCTGCACGCTGATGCATGCTCGGTCCTTTGTCCGACGAGCGAACAGGCTTGCAGATAGCTGAAGACGTGTTTACGATGTGTTTGTTCCACCCAGCAGCAAAATCCACAACTACTTCGCGCTCCATAAAGATAAATATACACTAACCTTCATCACGAATAAGCAGAAACGCAAATCTGCGGCACACACACACGATCAAAACATAGCTCACAAGCTCGCCCGTCCATGTGCTCGCCAACCACAGACCATATGAAAATGAGTAAGTAGTGCGAACCGGAACCTAGTTGCGCCGAAAAAAAAAACGTCCAGCAGTGGCAGCACAGGCGTCAGCGCAATAATTTCAGTGTGTTCTCCTATTACAATTATAAAAAAAAACTAAGGTACACTAAAACTCATAAATAAATATAAAAAGTTGTGTGTAATTTTTATTTAGTGCTACTCAACATAAACACTGAATAAAAATTACTTTGTAACTTATATCGTTTGCTACACCAGCGCCACTTTTGTCGTGCGGGCGCAGATGGCGCAGATTTGTCATTCTGCCCTCAAACTACATGGTGAAGCGTGCTACTAAGTGCATGGCTGATGAGAAGCGCGTCTGGGTCCGCTTTTTTTTTTTTCTTCTCCGATATATCTGTGCGGGGGGGGGGGGGGGGGGCTCCTTCTGCACGTGTTTCGGTGCTTGATCGACTTTGACGCCCTTACTTCGCGGACGAACGGCGTGTCTAGGCTTTTTTCATCGTTGTTTTGCACGTGTTTCGGCATTCGGTCCGCTTTGACGTGCCAACTCTCCATTCTGCTGCTGCGTGTGTTAGGTATTTGCCGTACTGTATTCTCAGGCCTTCTGTGTTCAGCCAGCGCTGCTATCTTATTATCTACGGACGCTAAAATAAATCACTGTTTTGGCTTGGTGAAATTTGGCACACAGAACAAACAATAATCTGGCCCATAAATATCAATGTGGGCGGCATGCATATTTGTGTGCGGTGTCCTGCCGGGGAGTAACCGTTGCGTGACGAGAGCATTTACAGCGGTTCCTCCTTCCGTTGCTCCCTTACAAACTTAGGATGAATACAGTTGCTCCCCCATTCTCGAACAAGTCAGCCATCTTGTTCCGCTTGGTCTTTTCGGAGAGTAACAGTCGGTCTGAAGGAGTAAAAACAGCCGTTGCTCCCATTTTGGCCATTTTTGGCTTAGAGTGTAGGCTATACGCCACTTTGAAAGTGAAGCACTATGAAACGAATAGAAGATGTTATTAGAGGAAAGTAGTACAACACGCTGTCAGTGCACACAGCAAGTGCCCTCGCGTTTCCACCATGCCGGCACGGGCGAGCCGAAGCCAAGTGAAAGTCTCCGCAAACACGGGCAATGCCGAGAACTCGCTTTAATGTGCTGAATAAGTTCGAACTACGGTGAACACTGACAATGCTAATAAAGGTAAGCTGTTCATCAGCGGTCGTGTACTCACACAGTGACCACAAGTTCAAAGCGATATATAGGAAAAGTAGGCTTCGTAGGTCATCGGTATCAAGCGGGCTGCCGGTGTGAGTGCATTGCCGGCACAAGCGAAGGAAACGTCGCGTACAAGTTCACAAAAATAGTAGCTCAGGCAAACTTATGTCTTTTTATCCATGCGACAATCGTTATCAAAAATCCAACGTGTAGGCGATCGCGGATACGACTAATCGTGCGGCCAGCGGTACACAGGTTGTGCCTTACCAGCACGATGAAAGAACCGTGCCTGCGAACGGTCTCGTCGCTGTAAGTATACAGATATCTACATCACTCCGTAAGACACAGCGAACATGGGGCACTTACCTATTGTTCATTTGTGACTATAAAATAACGACGACGAAAATTTCACGCGAGCCGCATGTTGCGATCGCCGGCGGTCGTTTAGCCGTACTCGTCGTAAGCCTAGCGACGCCGTCGGCAAGCCGACACGGTATGGCCGCGGCGGGGCGCCTGCGGCTGCTTCGCCGGCTTTCTCGCACAAGCGCCGCTGCTATGTTTGTGTTTGCGGACTCGTGCGCCAGCACTGCGAACGCTGGTTCGGCCGACATGATCGAATACCAGCTGATAATTCGTATTCTCGGGCTGGAGGCATGTTGCAGATTAGATGGATCCATATTAAAAGATCGATGCGCATCGGTGCTACGAATAAGCCCATGTAAATTTTCGCGTTACGGTGTTAATATTTATTGTTTTCTTAAGCAGAGTAAAAGTCGCCCACTGGCACTAGATGGGAGGTCAAAATACTGCGCTATATATACCCGAGAGTCTGTTATCTGTAGTACAGCGCGGGCTGTCAGTGTTTGCGGTGTTTTACTTTGAAATAATAGTGCGTATGTATGTGTGTGTGTGTGTGTGTTGCATGAATAACATACTATGATCTTCAGTGCGGATTAAATTAGAATAAACATAAAATATACTGCACAAACGCAGTGTCGCCATTTTTTTTGCCATTGGTCCAGACGGTTCAACTGTTAGTCCCGCTGGAGCATTCTACTGGGGCCAACATTTAAACCAAGTGGAGTAAGTGCTTGGGGTAGCAGTTGAGCCCTTGCAGTTACTCCCGCAGTTAGTCCAAAATTGGTTCAAAATCTGTGGCAGCGCATTTAGACCCCTAAAGGACCAATGGCATACCCCACTTTAGTCTTTTTCGGCTTAGAGTGTACGGTCAATTAGGCAAACCGGTTTCGTTTTGCCTGTTAATTCACTTTCCCGTACCAAATTTCTCCGCACGATAACAGTGGAGCTGCCGGTATCTCTTAACACTGTAATCTTTTTGTCCGCAACTTTTCCAGGCAGCGTTGGCATTCCTTTTGCAACACTGGTTGGCTGTTTTGACATTACAGCACCCACAATAGGAATTTTTTCCCCATTTTCCAACTCTACGAATCCGTCGGTGACGGTAATATCATCGGATTTCGGTGCTGCTAGCACACAGGATACCTGGTGAGTTTGACTCGCTCCGTTTCGACATGCGTCTGCTTTTTGCCCAGTCTGACCACACTTAAAACATTTTACTGCCGTAGGGCTCGTAAAGGTCGTTCGACAGTTTTTCGCGCGATGACCCACTCGGTTGCACAGAAAACATCGCGGAATGCTCTCTGGTGCACGCTTCTTTTCTTCGGGAGCCAATTTCTTCGAATGATCGGGACAATCCTTCTTGACCTTGGCCAAATTAGTTCCACCTTGCGCTTCCAAGAATTGATCAGCCAATTCAAGCATTCCTTCAAGTGACTCAGCCTTCCTCTCTTTCAAGTACAGCGACAGGCTTGGGTGGCAACTAATAAGAAATTGTTCTCTAATTAGGAGCTCTCTAAGTTCATCGTACTCCTGCGCTGTCCCTGAAAGTTCAATCCATCTGTCGAAATAATGGCAAAGTCGGGCGGCATACTGCGTAGCCGTCTCCCCATCAGCTGGCTTTCCTGTCCGAAATCTGTCCCGGAATCCTTCCACAGTAAATCTAAATCGCTTCAGCAAAGCAGCTTTCACCTTTGCATAGTTGGCTGCATCGGTCGGCGTCAGCCTGCCGTACACACTGAGCGCTTCACCACTCAAGCAAGTACTCAAAGCAGTTGCCCATTGATGTTCCGGCCAATTCTGGCTCCTTGCAATCGTCTCAAATCGGTGAAGGTACGCGTCAAGGTCGTCCTTCCTTTCATCAAATGCTACGAGCAGCTTGCTCGGGTTCAAGCGGAAGCCATGATCTTCCCGTTCGCTGCTTTCAACTCTAGCTTGGACGGGAGTTTCACTTCGCTGTTGCAAACGGAGCCGCTCGTGCTGCCGCTGCCGTTCCCTTTCAGCCATCTCCGCTTCTCTTTCTTCTTTCGCCCTCTCAGCTGCCAGTTTTTCTCTCTCCAGCTCCCACTTCAATTGTTGCTCTCTTTCTTCCTTCAGCTGTCGCTCCTTTGCCTCTCTTTCTTCTCTCGCCCTTTCGGCTGCCATCTTTTCTTTCTCCAGCTCCAACTTCAATTGCTGCTCTCTTTCTTCTTTCAGCTGTCGCTCCTTTGCCTCTCTTTCTTCTTTCTCTCTCGCAGCTGCCAACCTCTCTCTCTCCAACTCAGCTGCTTTTTCTTCCTTGGCCCTCTCAGCTGCCAACCTCTCTCTCTCTCTAACTCAGCTGCTTTTTCTTCCTTGGCTCTCTCAGCTGCCAACCTCTCTCGTTCCAACTCAGCTGCTTTTTCTTCCTTGGCTCTCTCAGCTGCCAACCTCTCTCTCTCCAACTCAGCTGCTTTTTCTTCCTTGGCTCTCTCAGCTGCCAACCTCTCTCTCTCCACCGCCTCTTTCTCCTTCTAGCTTACCCATTTCCGTAGTTCGGCGCCAGAAAGACCCATCTTCTCACCAAGAGCGACTAACTTTTCGAGATCCATTTTGTCTCGCAACTCGCAAATAAAACCTTGCCGCGTGCAAAAAGTATCTGCCTAAATCAGTCTATCGGAACACTCCCCTGCACTCGTTAACGAGAACACACAGCAACACACAAAATCGTTCCGATAGTACTATCAACAACTCGAGGCTCTTTCTCACTACTTTGGACACACTGTGCACAAAAAGGTCCTGTGTCGCGGACGCCAGATTAATTGTCACACAGGTCCCGTTTATTAGGGAGGCGATCGCCGGGCTAATTCCAAGGGCCGAAGTATCGGCCCCCCGAACCGCACCACGAAAGCGTGGACAATTTAGAAGTGGTCCTTTTTGGCGCGCCAGCGGACGCCGGCTGTGGCCCAAAGAACAAGCCAGAGCCGAGAGTTGATAAACAAAACACAATTATATTCTCAATAATGGCAGATCGAAAACCATACACAAGAATGCACACTCCACAATAGATGAGGACAATATGTCACCAATCAAACAACGTACTACACAGTACAATCAGCCACACTCGAAACAGCGGACACAGACAACGATACGCACTACAATGCAGTCGCATGCATTGAACAACCAAGACACTTAAAGACTAAAGAGATAGAAAACCTATTCAGTCCAAAGTTCTTGGAACAAAAGTCGGGATGATACTCTCCCGAGAATCACTCACTCAAAGTCCAGCGTTGTTGTCGTTCCGCAGGCCCCGAAGTTTCTCTTCCAGGAAACCTCACGTCTTCAATAGGCCACTCTCCAAGCTTCAGACTTCTTCGCCGGAAACACGTCGGCTTCACACACGCAGCTGTTGCCACGCGTCTTCGCTCGATAGCGGTAAACGCACGCTCTTGCCTGTAGCTCGAGCCTTCACCCCTCAGGTGGAAATCCTCTTCTTCTCCTGCTTTGTCACTACGGACAAAACCTTCGCCGACTACACGGCGGAATCCCTACGCGCTCTGGCGCTGACTTCCGTCTTCTCCTGCTCTCTTGTCTCGGCTGCTCGATTAAATACCTTCCGCGCGAGATTCCAGAAGGTTCTCGTCATTTCGTCGGCGCGATACGCAGCGAAGGCTGGGGAGAGGGCGAGACGGTTGGGATGCCCTCCGCGGTGGATGACTCAACTCGGTATGACCACGCCCCTTTCCTTCTAGAAAAATCGAGTGCTTGCTCGGCCGGCGTTGTGGGGTGAGGAGGTTCGTCGGCGAAGCCACGCTTCCGCGGGGAGAGGGAGCGTGCCCGGGGAGCTTGTTTTCTTTTTTCTTTTTATTTTATCGTTGACCTCGCGGCGTCACTCCGGCGTTTCGTCGCGAGGAGTTGGCGGCGCGCTCTTTTTGAGCGCTCGTTCTGTGACAGAGATCATGATCGACAGATGAGGCATATACATTGCTGCAGAATGGGCACGTCCTCTGCTATCGCGGCTTGGCTAACAGAAAGGAGTTGGGGGTGGGGTGCCTTATCCTAAGAAGTATAGCTGATAACATAAAAGAATACTATAGCAATAATAAAAGGGTGACGGGAATTGTGATTAAACTTAATAAGCGATGCAAGACCAAGGTAGTACAGGCCTACTCACCTATATCCAGCCATGATGACGTATTAGTGGAAAGCTTCTATGAAGACTTGGAATCGGCAACGAGTAAGGTAAAAATGCAGTATAATATACTGATGAGCGACTTCAATGCCAAGGTAGGGAAGAAGCAGGCTGGAGACCATGCAATAGGGGAATATAGCATCGGTACCAGAGTTCAAGTGGCCACGGAAGAACCATACATGTCGAAAATTTCATTGATTACTGGAATGCATTGCTCATTCACTAACTACCGTGAAAAGTTGTTCCTTTGAACAACAGCGCAAAGCTGTGGAAACGAAACGCACGGCTGCCATCTATTCACAATACCTGGAAGCAGACCCAACGTGCTTATACGAAATTTATGCGCAGTTCTCGTTTGGCGGCCTAAAGTCGTCCTTTCTCGTTGCTAGATGTAGCTTGAAGTGTTGCTACAACATTCATTTCGGGCATACGGTATTTCGTTCTCCCAGAATCGGAAGAACATTTTTCGTACAAAAACTATAACGCTCAAACAACGAAAAGCTTTTTTATATAGAGACACTAGAAGCAACAACAATTCTCTCGCACATGTGAATTATGCTTTCACCCTGTCCATGAGAAGACGCTTGGTAAACCAGAATATTACGCAAAAAAAAAAGAAATCAGATTGAGAGGTTACTTCCAAGTTCATGCACCAAACGCAATGACGGCTTTGATTTTGACGGCGTAGATCTGCTGAGACTTACGTAGAGGTAATAATAGGCAAAACTGAAGTATTTTGTCCCCTAATATATCTGCATGGGGACTTAAAAAATGAACAATCAGCCAATCTTGTAGATCCAGAGTGGCAAACGCATGAAATAACAACACGCTAAAATAAGTGACGTCTCGCTGACGTCTATGTGGAGCTTTTGGCGCTATATACTTAAAACCGAAACTGTGAAGTTTATTTTCCCTGCTATTAATAAAACTAGGCGGAATTAACGGTCATAAAATTTTGAACGCCAGATTCATTAGCTCTAATTGGTTCTTTGCTCCACATGAGTAAATATACGTCATGAAAAAAAAAACTACGCACAATAGAAACGTTAGGGAGAATACCTCCTGTCCCAGTGCGCGTACACAAAATAGGACGCTGCACATATTCCAGGCTTGCCACCTTTTGAGAGGGTCATCTTGTTACCCCCCGTTAAGAACAGAATGAAGAACCTTACATGTCATATACGTGTTGCAATGTTTACAATGTATACGTGTTACAATACGCAGTTGATGTTTTTCTGCAGCCTTTTTACAACGAACGAAAAATAGGAAAAAAAGTGCGCCACGATGATCGAGCAGGTGTTTCAACCATTCTAACTTCATCGAGCCATCGTTACTAACTATCGCCCTATTTCGCTTCTCAATTCACACAGCAAACTCATGGAGCATAGTATTTCCAACTATCTGGTCGACTTTTTAAATTCCCGCAATATTTTAACACCCTTCCAGCATGGTTTCCGTAAGGGCCTATCTACTACCACTCAACTCGTTTCTATTGTGCATACCTTTTCTTCAGTTCTCGACAAGTCCGGCCAAGTTGACGCAGTATTCCTAGATCTAAGCAAAGCATTCGACAGGGTTTCGCATTCAGGTCTTCTCTATAAACTTAATACACTTAATGTCCCGCATCTTCTAATTAAGTGGATTGCCTCATACCTTGAACATAGAAAACAATTTGTTGATGTCGGTGGTCACGTTTCAGATCTTGGATCAGTTAACTCCGGAGTGCCTCAGGGAAGTGTCCTGGGGCCTTTATTATTTCTGGTGTATATAAACGACATAACCTCTTGTGTGCACGAAAGCGTTGCTATTCGTTTATTTGCGGACGACTGTCTTCTGTACAGAGCTGTTGAATCAACTAATGACCAAATTACCCTCAATGACAGCCTGAATTTAATATCTAATTGGTGCGACATTTGGGGAATGAAGCTTAACCAAACTAAAACGGTGTACATGCGCATAACTAATAAAAAATGTCCTCTTATGTTCAATTACTCTGTAAAGGGAGTCGAAATTTCTCAAACCAATAGCTTTAAATATCTCGGCTTAACATTTACAAATAATCTAACCTGGTCAATGCACATCGACAAAATCTGTGCATCAACTCGGCGTAAGCTCAGCCTCTTACGTCACAAACTAAAAAAATCCGCCTCCCATGTTAAACTTCTTGCATATAACACGCTAATCAGGCCTCGTCTTGAATACGCGTGTATCGTTTGGGACCCGTACACTAAAAAAGACATTAACAAACTTGAACGAATTCAGAGGCTGGCTGTACGGTTCATATATAATCGTTACCGCCGACATGACTCGCCTACCTCTTTAATGCAAACAAACAACATCATGACCTTACAGAGCCGCCGTAAAATAACAAGACTAAAATTTCTTTATCAGCTTTGGAACCGTAAACTTGCACTCGACGCCGCTCCTTATCTAAACCTTTTGCCCCATAGACCCACCAGGAACTTTCATTCTTTTAAATTTAACTTGATTTTTGCACGCACAAACAAATTCAAACATTCCTTTTTCCCGCGCACCATACGTGATTGGAATGCCTTACCATCTGAAACCTTCTTGTCAAATAATGTTCTTCAGTTGTTTAACCATGCAGCTCGCAGAATAAATTTGTAACGGTGCCTTTATCCTGTGATTGGTTTCCCATATCTAGTTGTGTAAAATCTGAGCTACGCTACTGTTATGATCATTGCTGCCTTGCTTCATTTTTTTTTCTTTTTTCCTGTTTTGGTTTTTACCTTCTTATGTGCCATATGTCTGAAATATGTACTGATTAGCTCCTCTCCTGTTCTCTGGTGTTTTGTTCGATTGTTCATTGCTTATTTCTTTTTGCTCTCAATTTCTATTTCTTTTTTTTAATCTGGTTTTTATCATTGATGTAAAACAAACCACTCCTGCTTGGGCCGCCCTAGGCCTGCAGTATTGTATAAATAAATGAAATAAATAAATAAATAAAATAAAAATAAAATACTTTTTGTGTATCAACATGCTCTTTACCGCTCAGCTGCTGACCAGCAGGTCGTCGTATCAAGTCCCAGTGGCGTTGGCTGCATTTTCAATGGAGGCAAAAATGCTGTAGGCCATGTGTGCTCAGATGTGGGTGCACGTTAAGGAACCGCAGGTGGTCGAAATTTCCGGAGCCCTCCACTACGGCATCTCTCATAAACATATATGGTGGTTTTGGGGACGTTGAAGCTCCACATATATATAATGCTATTATAACACGCTCTCTGTCGGTGGCACGTTGAATGGATCAGGTCAGTACACCAGCCGTGCAATAGAGGCATGGCGGAATACCCGCAAAATAATGCGCTCTATAATACGAATGATCACAAACGCCTCGTCGTGGGTGTTGCCACTACCGCGTGCAGGAAACGCTGCAGATGAAACGGGGACAAGGCGCGATGTGACGCGAGTGACATTTTCGGGTCAGTCGCCCCGTGGCCAGCGGTAGCGCTGAGCCTCCACGGGATGAAACCATGCGGGCCTACGCGCACCTCTGCGAGTCGTTTTAGTTTGTACAGCGTATATGCGGGAGTGGAAGCCGCAGCGGCGATGCCGTGGGTGGCTATATACGGTGGGCTTGCGGTCTGGTGGTGCGCGTACGACAGGTGCTCACTTTGTATACTGTCGCGAGAGCAGCCGTGAGCAGTTAACAACGCCTGTAAAGCACCATGTGCTCTGCACAAATGTTTCTTGTTATTTCACAACTTATATAGAATTCGCCGATTGATAGCGCAAACTGTCCTTCAAAGGAAAGTGCAAGGTTTTAGTTTAGAGTTGGTTTTCAAGCCGATAACTCGTAAATTGCATGTTCACCCTAATTCATGACTAAGACAAAATCTCGCTGAAATTTTCTCTCTGGAGAGAGACAAATACCGTCCTATTGAGTATTAGGATTTCAAGTTTCTGCGCGTTGCCAGCTTGCATGGAGTTACAGAATATGCTTTGATCAATTTATAACGAAAATACCGTAAAATATAGTGATAGATTCCAGTATTATTTTCGCGTTGTGAACACGATTAAAATTTTGGAGCTGGTTTAAATGCTCTTAAAACTGGTGAATTGCGAAGTCTAGTGGAAAAGCTTTGAAGCTATAGATTGAAAGTCTATCGCTTCGCTGTACGTAGCCACGTAGTTTGAAGCTGTCGCGTGTGCCATAATTTAGTCCTCAAAGTTTAAGTACGTGTAATATTACCCAGCCTCACTCAATTTTGTGCTGTTTACTAGGTAAAATGAGTTGCACAGTCGGAAGTGGCAGTGCCTTCGTGGTCAGTCATGAACCATGCAATGCTTGCACGTGGAGTCAGTGCATGCGCCGCAAATCGTAGAGCTCGAATGCGAGCCGAGTTCGCGCTCGTTGTTTGCAACATGTGTTGCCTCCTTTGCATAAGACCTCATATTCACCGTAGACAGAAAAGTTTTGCTAACAAAATTTTCGTGGGGTTTTCCATTGCGCTTTACCATTCCGTGATTTAACGGTAGTCGTTTCGTTGCTCTGAAGGTAATAGGTATACCATTACCTTCAGACAGACAACCTAAAATTGGTTGTCTGTCTCTGTAAGTATGCATATGCCAAAAAATGGCAGAGCAAGATGTGTGTGAAAGACGAACGCGATACACAAGTCACGGCATCTTTACCGAGACTTGCCGTTCACCTACATCATAAAACCTTTTTCTATTCTTCACGTGTGGCAGGTACCCGTATGACGAGGCCCCAATTGGTACAAGGGTGCGTGCTACAGGTGGCTCACAGGACATTACAACAAATGAACAGTGAAAGTAGACCACACATATCTTAAACGTTCATTATGATGAAACAATGACTTGGTTTAGATTATTAAACTGCACTCTAAGAAATGTAATGCTGCTTGTTTCGTTTTGATCAATTTGTTGTTGGTGAAGAAATCAAGGTAGAAGTTTCTTTTTTAAATTACGCGCTCAAATCTACGAGCGTGGCGAAACAAGTTGTCAAATGTATTTTTCACATTTTCGTAACATTGCCTCGATGAAATTTTTTGAAGCTTCGTATGCTAAGTCTCTGATACCCCCAAATGAAAATGTGCTTTGTTTTGGTCGAGTAGAAGATATGCAGGACCCAGTAGACGCCTTAAAAGTTTGGGGGGGGAATTTAACCGTCCATGGCCCAGCCTCCACCTACAATTCGTTTTCGCGCGTTTACTCGCTTATTTAGTGTGATGTCGTGGTAAAAGTGGTGTTTTCTGAATTACCAAATTGTACTTTACTAATACGAGAAAAATAGTTTTGCTCATCTCCGTCCCTTTAAGCGTGATAGCGTTAAGAAGTTCATATCACAGAAAATTTCGGTGCCGGAGTCGACGGCATTGTCGATGAACGAAAGGTCACGATTTAAGCAAAAAATAAAAGTTATGTCTCGACCCGGAATCTAGCCAATGCATTCCCGCGTGCCAGTCAGATATTCTACCACGAGGCCATGCCAATGCTTCTTACGGCTCAAGAAAATGACCCTATGCTAGGTCATGTCAGCATAACTTCAGCAAATCTCGGCTGTGGCGCGGCTGCATTTTCGTTGGAGGCGGAAATGTTGTAGGCCTGTGTACTCAGATTTGGGTGCATGTTAAAGAACCCCAGGTGGTCAAAATTTCCGGAGCCCTCCACTACGGCGTCTCTCATTATCATATGGTGGTTTTGGGACGTGAAACCCCACAAAACAATCAAATCGGGACAACGTCAGTACTCGTGGCAGTGTTGGCTATCCGCTTTTGGAAACAATCATAGGCATCTGCACTGTTTTTTTGGGAGGTTAGGGGTGGGGGTGGTAGTCATCTTCCTCTACTCGTAGTCACCAAAGAGAGTGGGTGCAGTGTCTGCCCCGTACACTGATTTAATTGGGAGAGGGGGTGCAGCAAATAATCATCTTCCTCTACCCCTAGTCACCAAAGAGGGTGGGTGCAGCGTCTGCCCCATACACGGACCTAATTGGGAGAGGGGGTGCTACGGTTGATCATCTCTCTCCACCCGTAGTCACCAAAGAGGGTGGGTGCAGCGTCTGCCCCATACACTGACCTAATTGGGAGAGGAATTGCTGCAATTAACCCCCTGCCCACTCCGGAAGAGAACCGTCGCACTCGTTGAAACAAAGCAATACACTGACTTCGAAACGTACGCTGAATTGTCGTTCTTATATGACAACGACCGCTACCGTGGGACATGAACATCATTGTACAACATCGTTTATTTGGTTGTGATAAAGCCATCATTTCTACCCTTATGGAAGTTGAAACGTTACGCCTGATCATGATCTACACATTACTCGCGAGTGTACTCGGCATGCCTGGTAAGCTAAGATGTACGTACAACTACTCAATTTGGAAAAAAAAAAGAAAACAAACTTCGATCCACTTCGTAACGCTATAGGATCAAAAGGACATATTCGGCAAAAAAATTTGCGACTCGCCGACTGATTCAGATGCGATCGATTCGCACATTTTCGACGATATGTCCAAACTTTTTCGAAAGCCTGAACCTTTTTGAAATTTCGCCTAAACAAGAATAATAATTTTATTCCTGCATACTTTGAGTTCCGGATATGTCTGTACGGGCATTAGCAAGAAAAGCTTGAATGAGACCAATGACAGAGAGGGCGGCAAAATCTTCACACTAAGAAGAATCCAAGATGTACAGACAAATGTCAGTGTCCTCAGAAAGCGGATAATGAAACGAATGAGACTTCAGAAGCCCAGCTACCAGCCTTCTTTGTTGACTTTGATATAAGCCGCTGTAAGCCGAAGACGTTGCATACAGGGGCAATTCAGGTGTAGATTTTAGGGTGAAAACCCTTTATGCGTTATAAAACTGGAAACGTGAATGGTGTCGTTGTCGTGGGGATCGACATGAAGTGTACCAAAGTTTTGATTACGTCTTACAAGAAGCCTAACGTCCAGTAAAGTGTTAGCAAGAAAATTATTCATAGTAGTAATTGTCGACGTTTAACGTCCCAAAACCAGAATATGATTAGGAGAGACGCTGTAGTGGAGGCCTCCCGAAGTTTAGACCACCTGATGTTTTTTTTAACGTGCACCTAAATCTGAGCACACGTGGCTGAAGCATATTCACCTCCATCGAAAATGCGGTCGCCGCAGCCGGGATTTGATCCCGCGACCTGCGGGTCAGCAGTCGAGTGCCTTAGCCACTAGAGTGCCGTAGCAGGCTAGTCAATTAAGAAGTGATTGAAAGTAATCATGAAAGAACTGACATTCTTTCAGATAATTTAAAGTAATTGAATGTATTTGTTTAATTTCATAGTAATTAGAAAGCACCTGTATAATCACAAGTACAATCTAATTAAGCTGTAGTATACAGCACAATTGAAATGACTTGGAGTAATTGACAAGATGGAGCAAGATTTCATGCACTTGAGAGTGCATCAGAACAATTGTAAGTTGACGTCGCAGCACAGACGTCGACGGTATAGCAAAAGAAGTGGCTTTCCCCGTCAATTCGTGCAAGCACGTTATAAGAGAACAACGTGATAAGCTTCGTTTCATCAACGATTCGCTGTTCTTTCAGCGTTAATGGCGAGCACGTGCGGCGTATCGCCGACGGAACGACCCTCCCCAGCATGCGCACACCAAAATTGACGACGCACCGCGCCACCAGGGCGACACTCGCCGAGCACAAATGGAACTTGAGAGGGCACCTGCGTCGGGCGGTGTCTCGCACAAACGGGACACCGTGACCGCGCGAGTGGCTCTCCAAGGGTCCGCCAAGCTGGAAGCGTGGGAAAGTTCAACAAGACACGAGAGCTGTTTCCTCCCAACTCGGCCGATATCTGCAAGGAGAGCCAACCTCCGAGACGATATCAAAAGCGTGTGTAACGCGCCGCCTCCGCCCCGATAACGCCGGTGAACCTGCGAAGAGAGGTGACGATATCGCCGAAACGCGCTCCTCAAGGCGCGCATGGCCCGGCTGTGAAAATCGCGGGAAAATAGAGAGAGAGAGAGAGAGAAACAGAGGGAGAACTGCATTCATGCTTGCCAGTAGTGAAACTACAGCAATGAAGTCGCAGTTTTAAAACTACCTTTTGATGCAATGAGTAGGTTACTGGTTATATTTATGGGAGGGTATTTCAGTAATGGGAAGTGGTTATAGTTCATAACTTCAAACAATTACCGATGACTCCACCATATAGTTTTGATTGAGATATGCACTAGGTATGCTGCCTTCATGGAACTAGAAGGTTGAACAAAAAGGGATAGAGAAAATGACACAGATCAGTTATTCTGGGTGACAAACCTCAAGTGTTCGTAGAAGGTGCCCCCCCCCCCCCCCCCACACACAAAAAAAAAGAGCAAGCACATTATCAACTCTGAACTTTTGATAATGTTGCTCGAAGGCCATAACATCGAAACTCTAATGCGAAAATGAAGTGTAGAATACTGAGATCATAAATAAAAATTTTGTTAAAATACTTTGAAATCAGCATCATTATTACAGCAAAGCGATCACAGTTTTACGTCGCTACTTTCAAGCCACTGTAATGTGAATTGTATTTTATTAATGTTAAACAATGCACATAGCTATAATTATTAACGTATTTCAGAAACTTAATTAAGAAAAATTGCCATCTCTGAACCACCTGGACGTCCCTATTGTGTGACATTCCTGGCACATAAATTGCGCCTGAATTAAGTGTAGGGATTGTTGACATCTTTTTATCGTGAGTTCTTTCACTATATTCAGAAGTTTTGTGTGCACACGCACTGCTTAATACGTGCGCGATGCTGCGGATGAGATATCGCGCAGTGCGTCGCTTTGACCTTTTAAATTGCAGGCTAAAAATGGCAGTGCACAAAAAAAGGCGTTAGGACAGATGTCTGTAACTATCGCTCTTTTCCTATTTTATCATCGACCAGCAAAGTTATTGAGAAAAAAAATTGGCACGCATTAATAAGTACCTCAACCAGTTTAAGTTACTGAAGCCTTGTCGATTCGGTTTCCGCGCAGATAGCTCTATGAATTTAGCACTACTTTCATTAACCGATTACTTAAAGTCTTGCATAGATAACGGTAATTTTGCCGGGTCCGTATTTCTTCATTTCACGAAAACTTTCGACACCATTAGCTATACACCTTATTTAAAAAAAATAGAGCTCTTGGATATCGCTGGTACATGCTGAACCTTCATAAAAAATTGCCTACGTGATTGCAAACAATCAGTTTGCACAGGGGGTGTTCATTCTAATGTTAAAAATTTAATCGAGGGGTACCACAGAGTTTCTTTCTTGGGCCCCTACTCTTTTGTTATAACATTATTGATTTATCTAACTGCCCTACCGATTCTAAAGTTATTATTTACGCTGACGGTACGACTATTTCCATGTCGGATAAATCATTAACAACGCTGAATATTAAGCTAAACAACGAATTGACCCATGTTGTTAAATGGTGTCTTTACTCAACTTAATTTTAAACCCTATTGAAAATCCGTTAATTGGTTCTAAAACTTCTTAAATTGTGCCCCCCCCCTTCATACCACACGTTTTCAATGACCACCATTACATTCCTTCATTTGACTGTGTGTTTTCTAGGCATAACATTAAACCGTGCCCTATTTATAACTCACTAACCACGTTCTTTTTTTAAATAAGAAACGACATTAGGTATAAGAGCAATCATCGTACTAGTTCATTTCTTTTTCACTTGACGCCTTATTGTTCTTATAGTTTGCCTTCATACAAAGTCACATAACCTATGGCATTACACTTCGGGTAAATACATAAAACTCTTATCTTTCATTTATTCAGGACACCTAGAATCAGATCATTCGCATTATTACCAAAGTTCAATTCATTCTAATGCTACCTCACTGCTTCGAAGTTACTCCATTCTTACTGTGTCTGGCTTGTTTTGTTTTCTGTAAATCAAAAACTAAACAACAAAACAAGCAGTGGGAGTGGGGATTAACTAATCCTAGATTACTCACTACCACTAATAGTACTAGGTTTCCCCATAATCACAACTTCCTCTTACCTATATGTAAAACCAACTATGGCAAAATGACATCTTTTTCGCGGTGTGTAAATTATAAAATATTATCCTTACACGCTAAAATCACCATCATTGTCATCTTTACCGCACACATTAAAGATGAAATAAAAAATATATTGTGTGAATGGCTTGTCCACAATTATTTTCAATGTAAATGTATGTGCACGTAACTTCTAAATATTTGTAAGTTGAACTTGTAGTCTACCACCTGTATATTTACCTCTGAGCTAATTCTTGTGCCCTTGTTGCACAGAATTGGTAGTAGTTTTTTTTCGTGTTTTTTTTAATCGTTCAATATATACTTTCCATTTGCGCTGTGTAATTTTTTGTTATTATCAGCCGAAGGTCCCGCCGCAGCCACTCGACTTGGGGACCTTTGTCTGCATACCACAAACGATGAACTTTTGTATCTTGAATGAATAATAAACTGAAACTGAAACATGGTCCTGTGCTTGCTGCGGTCACTTGATAGCCGCAAACTTCCTAATCTCATCTACCCACAAAGCGTCGTCTCCCTTTCACCCGCTTGCCTTGTCTTCGAATCCAGTCTGCGATTCTTAGTGAGCAGCGGTTATCTTGTCTTCGTGCTACGCGCACTGCCCATGACAATTTCTTCCTCTGGTTTTCGACTACGGTGTTCCTAACGACAGTAGTGAAGTATTGTAGGCTCAATAGGACATGTGAAATCAAAGAAGACCGAGCACCCTAAGGCTAACAAACAAGAAGAGCTCCGGTGGAGTCTCTCGGAAACACGTAGGTTTCTAATACCACTATGACATGTAGCTTGAACTATACCCACAATGCTACACAGATATATGAAGAAAATGCAAGAAACCTAAAGCAGACCTTCCTTTTGTTGTTAATACCCACTCGCACGGCCCTCCAGGATGAAAATATTAAGGGCCTTGAGCCGCAGGCTGTCCTAGTGCTTATCCTAGGCTACGAAAACCAAATATGGGTTTTCCGACCGAGCAAAAGGGCCAAAGCCCTAAAAAAAAACTCGCTGCCGTAATCCAGGATCACGGAAAAGGGTGTTGAGAAAATGGAGAAGACTCCGATAACGACAAAAAGCATGTCCTCATCTACATATTACCATGCCTTAACCCACAACGCAAACGCTGTATAATGAAGCCCTTTATCTCTCTCGTCTAGCCAAATAATGTTGGCTACAGTATAGAGATTCCGACAACATGACCGGGAGAAGCAACTATTCTCATCATGAAGTGGTTCTACGAGAAAGAAAAAGGGGGCGCTTTGTACTGACACCCATACGGTTTCCCGGCTTATCCCCATCACCATTGCAGTTCAACAATGCTTTCACTGGGACCTATTACTTGAATGGCACCTAGGAAAGTTCACCGTATAGAATGTGTGGTTGGATTTTCATTTAGGAAAAGAAACGCGCGGGCAGACTGGTTTAATATACCTTAGGTTTAATATACATTATGCACCTGCTTGATCAATGTAAGGGAAGATCGATTTGTTCACGTATTGATTCATGAACTTCATTGCACACAGTTTTGATAGCTAATTTTATACGCAAGCTGTCAATTACGAGCAGACCATACCGCCTTGTGTAGCTGAATCTAAAGCTTGATCTGACCCTGAAACAGCGCAGAAGCTATTTGGGCGCAAAGGTTTGTAAAACGAACTGAACAATGCCGTAAAGAACGGAAAGATAAGTAAATGAACGAGAAAGAGAAAATGCTAAGTTGTGCTGAACCCTCCAGCATCGTAAATCAAACGGTCGGAGGTGCAAGGTCACGAGCACTGGCAACACTGCTCGTTGGACAAGCACGCCCCCCACCCACCACGTAGTTTCTCTACTATCTCTTATGCGCCTTAAACTTCCTTCTCTCTTACATCTCTTGCATGGCCCATACCGGCCTCTTAATTTTTCTCCTGTGGTTAGCCATCGACCGGCAGCGATGGAACCAGGGCGGGCCAATTCGTCGCCGGTCAGCCTTCCCCACGGTGGAGGTAAACGCGGCTTCGCTTGGCAGGCGCACTGCAGGCGGGACGGAGTGAAAAGGAGGGCCGAAACTACGAGAAAGAGATGGGAAAGGAGGATTAGGTGCGTAACAAGCGTCGCAGCCGCTTTCAGTTTCGACTGGCGCCTCTCAAACTGCTCTGATCCCTTCCCAGGTCAGCCGGTGCCGCCAGCAATATAGTGACCGCACTCCGTACTCCAGAAAGCACGGCATCTTTTCTCTTCTTCCTCTTTCTTACCTTATTTTCCGTTTCTTTCTTTCGTCATTGAAAGCAACGAAAAGAGGCTGAGCGAGCGAATGGATTGAAAGGGGGTGTGGCAGTTATAGCGGGAAAAGTTATTATTGTTTGTTGGTGTTCGTTTGACCTGGTGTGTTCGCATTTGCGCCTACTTGTATTTCGCTAGAGTGTGCGTAGCCTCCCCCCCCCCCCCCGCCTCACGTAGACATGCCAATGCCATCCCTACCCCTCCCCCCCCACACACACGTTCTGTTTAGCCGCCATAAAGAGAGACCGGAGGAGAGGGATGGTTGTTATGGGGCGCCAAATGGGACATCGTCAAAAGGATGGGAGTCGCGAAGGAGTTTGCGGTGGGTTATTATTTGCTTTCTTTCTTACAAAGGGCCGAAGAAGACGTAGCAAGAAGCAGAGCACGAGTTAAAGAAGTGTGTGGGGGGGGAGGGGGCTTTATGTGAAGGCCGCGTTCTTAGACGCGATTCCCAAAAGGGAAAACCGACTGGCGCCACAGAACACCTATGCGTTCCTGGCGCCACGGTCAGGAAGCGGGCGGCTAGACGCGAAAGAATGCCGAGCGGTGGCTGCTTCCTTTGTAGAGCGGCAGTACCGGCGCCAGCGGTTCGATGACGGCGGCCAAACGGGAAATGCCCTACGGGGCTTTTTCCGAGAGCTAGTTTTCGACGCCTTGATCGCATCGTGCGTGGAAGGCGCGTACATCTTGCTGTTTTTGTTTCTTTTTTTTCCCTTTTCTTTCGCCTTACATACGCTGTTTTAGGTTCGTGGCGGCCTCCACTCAGAGATCTTCCGGAACGAACCGGACGCAACACGGCGGCAAGTGTGACGCAGCGTTCGTAGAAGACAACCTCATCAGATCCCGGTCGCTTACTCCTTGTGCTGCCGATAGTTTCGTGTCGGATGCTCTACGTATCTTGCGTCCTTCTGTATCGAAGCACCTGGGCGGTATGAAAGGCGGGCGAATCGGTTCGCTCTTTGTTTAACTAGGTGCTTTGATGAACTCATAGCTCCCCATTTGATAGAGCTTTCCGGATACAATGTCGTAAACAGATCCTGGATTGCGACATTTTGAGTCCTCGGATGTCAGCACCCAAATCCTGCATCGCGATTACAATTATATTTTCTCTGCATAGAAGGAAAATGATGATTTTTGATGTTTTCTGGCGCAAGGGCCATTTCATGCCCAAAGAGCGCCAGTTCATCTTACCAGAGATATGGACAATGATTGTGATAAGTGGCTGTATGAGGGCCGTAAAATTCCTCGCGCTAAAGTGGGTAAAAACAGAGAATAAAATCATGACCATGCCATGAAAGGTGTGTGGTGTTAATGGACGACAAAACATTGCTGTAATAAAAACGATGGTGGACATGTATGTCATTAGCACATGTGCCTCACTCGTTCACACCCTTGTGTCCAAGGGCCGTGAGGCAAGTGCTTTGTTGAGAGTAGCCACCGCAGTGGAGACCTCTCTGCAGATGTCGTGCTAGGGAATGCCGAGGTATATGATATGAAAAGTACAAATTTCTTTTAAAAACGCTAACATTAGTTTATGAGTAAAAAGTGGTTCCCTACCGACGAACATTGCAGGATGGAGTGGTATCTGTTGTCGGTATAGGGTAACGGAAAGTGTTGTCTTCTCAGCGTGTCTAATTCCTTACACTGGATTAAAATGTGAAGTACAGTGAGTTCTTCTCCACATCTATCACACAAAGGGGAGTAAAAAGGGAGATTGCCTTCAGACAAAAGAAATGAATGTGTTGTATGTGTATGTCCTGTTCTTAACCTTGTAAGGATTACTTCTGTGTGGCGTGACTTTGATACTGGTGGCCAATGACCAAGTTGCGGCTTGATAACACGCAATTTATTATCTGTGTGTGTGTCCCATGTGCTCCTGCCAATAGCTTCCTGAGCCTTTGTTTCAGATAAGGTTTCAAGTCGAGTGCAGAAACTGGTATCGATGTATTGCTAGCCGTTTTGTTGGCGGATCCAGCTAGCTGGTCCACCAGGACGTTGCCTTGAATTTAGCGGTGTCCTGGCACCCAGCAGGCTACAACATGCTGCTTAGATGAGTAGACTGTGCATAAGAGCGAATAAAGCGAGACAAGGACAGAGTTCTTGTGCTTCATAAGAGTTTTCAGAGCTTTTACTACGCTGAGGGAGTCTGTATATATTATTGCCTTCTGTAGGAACCACGCCGCTCTTTCGGCACCAAGGGCACTGACGTATCCATTGCCTCCTCGGAGGCACTGGATGCCCGCACGTGTGAGCTGTTAGTTCGAATTTAGGGGCCTCGCCTAAAATCGTGTGTACTTACAAATAACGTGTATACTTACAAGTGAGCTGGCAACCCCACATTCAGAAACGACGAGCTGCGTTACTTTGAACAGTAGTATTGTCCTGAGGAGCAAAATGCGAACACGTGGTTCTCCACTCTGGAGAGCAAGTATCACCACAACAACCACCACGACTTCCGCTCAACCCCGCCCCTCCACCCTCTTTTTTTTGTCGGTGTTGGATCCTCAAATCAAGGCAAGCTTCGTAAAGAATGCTTCCTAAAAAAAAACGAAACTATACGTGCTGCTCACTACAGCCTTGCTTTTTTTTCGTCCAGGATTTCTCGATGCAACGCTTCGAAGTAAACAGCTCCTGGATTGCAAGGATAGCGGTCCTCGGATGTCATCATCGCCCAAATCTTACATTGTCTTAAGAGGGCATTAGGCTTTTGCGGGACAGGTCTGACAGAGTAAAGATCTGGGGTGCACTTGGTGCCTCCTTAAGATTAAAAAAGAAGCACCCCCGCCCGCCTTCCAATCCTTTTGTAAAGAGTTCTAGAATGCATGAAAAGATGTCTTCTAGTTCCCTGCTTAATACGAGGAAACAAGAAAAGTACTTCGTTGTGCAAGGTGTTGGTGCATGTAGTATTAGATGCTTCTAAATGCAGCAAGAAATGTAAAAACTCACAGTCACGCTGCAACTCCTATGAGTTGAAATAGTTTAGAGCAGTTGAATTTCAACGTGTTTGATGCACTTTCGGCAGTTTCCGTACTCTGAAATTTCGGCAGACTCCGTCTTAACAAACACACGTACGTTAATGGTTAAAATATCACTTTTATTTTGCCTGTGTGCTTGCGCTGTGGCCTGGGCATTCCGTGGAAACTCGAACGGTCTCTTCCTGCGTTTCACGAGGCATCATGACTTTTTACTTAAAGAGAAAACGACGGTTGCTGACAGAAGGCATGCCACATGATAAAAGAGAAAACAGAAAAGCTCACTCTTGGAATTTCTGGCTACCGAATTATTTTAGTAGTTTTGATGCGCCATTAGTCAAGAAACGACGGACGCGTGTGTGGGAATGGATGGTTCATGCGATCTATTTTCCTATTGTCAGTCATCGTCAGCCCATTTAGCGTCCACTCTAAGAGGCGAGCCTCTTCCAATAATCTTCAATCTTCCCGCGCCCTGCGCTGAGTGAATGTATTTAGGCTTCCAAACTGCTAAATTCGTCATTCCACCTAGCCCGTTCCATCGCAGGTGACCAACGTTTATCCATCATACTCATGATGTCACCTGGCAACGCTATATACTTCATTCCCTTCCGATGATCTCTGTTTGTTCTCTTACCCACTGTTATGCCTTTCTATCTGTTAAGTCTAACGCATGTCGCCAATGTTTTCGCAGAGCTCATTAGAGAGAGGGAGATGGAAAAATTTCGACCTGACAACTGTAGATAGCCAATGGTTGGATAATATGCTCAGTAATGAACACTTTGTGAAAGCGGAACAAATAATGGGAACTTAGTCATCTTTGGCGAGCGCACAAATTGATAAAACATAGAAGAAGGGAACAGGACTAGTGTTGTCCTATGCCCTTTTTTTGTGTTGATAATTATCAATACGAGCGCTACCCAACCATAAATAAATTCCAACTCACCCCCGTTTCTGTCTTACTACTCTAATAGGAAGTGCTGTTCGCTACAAACACATAAATAAATAAAAAACAGGCCCTCCTTAAAGTTGACTACTACCCCAGTGTGGTCATCGAAGCCTTGGTGCTTTTATTCTGAGTTTCGCCCCTTGGACTCACCACCGAACAAAAAAAAAAGTATAATAATTATACTACGATAACACTGCTTGCTAAGCTGAACAGTTCGCAGAACATATTTAATATGCAATTCGCAAATAGTAAGTGCTTCTGCTGCGTACGAAAACTTGGCGACATCTTCATATTGCTGCCCGTGGAGCGTAGAATAAACCTGAGACTGCGTGTGTTCACGTGTGTACATATTGCCTACGCAGTCTGACTGCTCCCCCCCCCCTCCCCTTCTACTTTGTGTACAAGAAACTACTCGCACACTATTAAACAACATGAGTTGCGTGTTTATTACGCCTTCGTCACGGATCGCATCAGTGCATGTTAAGATAGTCGAGGTTTTAAATGTGAAAAAATAGCTTCCAGAAAACAACGATGATACCACACAGGAGCCAGTGATTACAGCTATAGATGGTGGGCTGAAGTTATCGTTCAAAGAGCGCTCCGGTTGTGATAGCCGTCACACACGCCAAAAGTGTAGACAGATGGCCGACAGAAGTATCGATGTTTTAGGAAAAAATCCAACAAAAACTCACTCGCAGGTGAACACTGATACGACACACACACACACACACACACACACACACACACACACACACACACACACACACACACACACACACACACACACACACACAAAAAAAAGAGGGCGCGAATATTTGCCTCGCAAAGGGAATTCCACAAATCCGGCTACACAGGGCTGGCTTCTGAGGTGCCGTGAGCTTATTTTTTGTTGATTTTTCCCAGGGGGAATAATACGGGCGGCCGCTCGCTGGAAAGCACCGAAGAGAGGCAGCGCGGCAAAAACGAAGTGAATGCCGATCCGGTCCTCGCTTCGAAGGCATCCCGCCCGGCGCCGTGGAGGCGGTTGCCAAGGCGACGCCCCACTGCCGCTTCTCGCAGTTCCCTTCGTGGTTTCTTCAGCTGGGACGTCCCGTGTGTGGTCGATCAAAGCGATGCTCGTACGGATGCATTAGTGCCAACGGAGTGGGGTCTCGGAACAGTGCTGTCAGAACTAATTGGAGGTTAAGATTCTAGGTAGAAGTAGGCGTAAAACTGCGCGCGAGTTGATGAAAGCATATTACATTAGGAAGAAAAGTGAAAGTTGTATCAGCGAACCGTTGGTGACGTTGTACTTATCGGAGAAGAAATTGTTCGATAGCTGGATAGCGTAAGGCTGTGTGAAGACTGCGCATGTCTGTATGTTGTTACTTAATCTGGATTTGTGCCCGGTCTACTTTAGTTGGAAGCACCGCTTGTGCTTGTCGTTGAGTGTTTCTTTACTTTGTGTTTGTGTTATTTGCAGCCAAAGCATGTCAGTAATCAAAGGGTCCTGCTCATGTGTCGGAGTGTTGTAAACAGGACTGTAGTGATTAGGGGCTTTTAGCTTGTACGTATGCTTCTTTACGTTAACGTGTTACCGGATACCGGTTTGCGTTTACCGTCTTATCGGAACGCATACCTTTTGAAGTTTTAGCTCTTCGTACGTAAACTTTTACGTAGTTCATAAACGCGTTAACCTTTACGTTTTCGCTAACCGCAAATGGTGATTATAAGTTCGTTTAAACTGCAGTCAACTTCCATAAGAATGAATCACCGTTGCGGCAAAGTCATGAGACGTTTGTTTGTCGTGTACAGCATCCTCGTTATGCATAAAAGGGTAAAAAATACAACGTTACTGCTACGATGGTGTCAATATTTTGTGACACTTCGTGCAACCACAGTTATGAAGACGTTGTCTTGAACATAGTATTTTTGGGGTGGAAATTAATAAAAAATTGTAATAACGCTGCGGCGTGGTTTTCGCGCCAGACGTACAACGCACGATGTTTCTGCAGTAAGAATTTTGTGATTACCTGGTTCATTATCACTTATTCCTTCCCTTATTCATTAACGAGGGTCTCGTACTGGCAGACTCGGTGCCTTAGGACGTATACGAGGGACTATTGGTCAGTTGCCAGCTCGAAATAAGTTCACGTGCTACGTGACGCCACACAGGCTCATAAAAGAGTGTGCCACACCCGCCGCTATGGCTACAGATGGCGCTGACTGACACTCTCACGTTTAAATTCACATATATACCCAATAAAGTGGATGGAAGGATAGCCGCCGTGGTAGCTCAGTGGTAGAGCATCGAACGCGTTATTGGAAGGTCGCGGGTTCGGTTCCTGCCCTCGGCAAGTTATCTTTTAACCCACTTTTCTTTCTTCACATTTACTTTACAATTTGGTCTAATAACCTCCCCTATACGTTCCTTGGCATTATTGTCTGCTGGATTTCATTAATATTGTGTAAAAACACGGAAAAACGAGCCTTTAAGTATACACTTCTTTCCCTTATATATATATATATATATATATATATATATATATATATATATATATATATATATATATATATATATATATATATACACTCGTGGTTTGGCGTATAGATGGCGCTGACTGTCGCTCCTACTTCTAAAAATTCACAGATAAACCCAAAAAAGTGGATGGAGGGAGTGCCGCTGTGATAGCTCAGTGGTTAGAGCATCGAACGCGTAATTCGAAGGTCGTAGGTTCGATTCCTGCTTACAGTTGGTAATTTTTTCATCCACTTTTCTTTCTTCTTATTTACATTGCATTAATGTTAATAACTTCCCCTGTACATTCCTTGGCATTACTGTCTGTTATATCTCATTATTATTGTGTTAAAAACACGGAAAAACGAGCCCTTAGGTATACACTTCTTTCCCTTATATATATATATATATATATATATATATATATATATATTAAAGCGACTGCCCACGTAGGCATTCCTGATAGGAACCCTATAAGCAACCAGTATCAGTACTTATTGTGGCAGATTGAGGGAGGTCCACGGGCTATTATATCCCACCGCGTGTTTCAACCACTGCATCAAGGTTCTCCATCGTGCTTCCATACATGACGCGCCGTATAGCTCGAAAGGCACGGGCAAGGAAGGAGGCGTAGCCGAAACGTATTCCAGAGCACGGACACATAGCGCACCCATATCACAACACGTGGTGGACGTGTGCGAAGGCGCGGCGCGGGCATCGCCCACCGTTCGCCGTAATTGCGCGGATTCGGGATCACCTGGGTGTCCACCCACTGGCCGTCGAGGTTCTTCCCACAGCTGAGTGTGTATAATACGGCGCTCGCAGAGGCCTAAGCCGATCTCGGTGCAACGTACATTTTCTTTGCGGCCTGCCCTTGTCTGCCACTGGTACGACGGGTAGCGATGCGCCGAGAAGTGGGTGCAGCCGGTACTCACGTTGCACCCTTCTGGCGCCCCGAGCACCCGTTTTGTATCTGCGGCGTACCGGGGCTAAAATGACGTCGCCCGCGTGTTCTACAGGTGCGCTGGCCACGCGCGTATGCCAGGATCGTATTCGCGCCCGCGGCGAGCGACTGGTGTAAAGGGAAGCGTTCAATTTGCTGCTGCACCCACGCGCCAATGTGTTCGCTGCAAGCGTATAGTGGCCGAGGTGTGGCTGAGAAACAAGCGCCGAATTGTTTTGGTGACTCCCCATTAGTAACTGGAGCGCGCTGCTTCCTCACGCAGTAGTGCCATGCCCTGGTGGGCTCGAAGGGGCTGGCATATACGTATACGACGCGTATAGAAGCTGCACCAGATTGCGCAGAGCTTCTCCATTTTCCGCGGTGCGGGTGCATTGGCCATGCCTTTGAAGTTTCAACCGGAGTAGCCGGAATATTTCATAATGACTGATGTGCAACTTTCCTGGCGGGCTGAAATTCCAAGCAAATTGCTGTTAACAATCAATGTCAGTTAGAGAGTTAGCGAAGATCAATAACGCAATTGAAGCACATTCTGCCCAATTTTCAGCACAGGGTGTTAAGCGTGAAATCTATACGATCATATGGCAAACCGTAGTGAAAAATCTTTATCATTTGGGTTTTTTATTGCAAATTCCCTCGTGGATTTGAGTCGCATTTGGGTTGCGCCATGGTCGCTAATGGATCGCAATTTTAGACCACAGAAGTGTGACAACTCAGCAGCCTTGTTAAGACGGCATGTGTACGTGAAAAAAGCCCTTTTTTCTGTATAAAGTGATGTTTGGTTTGCGTGAATAATAGTGCCTCTTTGGATTCTTCATATTTTTACTGAATTTAATATCTGTCACGACTCACTGATTCTGACTTCTACAAGTTTCTTTTGAGGTTCATTTTGTTTTTTATAAACCAATTAGGTTCCATAATTTATTTATATTAGGCACAGATAAATTATATAATCCCCAAAGATCGGCAGGCAGCATGTAGAAACGTAGTCAGAAAAGAAACTACTTTCGCATCGAGGAAAAGTCAGCTGCAAACTTGTTCTGTATGTATACCATTGAAATTATTGCAAAAGTTTCGAAATGCCCTGTTCGTTCAACTTTCAAGTAACTACGTATGAAAGTTTGCAGGTCTGCTGCAATGAGGTCTCACATTTTGTATTATTAGTATTGATGATATATTTGCTATAAATATCAGGACGTTTATTTAGAGACAGCAAGATAAGCACGTTGTTTAGTTCTTAAATTCTCAATAATTCAAAATTGCCGAAACTAAAGTCTCTGCAAGATCTGTGAAAAACAAAAACAAAAAGAAATTGGCAGATCCCACGTACAGTGGAAATCGATGATATGCGAGGCACGAATGATAAATGTTGGTATGTCACTTTCAAATCAGCCCAACGTTACGAGGTGGAGGTAAATGATGCCGTATATGACTTCCGTGTCATGATTATCATGTTTTAATGTGTCGTTTACCTTCGTCATCTATTCACGTCACGTGATACCAAATTTGGTATATGTGGAGCCAGTGAAATGCCCACGAGCACGCTATGAGCGTAGTACGTTGTCTTGTTCTTACATGACAACGCTTGTCAGGAAAACCATGTTTGTACCAGTCATATATTTCGTCATACATTGACGTCACGTAATACCGAATTATCATATGTGAAGCTAGGGAAACGGCCGTGAGCGCATCATCAGTGTGGCATGTAGTAGTGTTGTTACATGACACGCATGTCTTGATTATCATGTTTGGATGTGTCATTTACCTTTGTCGTCCACTCGCGTCACGTAATACCGAGTTTGGTACATGTGAAGCTAGCGAAACGGCCGCGAGCACATCTTAAGCGTAGAATGTAGTCATGTTGTTACATGACACGCATCTCATGGTTATCATGTTTGCACTAGTATCATACTTTCGCCATCCATTCCCGTCCCGTAATACCAAATTTTGTATAAATGAAGCTAGCGAAACGGCCGCCAGCGCATTATCAGCGTGGCATGTAGTCATGTTTACATGACATGAATGCCATGACTTTCATGTTAGGGTCTGTCGCTTGTGTTCGCCATGCAATCATGCCATACCAAACCAGTTTTGCAACATGCCATCTGAACGAAACCATACCGCAAGAGCTGCAGGACCATGAAATGTAAAACATGACATTAATGACATACATGTCATCATTTTCATGTTATGACGAGTCAAATATGTTACTCATACGGTCGTGTTATGCCATGCCAAGTTTGGTGTCGATACCATTATCGAAACGCCCAGGAGAGCTAAAAACCGTTGGTGGACAGACAGACAGACAGACAGACAGACAGACAGACAGACAGACAGACAGACAGACAGACAGACAGACAGACAGACAGACAGACAGACAGACAGATAGATAGATAGATAGATAGATAGATAGATAGATAGATAGATAGATAGATAGATAGATAGATAGATAGATAGATAGATAGATAGATAGATAGATAGATAGATAGATAGATAGATAGATAGATAGATAGATAGATAGATAGATAGATAGATAGATAGATAGATACGCTCAAAGTCGCCGAAGTTCGTTTAGAAATGCTTCGCATTTAAAACAAAAAGAGCGACACCTGACAGCGACAATCACCAATAGCATATGACAAGAAGTACCCTTGGTTGTCATACATCGCAGCGTGTAGTCAACTTTAGAACAAATTAGGTGACACTTTAGGACCACTTGTAAAAAAATTCTTAAATTACAACTGAAGATGTCATGTTCTTCAACATCCGTGAGGGTTGTGAAGGCTCCACGAAGTACAAGAAATATAAAAACGTTTCTTCACAATGGCTCAACGGACTAGTTTTGTTCACGCTCTGAATCGGGGGTCTCTGACTTGTCGAATACTCTCTCGCAATATTGCTAATTTATGGGTAGGTGGATAAACAAGCACTCTGGTTCACTCGCAATAAGGCCTTCAAGCAAAAAATCAAGATATAAAATACAACCCGGTGTTGCATGCTCCCGATGAAACTATAAATTCCACAAACATCGAAAAAAGAAGACCACGTATTCTGCATTCGAGCCATATTTGCCACACATTGAGTTGTCTTTGTAGCACTGTTTTAAAAACCCATTCTTTCTTATAATGCGGTGGAAAACTACAAAAAAATAACTGTGGTACGGTGTGAAGTAGCATACGCAGTACGAAAGATGAGAAAACAAAATTAAGGCAGATTCACCTCATTGGTGACAAGCCTGAAAGAGGAAGTTCGAAGATCAGCCTTCTTTCTTTCTCTTCAGTTTTCTTTTTCTTTCCTCCTCTTCATTTTTCTTGTATTCTCTTCAGTTTTTTTCCTGTATTTTCCCTCTTTATTTCTATTTTTGTTCCTGCTTCCTACTTTCTTTATATCTTTGTATATTTTCCCTTGCTTTTTCTTTTTAAACGCAAAAGCGTTTTATGCCGGAGTCCACCATGCACTGCTCCAATTACGTATTTCTGTCACGCATATGACGTTGTGAGATATTTACTAACACATCGCAAATAAAGAAAATGGCCTCGTATGTGCATGTTTCACTGCAAATGTCATCAAAAGGCGATAGTCTTTTGTCTGGAGAGAGTGAATAAAACGTTAATTTTATGTTCTGTGCGAGAAAGTCGGTGAATAAAATTCTTGGGGCACTGCGTTAGACATGGGTGCAATCTGGCAGCAATCTTGGAAAACGGAAGGATGGCTTCTGTTATAGCGAGTGCGCGGCGTGTGATCTCGCCGGCTACAAACTATAGGAGGCAAGGCCATGGGTAGGCGGCAGCACCTTATAGTCTCAGCAAAGCGTAGGAAACACTCGCCTTTCTGAGTATAACGTAGCATTGTCAGCGCAGCGTAATGAACTCTAAGTTCCGCAGAATTACTTATGTATGGCTTTTATAAGAAAAACAAACACACCACACAGTATTGACGTGTTGATATTGTGCCAAAGATATGCACAATATTTGATTTTTAAGCGACGATGTCCAGAAGTGGGAAGGCAGAGACCAGATCAAGATTAGTTGGCGTTGAGGAAGAGGTGGAACTGTAGCCGTTTCGGTTGACAGACAAACTAGTCGACCAACAGACAAAAAAAAAAACAGACAGACAGAAAGGCGAAAATTGTTTCTTTAACGTATTCTAAGTAAGAATCTCGTTTTTAAAACGGGTATACGAAAAGCTTCGCGACGAGGCGTTGAACCAGCGACTTCGCGCTCCTCAGCGCACAACGTTATACACTAAGCCACAAAGCGAATCTTCTCCCACGTGTTAACGGCCGGTTATTTATATACAGTGTGTACTGCTGCGAGTCGTTTGAGCCCAGAAACTTCAGCGCGTTTTCGTCATCAGCAGCGAGATGGCACAACGGGCGCGCACTGGACGTGCGTGCTCTGAAAGTCATCGTTCCGCGCCTGCCGTCGCGTCACTATACATGGGCGCGCGCCTGCACATGTTGTGGTCAAAGTGCGTATAGATGTTCTCTAACGTGGAGGCTCAGTCGCGCGTGCGCGTATCTCCAGATTCGCGCGCTTTGTACCTCTTGTGCCTTCCGCGCATGTCTGCTTTGAAGTTGCAGTAACCAAAACGGGTGGTGCCACCAAATTTGTGGCATGCATGTTCTTTGCTGTAAGTGTTTCCTTCAGCTCCAGGAAACATGATAAACACACCAAGATTCGTGTATTTTGGCTAAATAATTTAATATTGCTATACTTATGTGGACCATTTCCGGTTTCGCGGTGCCGAATTGGGCAGTGACGTCGATGCATAGGTGGCTTGGTCACGTGACCACACAAGGCTGCGATGCACTTTGTGTTGAGTTTCGTCTGCTCTCATACACACGTGACACACCAAGCGCCAGCAAAACAAACGCGCTGGCAGTCGCCATGGCCAGCTGCAGTAGCATCGAGGCAGTGGCAAGGCACAAGGCAGCAAGAAGGAAACAAAGTGGCGATGTTCATATCGTCTGTACAGAACGTGGACGAGGAAGCAGTCGAAGCTAAATGGACCGGCCTTTTAGAGACAAATTTCACCGGAAACACGTCACGAAAATGCGGTGGCGCTGTTGTCGTGCGTTTGGTTTCGCTTGGTAGGCAAAAGTCGTGGCGCCAACCGCAGTGGCTGCTGTGTGTTCGCTGGTGCGTGCGCTCTTTGTGGCCGTGCAAAGAAAAAAAAAATAAGAGTTTTGTACCGACGAACTTTTACGGTAATTTGCATGGAAACGTTCAAAAAAGATGGACCAGGTCTTTTTTCTTTTTTTTTTCAGTTTCCTGTTGATAAAAATTGTCGCCGATCAGCCGCAGCTATGAAACGTGAGAATTCGCTTTCGAGGCTACCTCACCGGCTATGTTTTGGAGCGACTTATCCATAAAAAGCGATTAGCTATCTCAAGTGTTAGAATAAGCCATGGAATTGCGCTTTTTTTAATTAGCCGTGGAGGTGTATCAATCACGTTTACGTTCTGGATAGCATTGTCATATGCGAAGCATTTCTCGTGTGTTGCGGATGAAAGCGTGTTGCGGATGAAATAATCACCGAGGTCGTTCTGATCAATTGCATGAATAACTTCTCCGGCACATTTATTGTATGCGATGATTTACCGCAACGATTCATGACCACGTATTTCTCCAGCGCACATTTGCATAATATACTCTAGAGCCTCTTGCTGCACTGGGTCTGTCCATGCATTGGTACAAATTAAAGTGTTCACACGTGACGCAGGGTGCAATAACGACGATATTTCGCAAACGAGCTACATTTCCGCAGTTAAGGTACCTCATATGTTTGATGAGGTTCTCAAAGCTAGAGTTACACGTCAACTTTGTTCATAAGTTCATTTCAGAACCCCTCTAAAGTGACTGCAACTTCCTCTGTTTCAGCCGCCGCTTGTAAACATGCAAGAGGCGTCCCGACGCGTTGTCCTCGAAGACAGCTTGCGCACCTGCTCCGTGACGTCATTCGGCACCGACCGTGTTTACAAACATGAAATAGATCTTGAGCGGAGCTGTTTGACGCGCGGTGTCTCTGAACAACGCGTCGAGTGTCTTTTCGAAAGAGCTCGGAGTCCTTGACGGACGCACACAATGTCTCTGCAAGGGACGCCACCACACTCGTAACAGCAGGCATGCTACTTCTTTCCTTGTTCACAAAATGCGTTTTGGAGATGGCGGAGGTCACCCCCGTCACTACAAATCTGGGGTGACGTCACGACAACTGCCGTTGCTTCTCCTATTCTGAAACGTCAGTGATGCTGCACAAGCAGTTTGCCTAGATCGCGAGAGTGAGCATTCAGTTACACTTTTAAAAGTGAATTAAAATATATTCTACGCGTTTGCTGTGTCCGACCCTTTGTGTAGAGATTCCTTGCATACAGAGCAAACCCACAACAGGCTTGGGATAGCCTGGAAATTTGGTGTCGCCACCCCTTTAAGGAGACTACGAACGTCGATTTGTCCGCTACCGCAGCCACGTTTACGAAAGGGGCGTGCTGCTCACACATTAAGAAGTCAGAATTGCTCACGCTCGTTGTGTATACCTGTGTGTGTTCATTTCATGCAACTTCCTTTCTGTTTGAGCAGCGTGCTTTAAGTGTCGAATTGTGACACTTGTTCGTCCGCGTTTGTTCTGTGTATACGTATGCTCATTTCATGCGTGTTTTCAATTGAGATGTGTTGTTCAAGTTTCCAGTGACTTGCCGTTCTTCGCGTGACATTGTTCACGTGACATTGCAATTGGTTGTTTTATAGCGTGCATTCTTTGCCCCTTCGGACAAAACAACGCCCAGTGAACGCTCAACTACCTCTGCGAGGAAGTTTTACTTCTGTATTATACCGAATCCCAAGAAGATGGATCAGTCACTCTTTTTTCTAACTTTATATTTTGTTTTCCTGACGTTATGCCAAGCCATGAAAGCATGCGAGAGCATACGATAGCCCCAGGCCTTAAAGTTCTGCTACTTGAAAAACATGAAGAATCATTACTTCGAAGTGCAGGTCCGCGAATTAAACAAGCGCATGCATATGTCTTCTTGATTTCTTTGTCTTCTGAAATCCGTCTTCAATTTATGCGCACATAAATTAAGTACGATGATTCACCAACTCAGCTTCCTTGCGACTTTGACGATCTTCAGTGTGCAGTCCTATTTTGTGCAGTTCCACAATGAACCATCATATTCTTGCCCAGTTAGCCATGGATCTGCAACAAAAAGCACCTTTTACTGATATTTTTTTAATTGCTAGAGTGGCTTTTATGGTAAACAATCCTTTCGTAGAGCTTTCTTTCAAGTCTGAAAATTTCGCTTGCACATGCGCAGGATCTGGGCGGTGTTTTAGTAACTTTTACGAAGTCCACTTTCAGTAGCTTTTCATTTACGTCTTTTAAAACATGTTCGAAGCACTGTTCCGCTCTTACAAAAACACCTGCTCTCGGATGTGTTCATCGTTAGACAAATTTTATGCTGATATACGACGCCGAAAACATTTCAGCTAAAACCAAACTTGATGATATATGAAATGACGATTCTTTATGACACGACAGCGAAACAACGTTGCAGCGGCTTGCACTGCGTGTCCTTCTGCAACTTGATTTCTCGTTCTCACTGTTTTCGACATGATACACGCAAATCAAATAGCCCAGATAAAAACTCTTCTGACTTTTTTTTTGTCAAATGCTGTCGGGCCTTTCACAGGCTATTACAGGGAATGGGTCTAGTGATACACAGGGGAAGTACATTGTACTACAAGTGAAGCTGGACAGTTATAATACCTAAAAACAACAAGATGTCGTAAGTCTCGTAATCAAGAAAGGAATGGTTACAGTGTGCGCTAAATCAAACTAGACTATAATGACAAAAAAAACAATTTGTAAGCCTCGTAGTCAAGATAGCAAAAAATGAAGTTAAAAAACACCACTATATATATGTTACAGCGTACAAAAATACTCCTCTACTCTGCACAAAACTTTCTACGATATCCGTGGCATTAATAAAATACCTTGAGGCGACGCATTCTATAGTTCAATGAAACCAGAAAAAAAAATAAAAATTTGAACGTGTTGCAGCACGTGACGTATTGCCTGAGCTTCTTCGCATGAGAATTTCTACGGGAATAGTGATGCGGTGGTTTCAAGTGTTCGCGTTTGTCTATGTTTATGCGATTGTTATAAAGCGAAAAAAGAAATTTCATCGCTGCCGCCCGCTGCCAGCAAGAAAACTTATGAAATACAGAGGCATTTTTAAAAGAGTAGTGATCTTATCGTTGCGGGAATATTTTGAAAAAATAAAATGTAGTGCTTTATTTTGGATTCTTTATACTCTCTTTCCAAGATATATTTGATAGGGGTTCCACACTATACGACCATATTCAAGAATGGGACGCACTAGAGTTTTGTAGGCTGTTAGCTTGGCGGATGCAGGAGCCACAGCTAACTTTCTGCGCAGAAACTCAAGTGTTTTAAATGCTTTTGTGCATGTATTTTTGATTTGAACATTCCGCCTTAAGTTACTTGTGATGGTTATACCCAAGTATTTTATAGACTCTGTTCGTGTGATATCAGAGCCCGCCATTTTAAAAGTGAATGTATGAGGTAATCTCTTATGGCTAATAGTCATGATATTTGTTTTGTTGATATTTACTTCCATACCCCAGGTTACACACCATTCAGTATTTTATTTAGAGACGCATTTAAAAACATTTGATTGTTCAAACGACGCACACAGGTGCACATAACCAGGTAATCTGCAAATAAACGCACTTTTACGCCTTGTTTAACACAATTATGTCATTAATATAAATAAGGTGCAATATTGGACCTAGCAATGATCCTTGTTGTACCCTCGAGAATACTTCAAGTAAATCGGAGTTAGTATTCTTAAATGAGACCAATTGCGTACAATTGCACAGATAGACAGTAATTCAGGCTATTATTTTCATGCAAATATTTCCAACAGACCTAAGTTTTTCAATTACGTAAAATATACTGCATGGTCATATGTTTTTGAGAAATCAAGCAATATGGCGTCAGTTCGGCACCTATTACTATTTGCTGAAGCGAAGTCTTTAGTTATCTCTAGGTGCGTTACAGTAGACAAACCTTTCCTAAAGCCATGCTGCTTTGGACTCAAAAAATTTTTTTTCCACGTGAGCCATTATTTGTTTCTCTTTTTCTTGTCTTTAAGGCAGTTTTGTGAAAGTGTCTGTAAGTGTAATTTTTTCCACAATGGAAGTTCCTAAATACGCAAATATCCGAATTACTTATTCGAAATTGACTGGATAAAACAGAAACAGCTACCCAATTGCGATGCTATGTGTTATAATTTTAAGCCAACGCAGCCAGGTAGCTGCTGGGGGCAAATCTTTAGCCGATAAGTATCATCATTTTAATTCATTCCTTATTCGCGAACATTCAAACCAGAATCTAACTCTTTGGACACGTTCCACATGACCGAGTTGAATGAATTGAACTCGGTCAGATGCTCAGTAAAACTTTTATTCGTTTTTCAAATCTTATCTCTTCTTCCAGAAAAAGTATGGCTTTGTTCGCGTTCAAAAGTACTCCTGAACCATATATAGTTCTTGCCTCCGCTATTGCGTTCATAAATTACTATAAGCTTCAATAAAGGATAGGTATATAATCAACATTGTCGTTTTATTAGTTTGTAAAATACTCTGTCTGAACTTTTGTTTTCGGCATCGCGATGCGCACGCAATGACCACCTTTCATTTTGAAATTTTATTTTATAAATAGTTGTATTTTTATTTTTATGTAAATTCTAAGAGCAGAAAATTCATAGCTAATACACCACAGTTGGTGAAAACCATGATGGCTTGGTGATATTGATCATTGAACTGCACAAACAAACGATAAGAAAACGTTCACCATGAAACCAATTTAGCCTACTAGGTATAAAAAACATCCAAGTGATCTTGATGTTGCTTAGAATATGTCTTTATCAAATACATTTACTCAATATCCCAATATTGAAAATATTGACGAATGAAAGTGACATTGCTTGCAACCGTATGTAATAGGGACATATTTTTCAGTGATCTAAGCGCATTCGTTTATATTGCATAGCCCGATGCCTGCAGCTCACCAACCACCGAGCTGACCTGACAAGCAACAGCTGCATTCGAAGCAAGTGCGCTGGCTGATTGAACTCACCTGCAAGACACATGGGGACCGTGGTAAAGCGCCCACTAAATCTTGTTTGTGCAGTGCACTACACAGTGTCCAGGTGTTATTTTCGGTCCCGTTCTCCTGCGACGCTTCGCCTACAGATCATAGCCACTGCTCAACCGTCAAGCCTTTGCAAACGTTGACATTAGATGCCTAAGTCTTGCCATGTCTACAGAAACTACGTGATACTTTGCTACATTATGTACCGATGGTTGGCTTCTATTAACTTCAAAGATGCACTTCACGTCAGCGCTTTTCTGTCCTCTGATGAAACGTTCATGAGGCAGATCAGCCATGGTAAAAAATAAGAGTAATCAGTGCGAAGAGTGATGTGTAAGAATTTCGTTCGGTAAAAAGTCTACAGGAAAAGAAAAAATGAGTGTGCTGAGTGAGCTATGAACAGGTTCTTAAGAATAATTGATGCTGATGCTTTTCAGAGTTGAATTCGAAGCACGATCACAAAAGAGAAAAACAAAAATCGCAAAAGAAAGCAGTTAAAGGCTGCTTATTCTATATACTATAGGGAAAAATGGCGATTCGCCATACAAAGTGTCACGACATTGCGCAAAGAAAGAATTAACATTGAATAACTGCTGCGAATCGTGGTTTGCTGAATGACGAACTTGTACCTACTCCGTATGTATAAAACTTTAGACGACGGTATTAGAAAACTTTAGCTTGTTCCCGGACCTCTGTCGGTGAAGTGTGACGACATGTGACAATGTTTCAGCTGCGTGATTTACTGGACGCTAGCAACAGAACAACAAAATCCAAATCTTGACTCGCTAAGCAAGTTCTTCGCGCACTGCTACGAAGACCTTTACTCCGACTGCGGAAGTTCACCCACGACCTTTCATGTCACTATGTTTGAATGCACTGCAAACATCTTTCCTTCCTTTGCAGTGTTAACCCGAATGTGTTTTATGCTGGGATCCACCATGGCTCCGCTGACGTAAATCCGTCATAGGACGTTGTAAAGTATATATCAACAGATTGCAAAAAAAAAAAATGACCCCGCATCTGCATGTTCGACTGAAAATGTCGTCGAAAGACAATAGTCTTCCGTGTGGAGAGAGTGAATAAACCGTTTACTTATGTTCTGCGCGAGAAAATTGGTGAATGGGATTCCGGAGGCGCTGCGTTAGAGTTAGTGTACAAGCTACCTTTAGGTAACTAAAGGTAGCATATACAGTATCTCTAGCTGCGTGAGAGATGAGTGCCATCTGGCAGTGATCTCGGTAAACGAAAGACAGGAAGCGTGCGGCATGCACGTGCATTAATGAGTGTCTCGTACTGGCAGACTTGGTGCCGTTAGGTTGTATACTAGGGACGATTGTTCAGCTGCCAGCTCGTAATGAGTTCACCTGCTATAGATACTGGCGCCATACAGGCTAATAAAAAGAGTGTCCCACACTCGCCACCATGGCCACAGGGGGCGCTGACTGACACTCCCACGTTTACATTCACGTATAAACCAAATAAAGTGGCTTGGGGGGGAGTAGCCACCGTGATAGCTCAGTGGTAGTGCATCAAACGCGTTATTCGAAGGTCGCAGGTTCGGTTAATGCCCCAGGCAAGTTATCTTTCTTTACACCCACTGTTCTTTCTCCAGATTTACTTTACAATTTGGTCTAATAACCTCCCCTATTCTGTCCTTGTCATTATTGTCTGTTAGATTATATATATATATATATATATATATATATATATATATATATATATATATATATATATATATATATATATATATATATATATATATATCAAGCGAGTGTCCTCTGTGAATCCAGTGATGAATAGAAATTGGCTTGAGCGGACAAACGTGCGAAAACTTTTATTGCTCCTACGTTTCGGCCGGGGTGCGGCTTTCGTCATGGAAGGCTGGACCCCGGCCTTCCCAGCATTCCGGGGTCCGGCCTTCCCCCTGACGAAGGCCGGACCCTGGCCGAAACGTAGGAGCAATAAAACTTTTCGCACGTTTGTCTGCTCAACAAGCCAATATATATATATATATATATATATATATATATATATATATATATATATATATATATATATATATATATATATATATATATATATATATTGTCATGACCAAGAAAGACGCTGGCGCTTCGGCGCGCAGGTATAGCTAGAGGAAGAAGAGGCAGAATAAGAACCGGTGTTGTCTCTTGCTCTCTTTCAAGTACATCACAATGGCGCAGCCGACGAAGAAGAAGTCATACGTCCCGGCTTCGTCATCCAGGACCGCCGCGATAAGCGCTGCTTGAGGACGGCGTCAAGGCCTCCTCGGCGGCTGCAGTACACGTTACCGGTACCATTTCACAAAGGACGCCATCCACGCGTCCTTGGCTCTGGATTCTGCCGTCAGCGCAAGCCGACAAGTGAACCCTCTACGGGAAGCCACTGGTGCGTGTCTTCGTGGTTCTTCGGCAGTGTGGGCTTCTCCATCCAGGAACGCCGTTCACGCTTCTTTCGCGATGGAATCAACAACCCCGCCGCCGCTTCAGCTGCCGATCAGACCATCAGTGGACGGTGTCCATGCCTCCTCTGTGGTACCAGGACATCACCCAATGGACACTATGCTACCACTTCGCGACCGTAATACGCACGGGATCCTGTCCTTTGGGAATGCCGTTCAAGCTTCCCACGGCCTGCATTCACTGTCCGGTACTCTTCCAACACATGAGCCGCCAAGAAACGCTGTTCATGCTTTCTTGGACGTGCGTGTAACCGCCGCGAGTACTGCTAGAACCACGTACTTGACGGACGCGAACCAAAGCGGTTCAGAAGCCTCGTGCGACAGTGCCGTGGAGCTGCGGCGTACCATCGCACTGCTCCGCGCCGAGACTAACGAACTGACAGCGTTGATCACCGAGCGAGCTCCTACAATGTTGCCAGCATTGTGTGACACTAACGCAGTGTTGGATGTAGCTGCCTCATACGACCTTGAGGCAAGCACACCGGAGCAACGCAGGGAGCTTCGGTCTTCTCTGATCGAGCTCTCACACCAGCTCGACTGCTTCGCGTCGGTGATCTCTGCGTTGCCACCTGCCACCTCACAATCACCAGCCGTCTTCGAACTACCGAAATTCCACGGGGTCCGGATCACCGACAGCTGGGTGGCAACCATCAACGCGATAGCAATGCGTGGGGCCTGGACGGAATCTCAGAATTGGACCGTGGCTGTAGACCGTCTTCGGGAAGGTGCAGCGGCGTGGCACGCACCGGTATGAAGGCTGGAAGCAGCAGTCATGGGCGTAGTGGAGCTGCAAGCTCAGAGCTGCTTTTGGTCGTAATCCTTACCACCTCTCCACCACCACCCCGTCCAACCTGACTGGTATCGAGGAGCAAGCTCCAGAGGCTTTCCACCTCGGGGCTGCAGCTGTGCGCTGCATCTTACCACACGAGAAGTTAGACACTTTGTTGATACCCGAAGCAAGCTCACTGCGGCCAGAGGGTGCTACCGAAGTCGGACCTTTTGAAGGTCCTTGCTCCAACGAAACAGCTGCAGAGAATCATCTCGACTGTGCTGCATTGCCCTTCACCGACGCACCCCCATTCGCACACCGAGCTGAAGTGGAGCAACACCTCGAAGGTCCCTCGAAGCCCTTCAGCCGCGAGTCAGAAAGCTTCTCCGCCTGTCCTACGAATGACGTCAGACGCAGGTGCGACACGCCATTGCTGCTCTCAGTACCCGCTCCGGTACGCGATGCCATCATGTCAGTGGAAGAGGCTAATACCAGTCCTCATACAGCTCAGTTAGAGAAGCCAGCCCCAATACCACCTTTACTGAGGCAAGTGGAGACACCAGCATCGCCTATGCTTGAGCCACCTACGGTCATGGCGCCGGTAGAGCCCAAGGTAACCATTGCTGGTCTCACTGACCAACATCATGAGGAGAAAGTTGGCGCTCAAGATGCAGACAGCAGCCAATACGATGACAGCTTCCCAAAATGTCCTGCCGCAGATACCAAAACCGGCCGTAAATTATGTTCTCTGCCACACATCTCAGAAGTTGCGTACCCATTCTCGACACAAGCCAAGGTACCCAGCGCGTCTTTTGGGATACTCTTTCGGCTACCATCGTCCGGAGTTCAACGTCTGCCGCTGATTTTGCGGCCCGTCCGAAGCGCGCTGTCAGGTGCATGTTTAGCTTCTTCCCACAGAGAGTCTCTGCATGGCCGAGACCGACCACAACGATGCAGCCAGTGCTGTCCACGAGAGACGCTTCCCCTATATATATATATATATATATATGTATATATATATATATATATATATATATATATATATATATAGAGAGAGAGAGAGAGAGAGAGAACGATTCTCTTATACGTAACGTTTTGGCTGTGGCGTGGTTAAAACACGTTAGGCGTAAATGTATTGCGCTGTCATGGCTTTGGCCTTTCCATATACGTACCGGACACGCTGTACTTTCCTGCTTATATATATATATATATATATATATATATATATATATATATATATATATATATATATATATATATATATACAGAGGGAGAGAGAGAGAGAGAGAAATAATGCGAGCGCGGATATCTTGTATACTATCAGTGCTCGTGTTAGGAAACGTTTGTTCCAAGATGCAGCGCAACTATTTTCTTTTAGTAAGCAGCAGTCGCTGCGTGAAGGCGCGCTGACTAACGACTCCATTCTCCGAGGCATTACGCAGCTGCGCTCGTTGTTTCTTTTCCCTAAACATCTGCTGCGGCGGTTTCGAGGACACACTTTTTCAAACAGCTGCGTTGATGTCCGTAACGGAGTCACCACCACCGTGAGAAAGTTTCTTCCATTCCGTTCAACACCAAGGTCTTGCACTCAAGATATTTACGCCGGTGTTTTCCTCGTTGAGACCTTTCGACATGCGCCGACTTGTCGGATGCCCAGTGACCGTGTAGCCGAGCATTCGTTCAGAATTTAAGGTTATTTTTTTCTTTTTTTAGAATAGTTAGGGTAAGAATTTTTTTAACACAGTGATGTAAGTCATCACGAAATCATTCCAAATCAAGCACTGAAATGAATGCAGTTTGATTCACCGTATCAAAAAATCAACGTTTCCTCGACTGTCAAGGCATCGTTTTTTTTTTCGTTAAAAAAGAACTCGATGTACTGACAATAAAACAACAAAAATACTGACAATCTCGATGTAATATCATGAAAAGAAGAACATTGCAAAAATCTGAAGAAAAAAAAAAACTCACGGGGTTTCTCGTCCATACGCCTAACATGACTCGAAGCTATGTTTTCCTCTTCGTTATGTTGCTCTTTATGCGTTTTTTCTTGTCGATAACGCTATCTAGATATTTACGTTCCAAAATCACGATATGATTATGAGAGATGCCGTAGTGGAGGGCTCCGAAAAGTTCGACCATCTGGGGTTGTTTGAGGTGCACTGACATCGGAGAGCACACGAGCCTCTAGCATCTCGTCTCTTTGAAAATTCGAACGATGGGGCTGGAATCGAAACCGCACCTTTCGTGCCAGCACGAAGCCTCACAGCCACCAAACCACAGATATGGACTCATTTTCTTGTCGGTCGATGGTGATAGGAACCCCTCTTCTCCGCGCCATTCCGATGCTTCGGGCTCCTGCCAGGACATTAACACTTAAACCTGGCATGAACATTTTGACGTGATGTAGGCTCGACTTATATGCCATGCACATGGTTGGCTCACGACGGCCACGCCTGCTTGGTACACAACAAAATCAGCGTTGTGCAACATGCGCGCGTGACGAACTCTAAATAGTCAACGGTGATAACTGAAAACTCTTGGCATAAATAGCATGTACGGCATGACTTTCATGGTGCACTCACGGCCGTTTCGTTAGGTTGACATATACTCAAATTAGTATTGAATTACTTTACTGTATGACGATGATAAATTACCGGCGATAGCGTTAAAATGATATACACGCCATGTATTGCGTGACTTACATGTTACAATCATTGTGCACTAGCTGTCATTTAACTGGCTTAATATATAACAAAATTGGTAATGTTTGACGGGACTGTGTGACAAATACCAATGACCGGAGATAACACAAAATTCCTGCCCTGAATGCCATGTACGGCAAGACCATGGTCATGATAAGCTTAATCCCGTTTCGCTAGCTTCATATGAATGCCGAAATAGGTGTTGTGCAACAGTACAGAATGAACGGACATAAATTTCAGGACGTATTACAAAAATTAATAAATATATGTGATATCCAGCATTGGACTTATATATTGAACAAGCGGAGAAATGTGGAAAAGTTACAGCTCTGTAGTGGTGAAGTTAAGTTGTGAAGGCGGCCATGACTTACATCTTACGTGCCACGCTTATGGTGTGCCCGTGGACGTTTTGCTAGTTTGGTATGTACCATAACTGAGATGGCGTGGCACGACTTAGTGGCGAACACTAATAACAGGTGGTGACTTAAGGAAAGCAGGGAATTTTTATCCTGTACAGCATGATTTACATCACAGGCTAACAGCCAATCTAAGAACTGGCTAACCTCCCTGTCTTTCCGCTTAAACTTTCTTCCTCCTCACAGGCTAACGGAGCACTCGTGGCAGTTTCACTGGCTTGATAACAAAATTTGTAATACGTGACATGATTGGCGAACATAACTACAAGGTGTTAACATAAAAATTATGACATAGATATCACGTATGTCAATATTTACATGAGAAACAGTCTTGAAGCGCTCGGAACCGCTTGATTCACTTGATATATAGAGCGAAATTGTAATGCAAAGACAGGGCTGCGTTACCAACCTAAGTGACATACCCTAACATGAAAATTACGACATGAATGTGATCAATTGAACGCAGCAGCGCTAGTGTTCACTTGTGTTTCCATTTGTTGTTTCTGTTTGTATGATCAGTGTGTGCTCAATTTGTCTGTGGAGTTGTGTATATGTTGTGTACCGCTTACGTTACCACCCCTCCCATTTATGTGCATTACCAAGTGTGTTCCGCAAAGGGAATGTCCAGCGCTGCTAGGAGAGTGCAATGGAAGTAGCGCGCGCAGCCGTATATAGATGAAATAAATAGATGAATCTCGCACATTGTGCCCCTGTATGAGTGCTGCTTAAACTGTGACACGTTTTCTTATTCAGCTCAGTAGATGCGACGGACCCAGGCGACTGTGGTAGCAGGAGAAATCGACCATAAAATCGGCTCTTGGAGTTGGCACATTCAAGCTTACTCCTCGTATAACAAAAAAAAGTTAACAAAAAAAAATCTGTGAACGCAGGACGAAACGAGGACAGCACCCGTCCTCGTGGCTTGTTCCTCCGTCCTGTGTTCACGCTGTTTATTTTTTCTTAATCTTTGAGTGACGTATCGGCTGGTCCCCTTTTCACCGCTTACTGCTTGCACAATGAGCGTTTGGTGATACCACGATTCCGCCTGAACGCAGATCGCTCGAAGCCCTTAAAAAGCAGGTTGCTGTATATCAATTAAGGCACCGAAGCCACGCTGCCCGCCACACTGCACTGCGGACGGAGGTGCGGCGAGTTACTGCGGGAGATCAGACGCAGGAGAAGGCCACAGCTCGTACATACTGACTCGCGATCGCGAATGAACGTCGTTGTCGACGTCGTCATCTTCGTGTCGCCCTTCACCAAAGCAGCCGTCAGCGGGCGTCCTTCCCCTTCGTTTCGTCAGCTGCTGCGCGCGGCAAGTCTCCGCCAATCGCCGACCGTGGGAACGGCAGCCTAATCGAACTCCTCTCGCGTGTCTCTTATCGGTCGCCGCGTAAACAGTGGCTGCTGGCAGCGTCTCATCTGTCCCCCCTCCTCTGATCGGGTGGGTATGCACTGCAAGTGTGTAGAGTGTGTATACACCATCGGGCAAGGCTGCGTGCTGTAACTTGTCTGTGCTGTATACAAGGGGATTATGTGCTTGTTTGGGGCCGACGGCTTTCCTGTGAAGTGGCGGCGACGGCGGCGCTGCCCTATATCGGCGCAGGTGTTTTCGATGCTTGGGACTTGCTTGCCTTTCACTTTCCGCATGATATTCACGCACGTGGTTGGGATATAGAGTTGTTCATTTCTTCGCTTCGTGTTGCATGACAAGAACTGGGTAAACTGCTTCAGCGTACCCTTCAATGCGCGGCGACACACACAGCGAGGCTGTGCGGCCCACGTAGGCCAAATGTATCCGTTTAATTGAATTACATTTGGCTTGTCCCTGTCTACGGCTGTATAAAGAAAACAAAACGAATAAAATTTTTTGTCTAGTCTATTTTTTTATTAAATAGAAGATAAAGGATACTAGAAGGAATGACAAGTCGCTAATACAGCTTATTCATTTTCAGTTCTAACGATGTACGAACCATCGGCTTGAAAACTCATCTTTTGGATTCGAGGTATGGGGTAAATTTTCCCCCACGCTACTTTATAGAAATAACGTGCTCAATCCTCTCTATGTAATTTATATTTACTTGTAAAAGAAGCCACGCCTTGTGGGATTTCGTAGAATGCAATAATCACCTCTTCACGCAAAAACTCTGCAATAGAGGGAACGTTGGCTGTTTCGGGGAGGATGGGCGCTTTCTTTTTCGTTGGATGAATCAGATGAATTAAATCATAGGTCGGCGAACTCATGAGTCGACTCACTCGGACGCGCACAGAAACGGATCGAGCGGCCAGTCTGAGTGAGTGCGGATGAGTAATATCTATGTTAATTTGAGGCCGAGTGAGACCATCGGAAGAAAACTTGGGTGTGTGGGTCCGAGTGAGTACAAAGCGCGAGATATATTTATCAATTCTGAATGTTTTTGCCGACCTAGGAGCTGGAGACGCCCGGAGGGCCATGGTGGAATTTCCTCTGCCCTGTGTTGGTTTTTTTTTATCGAAATGATATTATTCTAAAGTAATTACGCCTATGTACCAAGAAAACTAAGCGTCAATATCACAACTATAATTGAGCTTTTCGGACTTGTCAAAATTAAAACAAGCAATTAAAATTTTGTGCAGTTCTTCTAAAGCAGGGTGCCAGCTTGAAAACGCTCTTATTGTGTGCGTGCAAAGAAAGACAGAAGAAAATGATCTATAGGTTCGGTAGCATTTACGAAAAAGTACACTTTTCGTTTATAAACTGTGCAGCTGTCTGACCCGAATACTGGAATTATTGGCAGTTAACGTATCGATGCTTCTTCTGTAGTGTTAATGCTTCCTCTAACGCAATTCTGCGAAGAGCACATTGCTAGAGTCACGTCACCGATGACTGTATTTTGTATGATTGAGGGCCGAATATTTTGTTAGGTATCAGAATCATTTAGAACTACGCACACCAAAAGAAAAAAAAAAGCAAATATCAGATACGTATCTGAACAACGCCTCAAAAAAGTACGCTCTGTTTGGTGCGTGATGTAGAGTTGACTTAAATCAGCATTGCGGTGTTGTGCAAGGAGGCCGAAAGGTTACGAAAATTAAATAGGAAGACCACACGTTTCTATCCTCCGAAGACACAAAGAAATCTACACAAATATTCAGAGAGTTCCTCAATTGAAGTAAAAGTCTATACGAGCCTCTACGAAGTGAATAATGACTGGGCGAATCTCTGGGTATCATTCTTAGCGTAATTCACCCGTGACACTGCCCACTCACGCATGTAGATGAGTGGCAACGAGTGTGTGCAGTATATACAATACGTGTTTGCGTTCAGCCATCGCTTCGTACACTCAACGCCGGTGTAGGAGCTTCTTGTCGGCATGGCAGTTTTTCTGCTGCTTCCCGAGTTCTCGCTTCCAGAGTAGCTTGCACTCTGCCTAGACGTTTAGCCACCGCATGCCACGCTCTCGCCTCCGCAGTGGCAGCTTGTTGTTGGCATCATCGCTTTGAATTTCGTGGTTCAGAGCGCTTTTCCTGACCATTTTCATTGATGGCGGAAAGAGAACGATGGGTCTGGAACGCGCTTATATTTTATCGTCATCAGCGTCATCATCATCGTCGTGACGTATAGTGGTCCCCTTTGCATCTGCTGTCCCATGATGGCAAAAAAAAAGAGTATGTGATGTGGAACGCGCTTATACTTCATCGTCATGAGCTCTGGACAATGAACAACTCCAGACGCTAAGGTGCTTGCTTCACCCTTCACATTCGTCTCGGTCTGTCGAGCGACTCCGGTACAAGCGCCTTTTCGCGGTGGTTGCTCTACCAATTGCTAACCGGCCGCTTTTCTAATTGCTAGTTTTCCGGTCATCTGAATTGGTAGAGCCACCACCCTGGAAAGGCGTTGTTCTTGCGTTTGATATTCGGACCACGACCAATTTTTCAGCAGCTAAGAAGTTTTCTCTCGGAGAAATACGATTGGATCACCCCCCCCCCCCCCCCTGGGTTCGTGTTAGAATGCCTTTTAGTTTTTTAATTTTGATTTACCTTTTAAGGTATCAGCAAACTAGCTTAAACGATTACTTTGTGCCAGTGGAACACAATTGACAAAAATGCATTTTTGGTGTTTGTTTTATGTAATAGTTCGACAAACGTGGGAAAGCGGTTCTTAAAAAGTAATGTTTCACTAAGCTGCTGCGGTTGCCCGGCTGCTACTCGACTGGTGTTCATGGACACGCGTGCACTGGCGTTTCAAAAGTGCAGCCTATTCGGTGCCCATGTTGGAAAAAGTTCATATTTATGCCGTGACACCCTCTCCCATTCAGCTTTCCCTCCCCTCATTTACCTCCTTTTCACGATCATGTGACTTCCACCTGTCATATATCCCGCTCCCTTGCTACGCGGCACTATTTTTGTGCCATGCAACGCATTACCTTCTCCTCTTCACAATCCACTTCCCATTTTTACTCCCTTGGTTTGGTGGTGGTAGTGGTTAGAAGAGGAGAAAGGCACCTAATTTCTGCAGCCCGGTCGGGAGCACTCCTCTATAATACACGGCTATGCTATGCATTGCCCTCTCACCTCCTTTCCCACCTCGTCTCCCTCGCTTCTCTTTCCCGCACCACACTTTTGTTAAAATACTATACACAGCTACGCTATGCATGGTTTTTTTTGCATGCTGCTATCAATTGGTATGCTATACTTTACTTTCGCCCATTTTCCTTTCTTCCACCTATTCCTCCCCCTCTTACTGTTTTTTTATGCATGGCTTTCCTGAACTTGGCTGTGCTTAGAGGCGCAGCCAGGCAGTGATGAAATGAGCACGTGATTTTAGGAATCTTTTTTTTTTTTCGCCATCGGCTATGCAGAGCAGAAAATGACAATTGGCCACAGTTGCACGCCCATTCTTTCACTTCTGATCCAGGACATTCCTTCACTGATGCACGTTTCTGGCTACACCAGTGGCTATGATACACATTCTTTTGCCTGCGTGCCGCCAAACGACGACATGAGGCGGCAGCAGTGGCAGCATCATTCCAGCCCCGTAAAGTGTTCCACACTTGAAGAGGGGAGAGGGCCATACCATGTATACCCGAGCAGTAAATAAAGCTGTCAAGCCGGTTGGACAAGTAATGCCATCGTGTCGTAAAATATTCTATTTCTTTTGTGGTAATATATTATCAGCAAGAAAAACAAGACAGTTGTTCTACGTTACTTCCTTAATGATGAAAAAAGTGTGCCAATATAGAGTGACATCCTCAAGTAGTAGCGTCGCAGACAATGATTCCAGCCTCAGCGCACTTTGTGCAGATGTGCTTAACTTTATCCTTTTTTTTGCAACTTCGATTCGTCATATGGCTCTGACATACAGAAACGTAACCGCTCACGCAAGGTCGTCACATTTTAGCAACAGTACGACCATTTACGTAGTGAGCGTAAGCTCGAATGATGGATCACTTCTAAATTCCTGCAAAAGAAAGCCTGTTTTGTTGCTCTTTCTTTCCTGGAATACGATCAGTACTGAGTTTGCTTACAGTAAATACGAATGTGCAAATATTCAAAAGCCTTGATTAACAAGAATATATAATCCAGTGGCACGAATTTAAATATTGAATATTTTACGAAGGAAAAGGAAGAAAAATAGGAGGAAAAGAACAGCAGGAAGGTTAACCAGCCTCTAGGCAGCCGGTTCGCTACCCTGAACATGGGAGGGGGAGGAGGGAGATGAAAGATTGAGAGGAGAGAGGGAAGAGAGATAAGCACAGCACATTCAACAGCACACGCACGCACACTCAGTCATAGTCCAGTCTGGTCTTTTGCAGTGTGTGACATTGCTGTTACAGCTGCTTGTTCAAGGCCGTGCCGCGTAGGAATTTTAACAGAGCTTTTGTCGCCTTCTGTTGCAATGTCTTCTCTCGGGCACTTGAAAGAATAGAGTCCATAGACATTTGGCTGTTGTTGATGCGTGCAAGAACGGACACCAGTGACTGTCTCTGGATGTCATACAATAGACAGTCGCACAGGATGTGGTGTAGCGTCTCTTTGCAACGACAGGCATCGCAGAGGGCGTTGTTGGCATTCACAAGCGGAAAGGCCCCAGTGGAACTGAACAAAGGAATGTCGAGAGAGAGCCTGTTTTTGAATTATTCTTTGCCAAGATGTTACAGCAAAAGCTATTAGAGAAATATTGATACTGTGCAAATCACAGATGAAGGTGTTTCTATTGAGGACTCTAGTGTGGCCAAGCGAAAAAAGTTCTCAATCTACAAATTGCTAATTATTAAATTTATTATATTGATTCGTCGAAAAGTGTGTAATTTTTCTGCTTTTTTTTAAAGATGATGACAGATGTTTTTTTTTTATTCTAAAGTGATTAGTGTATTTCAACGCACAGTTTCAAAATATCTCGTAGGCTGTCGCTTCTTACGCAAGCTTCACTCAGTTCAGTTAACTGTAGCATTTTGACTGCTTAGAGTTAATGATAATACTCCTTTGTATAGTTCGTGCCCATTTGTTCTAAATAAAACATTGTTGAATTACAGAACTGTTTGAAAAATGATTATATCATTGTTTGAGAACTATTCAAACAGTATTCGAACAGTATCCGTGTTCAGGTCATGGTCATCAATATTTATTTCGTATAATTTCAGGGCTAAGATTTACGATTCGTATGCTCGTATACACCAAAGTCTTCACATAGGCTATTAAATGTCATGGAGGCGGAAATGTTGTAGGCCCGTGTACTCAGATTTGGGTGCACGTTAAGGAGCCCCAGGTGGTCCAAATTTCCGGAGCCCTCCACTACGGCGTCTCTCATAATCAAATAGTGGTTTCGGGACGTTAAACCCCACAAATCAATCTATTAAATGTCAACAGAAATCGCTTGAAGCGTTTTTGTACGGAAAGCAAGAAACAAAAGCATGTAAATCAAGTTGTCTTAATTTCATTGGAAATGTAAGAATTATGGGCTACCAGTAAATTACGAAGGAAAAAGAAAAGCAATTTGCTCTTGTTATATGAACCTACACGACATCAGTTGTGCTTTGCGCTACTAGTTGAGATCTTAACACAATAGGCGTATTAACAGGGGGGGGGCAAGGGGGGCTGAGCCTCCCCCCCCCACTTTTGACAGTGATCACTGTCAGCTGCACGCTGAGGAAACGAACAACTAAAACAAGATTTTCCTTGAGCACTGTAATCTCTCAAGGCATTCATTGAGTTACGAGAAAAAGAAAATATTGCAAGGGAATGTTATAACATGGTGATACTTTTCCAACATTTCAACAGTGACGATTTTCCTTGAAGGCTCCCTGCGACGCTTTCCGCCCTGCGCAGTAGCACTGCAGAGCAGACTGGCGCAGAACAGGGACCCTATATATTAAATCACTTGTTCATGTTTTCATTCTGATGCGACTGGCCGATGCAGTTGTAGATAAGAACGAATAAACTTTTTACGGACCAGTCAAAGCATTTGCTGCTTCAGGAAAAGCATTTTCTCTCACCAGAAAGACTTACCATCACCGCTGCTCTGTTGAAGTTTCTGTGAGTACAAGAGTGCGAGTAATCTTTCTTAATACTTTAGTTTTGCTGTACTGGAAGCGCCAAGAAAGGTTACTGCTTTAATCTCCGATAAATCAGATCAGCCTTGCTTATGGCACTTGGAGCAATGGATGCAGCTTTCAAAGCGGCGACGAATAAAGCAGTGCACTCGAGCCAAGCGGGTAGCTAAAATAAGTAGATAGAAATGCTCAAAATACCTTTGATTCCCCAAGGAGTGCTCCACATTTAAAAGCTGAATTTTCAGTGAGCTGTTTTTGTTTATTAAAATGCCATTCAATAATAACATATTTACTGTTGAGGAGGCCGCCATCAACATAATTGTATTCATGAGGAAAGTTGTGAGGTAAGGCAGAAAAAGCGTCGAGTGTAATATATTTACATGAATCATGCATGACAAACATATACGTGTTGTCCCAGCGCTTGCTGCTTAGAACTGACTGTCCTTTTTTTACGTTATTGAACAACTGCTGTGTGCATGAAAAATCACATGAAGTGCGAGCGCGTCGAAGTTCTTCCTTTCATATATATATATATATATATATATATATATATATATATATATATATTGTGATGAGCGAGACAGAGAACAAGAGGCAACACCCGAAGCTGGGCCAGCTGTTCTTATTCTGCACTTCGTCCTTTTCTCTAGCTACCCGCGCGCCGAAGCGCCAGCGTCTTTCTTGGTCATGACACTCGGCCATGACTGTGCGCGCGCGGAGCTGCCGGCAAAGTTTTTGGTGGGCGGGCTTGGCTGCATCGTGATGGTCAGCCCGGACCACAATGCAACGTAGAGCGACGGTCTGGGGAAAGCGTCTCTGGTGGACGGCACTGGCTGCCTCGAGCTGGTCGCTCCTTCGCACACCACGATGCCTCTTGAAAAAGTGCTGTGGACTCAGGCGGCCGGCACTGGCTGCCCCGTTGCGGCCGATGCTCTCGGCCTTGCTGCGATTTGGTCCGGGTATCCGCCAGAAGTAGATCTGGTGGTCGATACTGGCTGCATCTCGGAGGTCGGCCTCGGCCACGCTGGAACTGGGTGCCAAAGTCTGCCACAAGTCTATCGGGAGGTCGAGACTGGCTGCATCGTTTTTGTAGGTCTCGGCCATGCAGATGCTCTCTGTGGGAAGCAGCCAAACATGCACCTGAGAGCGCGCTTCGGACGGGCCGCAAAATCAGCGGCTGACGTAAAATGCCGGGCGAGGGTTGCCGAAAGCGTATCCCAAAAGACGCACTAAGTGCCTTGACTGGTGTCGAGAGTGGGTACGCCACTTCTGTGATGTGTGGCAGAAAACATAATTCACGGCCGGTCTTGCAATCTGTGGCATGGCATTCTGAGAAGCTGTCGTCATATTGGCTGCGTCTGTGGGGTCCCTCTCGTGGACGCGATGACTCGCCTTGCGGGGCTGTCGAACACTCTGGTCGGTGACCATGGCTATCTCGTGGCGCTCGCAGCACGCTTAGCAGGCAATTCCATTGGTACAGTTTGGGGCACTGGTCTTCATTGCCGTTGGCGTTCTGGACAGGCTGCGATGCCCGGGCATCATGATTTGACGCAGGAGCCTCTGCGCTGCCATCTCTGTCTCTTCTTGTTACAGAGGGTCCAGAGGGTCCAGCTACCCCGTGCCCCCCTGTATCTCCCCCCACGAAAGAGGACGGGATGGCCGATGGCTGACACGAATTTGGGTCCGGTACCAGCGACGAGTCTGGAAGCTCATGTGGAGAACTGGAGTGCTCAGCTGAAGCCTCGAGATGGAACCCTTCTTGAACTCCATCTTCGGTACCGGTCAGGTTGGACTGGGTGGTGGAAGGCAGATCGGAGAGTGTCCGGCCGAAGGCAGCTATGAGCTTGAAGCTCCACTCCGCCCATGACTGCTGCTTCCAACCTTCATACCGGTGCCATGCCGCTGCACCTTCCCGAAGACGGTCTACAGCCACGGTCCATATCTGAGATTCCGTCCAGGCCTCAGGCATTGCTATCGCATTGACGGTTGCCACCCAGCTGTCGGCGTCGTTCTGAACCCCGTAGAATTCCGGTATTTCGCTGACGGCTGGTGATTGTGAGGTGGCAGGTGGCAACGCAGAGATCACCGACGTGAAGCAGTGGTGTGAGAGCTCGATCAGAGAAGACCGAAGCTTCCTGCGTTACTCGGGTGTGCTTGCCTCAAGGTCGTATGAGGCAGCTACATCCAACACTGCGTTAATGTCACACAATGCTGGCAACATTGTAGGAGCTCGCTCGGCAATCAACGCTGTCAGTTCTTCAGTCTCGACGCGTAGTAGCGCGATGGTACGCCGCAGGTCCGTGGTGCTGTCGGGCGTTAAGCCCGAAGAGTCAATGATTGTGGTCTTTGAGTAAGAAGTGATTGCTGCACTCACCCCGGTGAGGTTGACGAGCAGGGAAGCCTGGACAGCGTTCCGTGGCGGCTCGTTTGTTGAAAGAGTGCGGTAATGAGAATGTAGGCCATGGTAAGCGTGAGCGGCATTCCCAAAGGACAGGATCCGGTGCGCACCCCTGCCGTGAAACAGTGGCAGGGTGTCAATAAGGTCATGCCCTACAACTTCAGGGGAGGCCTGGACGCCGTCCACTGGTGGTCTGAAGGGTAGCTGAAGCGGCGGGTGGGATCCCATTGCCAAGGAAGCGTGAATGGCGTTCCTCGATGGAGAAGCCCGCGATGCCGACAAACCACGAAGACGTGTAACGGTGGCTTCCCGCAGAGGGTTCACTTGTCGACTTGCGCTGACGGCAGAATCCATAGCCAAGGACGCGTGGACGGCGTCCCTTGTGTACTGCAGCCGCCGAGGAGGCCTTGACGCCGTCCCCGAACGGTGGTGGCAGTGGCGGCAGGTGAACAGCTGCCGAGGAGGCCTTGACGCCATCCTCAAGCGGTGCTTATCACGGCTGTCCTGGATGACGAAGCCGGGACGTAAGACTTCTTCTTCGTCGACTGCGCCATTGTGATGAGCGAGACAGAGAACAAGAGACAACACCCGATCCTGGGCCAGCTGTTCTTATTCTGCACTTCGTCCTTCTCTTCTTTTCTCTAGCTACCCGCGCGCCGAAGCGACAGCGTCTTTCTTGGTCTTGACCATATATATATATATATATATATATATATATATATATATATATATATATATATATATATATATATATATATATATATATATATATTTATCTATATATATATATATATATATATATATATATATATATATATATATATATATATATATATATATATATATATATATATATATATACAGACGAGTGCGGGGTAGGTTTGCACCCCCCCACTCGCGAAAGAGTTGGACGCCACTGACTGAATGAGACTACTGCCATTCACAATGACATTGGTACACCAATGCTCGGGCATATTTTAGACCTCCTTAACTAACTTATTATAAGCAATTCCTTACTCAAACAATAGCACGCCTAAATATCAGATCTGTAAGGACATAGTGAATGATGTTTCACTAGCTATGACATTTTTTCGCAGTTTACAAGGTAGTAGGCACGATTCCGGGCGGCGGCAAGGGCTTTCCTACGAGAGCAAAAGAAAGAAGCACTTTATACGCTTAAACCCGGAGCAAATCAAATAATATCTGAAGTGTTGCAAGTCAGTCTGAACAATTGGAATAGCCCCATAGACAAACCATTTTCTTAAGTTTGCAGACAAACTTATAAGGTCATTCGAACAATGCTTGAATAAGAATAAATGATTGCTGATTGAGTGCTCAAAGTATCAAGAGCGTTCTGTATACGATGTAGAGCTGGGCGAGCCGCTTTTGAACATATATGAGGATGTTGTTCGAGTGGTTGTTGTCAACTATAAACGCAAACAGATATACCTCAATTGAGTAAATTCTTTTCAATGGATAAATTTGTTTCACCAGGTTTCTCTAAATAAGTGAAATATTTTCGTGTAGAGGCAACTGCAGACGAGCTTCTTTCCAACACCGATTTTGCACTCTTACATCTCTTCGTGTACATTAATTCATCAATGCAACATGTCTCGAGCCCCTGGGCCAAGCTGTTCTTCATGGTATGGGGCTCTCCTAGTATCCATGCGCATTGTAACCCGCAGGACTTTCAAATTACAACGACGCAGTAGTGGAAGGCCAGAGGGCTGAGGTCTGACCCTAATAGCAGGTCTCGGTCACGGGGCGGAGAGAGGCAGCCACCAAGGAGCAGGGGCTCCTGGCTGACAAACCGTGATAGCCTCCTGCAATCAAGGGCGCCCTTTTCCTTGGTTTCAATAAATGTTTTGTGTTCATCTTCCTCCTTCCCTACAAGGAAAGGAGGGTAAACTACCCCATGTCATAAAGTTCAGCAGTTGGGTCGGCCAATGATTCCAGATGAGTTGACCGCTTTCTTGGTTTCATAGATTGCTTCAGCTTACACGTTATGTGGATAATCATTCGGGTATTTTTACTCTTCAGCTTATCCTACTTGTACTCTGCGAAAACACTTGTGAGGTCTTGGACCCTAATTGTATGCGTGGACAACGTGACTGTACGTATAGCTAGCGAAAAGCCGAAGAGATTGGCGAAGCAAATGAGAGGACTTTCTCTGCAGTGCGCGTTGTCAAGCCACTGTTGATGATGATGATAATAATAACTGACATGGAGAGTGTATGCTTGAACACTGAACCACACTTGAAATGACCGGGGGAGGATATTGCGGGAATGTACGAGGATGACGACATGAAATGAACTCTGGGGTACATGTGTATTTATGGGAGACAAGGAGTCTTCAGTCAATGATTTTTAAGAGCCCTTCGGCAACGTGGAGCCTGTGAGAACGAAGGTCAACAAGACAGTGTTGAGGCTATAGGCTAAGCCCCAAGTGTGTGCAAATCGACGTCTTGAGTCTGTATGAAGTTTAGAACTTACCAGTAAGAACGCGCATTGTGTTTTGCTGCTAGAAACAACCATCCACAGAAAAAATCCTGAGGCTCTTAATTGGCAAAGCTAGAAGAAGTGGTCTCAAAATTTGCAAAGCTAGAAGAAATGGTCTCAAAGTATTGAACGTTTTGAGCCACGTGACTAAGACCTCATACTTGAAGATTATAGTTTTTCAAATCAATATACTTTTTATGACAACCTGAGACTCAATTCACACATAGTTTTCTTACACGTATTTTCTATCGGCTGGCAACCAAAGGTCACCAGCTGGCAAGCAAAAGTGATCAGCCAATAGACGTGAGACTGCGCTAAACGAAAACCAGTTTTCCTGAAACAGTTTAACAGCTGATAACCTACAAAGGGGGGAAAATGGTGAGCCCCTGATGTCAAAGTAGTTTTAATAAAAAACTTCGTAACGATATGCTGAAGAAACTTTGATGAGAAAGATCAATTTTACGCTCACACTTGACTTTGCTTATATGTAGGCGTCTATTGCCAATAGAACTCTGCTCGAGTTAGTGTCCCCGTCTGTTGCCCACATGATTCCTACTTGAAAAAGTCAGAACATGTGTCTTACAATAGTGGAATAATTTTTTAGGAACGTTTTTCCTGAAAGTATTACTTTGAGTACGAGTTCTGGTGTGCCATCACTAGATCGCAAAAGCTCGACGCGAATTCCTACAGCTTTTTTCTTGCCCGCTATAGCTTGAATATACACTGGCAAACAAAGCTCGCTGATTAATGTAACTTGTTATTTACAATTCATGGTTTGACTGCACGCCTCAAGATGGGGTCAAACTTCTTTTGTTGAAGAAATTTCATCCATCGCGACCATCTCACAGGTCATTTCTTTATCTTATGAAAGGGCATGAGATTTGCGTCTCCAGGTTTCAAAAATAAATTTCGATCCTTTTTATGTCCTGCTGATAGAAAATGGGGCTGTACCTCAAAGTTACCCTTGCGTTTTTCTCAGAAACTCGAAGACATAGGCAATATAAGTTGTCTTGAGTTCAGTAGGCCAACCTATATCTCTGGTACTAAAATCAATAGTCTTGATGTATTTCTACTTTATTGCAAGAAAACCTTTCAAAAGTGAATTTTCGTACATTGAGCAAGATGGAAATAATAAACACAAAAGAAAAATTACACTTTTTTTAAACTTTCAGTTCCATTTTGTTAAAGATTACTTTCTACCTTTGTGTTGAAACGTAATGCTTTGCCAATAGTGGTTCTTTAAAAAATGCATATGTGTAAAAAAAAAACAAAAAAACAACTAAAATAAAAATGATTTTGAACACTAACGCAAACAGCTTTTACGTCTATATTTTTTGGAAGTTTTCTACTCCTTGCCTTTATAACCCCTTACGCACAGCCAAAATATGAACGTCATTTTCCACGTCGCACCCCACCTTGATGATCGTGACTTAAGAAATGTTTAAAAATGCTCAAGCACGTTTCATCCACACCCCTGAGTATTTTACTTGTACCGCTCTCTCATGGCGCGGTCCGGCGAACTGCGATTCCCCTAAATGTGAATGTACGAAAGAACCGAGGTGGTGTAGGGTGTGTTTTATTAAACCTCGTAAATAGTCAAATGGCTTCAAGAAGGCACCATCGGAGGCAAGAATGATGCAGGGTATACTTTACTTTTTGAACAAGGTGGCTGTTGAGGAAAATGCTCGATTAACACAGAAAATATTGTACTAGAACAATTTTTTAAGTTCACTGTAGCTCAGACTTCGCTAGTATATTGGTCTGCACATAAGCAAACGCTTTTTACATGCACACAATGTACACTACCTACAAGTTATTAAACTTAAAACAAAAAATGACGACGAAAAATAGCATTCATGATAGTTTTTTTTTTCTTAGCATTTCCTTCTACACGTGAGGTGACGCCATGTCGTGCGCTCGCTCTTCAGACTCGTTCCAGTGTTTTGGAGTTTTAGAGCTCGATGTCGTCTTCTAAACTGTCGACGCAAACTGTCAGCACTGCTTTTCATAATCGGAACACATCCACCCTTAAATTTGCGGATCTATAGGTGGTGCTCATAAACTTCGCACGCGAATCCAGCACATGCGTTTGTTGTGTGCGGTTGTTTGTTGCGCACTCACACCTTCCCAAGACTAACGTAATCAAGATGGGCGCGCAATCATCTTAGCATGCCCACTACAAGCACCCACGACTCGGTGCATAGCTGAGGGGACCACGCCATGGCGGAAAATAAAGGGCGATTCGTTTTTGCTCGCGTATAGCTGGCGCGGGAGGCGCGCAGTGGACACACAAGGGGGCGGGCCAGGCGCGCAAATTACGGAGGCGCTGAACGAAGGCGTCTCACACCCACGTCTTTCGCTGCTTGAAATGATGTCTAACATTGCGCGCTTCGGCCACAGCAACAGCAAGACTGACCAAAACAAAGCAAAAAGAAAAATTGAGAACGCCTGCATCTTTCAATGGTTTTTCTTTACCGCTGCCACCGACAATCACCCTTGTTTTTTTGGACTTGGGCCTACGCACGCTGCCCCCATGTATTTGATTGTCTATTTTTTTCTGAGAGACCACAGCTCTTTGCTAGGACGTAATGATGAAGTTGAATGTGTGATGCAACTTTTCAAACAAGGGTTTTTGATAACAGCAGCAAGGCTTGCAAACACAGAGAGAAGAGGACAGAAAAAGACAACAGAACGATGATGACGATTAGCGAATCTTCGAGGCGCAACAACCAGGTGGGGCCTAAGAGTGCCACTCCCTTTCATGAGCCGTTAGCGGTGACCAATGATTATGATGACAAAATGTATTGTAGCTGTGAATACGCGAGCTGTAAATGACGCATATATAGAAGCGCAAAATATATGCTTCTAGGATGCAATTAGGACAGTTACACTTTTTTTTACTATGATGAATATTTGTTTATTTATTTATTAAAATACAATGTAGACGTATTGATACACAATCAGAGGTTCCGAAGTGAAAACTGCCAGTGGGCCCTCCAATAAAAAAATAAAGTAGAGTTACAAGAATCTCAGCAAACAGAGAGTCATGCATTTCATACAACAAGAAGTGCGTCAATGGCGATGGGAAAATTAATCTCAAAAAATAAATATAATATAATCACAATGATAGATTGACTATACGCGTTGAACGAATGAGAGATTATTGTTATTTCAACAAGTGATTAAAAACGTGATGAGCACGACTGCTACCTCAGCGTTGTGTTCATTTCTTTTTTGTGTCCATATTCTGATGCTCTCGAGCTTTTTGTTATTTTGAATGCATGCTAATTCAAGACCTTTGCGTCCAACGGACGGAAGGTAGGTGCTTTCTTTGGTAAAACTACCACAGCAGCAACCTCTGTTGAGAGGTTGTATGGCCTCAGAATATAGCGTTAAAATCTAACAATAGAAACGAGGCGAACTTGACATTCTATCATTCGAAAGGTACTTGAGTTGCGAAGAATCTGGTGGGGAGGTTCTATCAACTTTGCGCTTAAAGCTCTTTGTCGCCCTAATATACGGTGGATAAGTATCATTTTCGTTTGAAGACCAAATCGTAAGCAGGGATGAAACATTAGGTCAAGACCATTTCACGACACAGACCTGAAATAAGTTCATCGATAAAACCTATCAGCATGCTCAGAGAGCTTAGCTGTGTTTTATAAGACACTAACCTGGAAACATGATGCAGCCTGTGGAACTGTATACTTTAAATAAAAATTGAAGTTAGGTTACGGCGTGGCTCAGTGGTAATGAACTCGACTTGGGGGAGTACTAGGTTTTGCTTGAAACTAATGTTGTTGATTGAAATAAGAAGAGAGTTGCGGGATGGGTCAGGTCTAATGTTTCGGCAAGCATAAAAAAATTCAAGTGAAGTTATGTTAGGGTGGGTCACACATTGCACGCGGAAAAGTGTGGCCCATGCCTTACCTCGTTTTAAAATACCAATAAAAATTCATGACTACGACGACGTTTCGACAAGCGGACATCTCTAGATGAATTTAGGCTGCAGCTTTGAAGCATTGCAATCTTGAAGAGGCCAATGTCTCTTGTCAACACACTGGCTCCATCGACACCACGTGTTCCAGTGATTTTTCCTCTCTCCAAGCTTGCATGACCTCCTGAACTTCAGACGCACCATATCTTCACAGGCATTCGAATGCTGTTACATATATGTTGTTTGTAAAGTACAGTTATTGTGTGTAAAATATTTGCACACAATCGTTCATGAGCTTACTGGCTGGGTTTTGTTATACACAGTCTTACATGCACAATTACGGGACAGCTAAGTCGGAGCTCACATACGAGAGGGAAGTTAAGCATCCTACTGAGACGACAACTCAGCAGAAGGTAAAGATCATGTTGAATACTGCTTTAATGATACCAATATTTCCGGGTGCAAAGAAGGAAACAACTGGAGACGTGCTGGTTTTGCTTGCTCGTTTTCTTGCCTAATTCAAAATTCTTTACCGCATATATATTTATCACAAACGGGCTGGAATTTCCGCTTTGTCTCATTGGGATGACATGGAATTTGATGGAGCGGCCACTGAAGTTCTTGCCACTTCGAATATCCGCACTTATTTCTGAATGTTGAGGTAGAACTAAGCAGAGGCCGCAGAATAACGCAAGTGGGCGGGGACAGACACCCAGTAATTATCGACGCCCCTCCCCACACTACGTTATACACCGATTTCCCGCACCGAGTCTGGCAAGCTACGTTTCCGTAAGTGCTGCTTTGCCATTTGCTGACGGCGCTCGGTATCGACATTCCCCGCGTATTGATTGGCCGAGGAAATGAATGATTGTCGCATGAGACACATTCATAAAGTCACGCCCCGTTTCTTTCCCCGAAGCACTGTACGGTCTCCATTTTCTTTCACGTTGGAGAACCTACTTTGCCTTTATAGCTGTAACGTTATCTGCTAATAACGAGTCACCGGCAAGCGTAAGACAGTTTTACTGTCTGCAGGACTACCACGTGTCATTAGACGCTATCCACACCAACGGAATTTATGGTTTCCTAGAGAGGCCAACGGCGTGATAATGCGAGAACCAAATCGTTTCTTGCCTATCTGCTTATTTACCAACCTCTATTCGACGCGGCAGGCCGCGCAATGGCTTTCTTTTTTTGCCCCGTTCGCTCTGAAATTCACAGCGCCAGTAGCGCTCTGGACGTACAGTAACATCCACGACCGGTATAACAGTGCCGCGAGGTGCGGGGCGGCTTTCGTTTGTGACTTGAGGCCCTTGCCATATCGTGGACGCGATCGCAGCACCCATAATGATCACCTCTAGGTGCGTATCAACACGCCCCAGATGAAATGCAGCGCTTGTATACACCTCGAGTGCGCCGAACAACCCTGGCTTCCCACGCTAAACGCCGCGATATTAGGCAAAGTGCGAGAACGCACCATCGCCAGACATACAAACAAATCACGCGCCCGCAGTTGTGCGGACTTTGTACGGGACTAATTATAGGACTCCAACGGGCAGCACCTTGCATGTCCATATTCGGGTGTCAAAGACGCCGCGCGCGCGTTTAAATACAAGGATGCGTCTTTCTTCCGCGGCTCGATTAGCGATGCCTGGCTCGTGTCGTGCCGGCACAGCACGTACCGCCTCCGCTCGTGCTCGACTTGTGTGCCGTGCGTGGACGCAGCGGCGCTCGAATTTGTGTTGTCAAATGGCCGCTCCCATCGACCAGGGGGCGGCAGTTCTGTGAAAGCGTCGCGTCCCCGCCGGTGCCACTGACCGACGGCTATTGGCACGTGGGCGAGCACGGCGGCGAAAAAGCCACGCCGTCTATGAAGGATGCCAGAGCGCACGCCAACGCCTCTCCTATGGGAGCCTCTGTCCACCGTGTGGGTGTCCCACTCCCATGTGGCCAGCGTGTATACCTACACACGGGGTGCTTGACCGGGTCCCGACCTGATGGCGTGTGCGTGGAGCCGGCGTCGCTCAATCGTACAGCTGGCCGGAAGCCAGGGATATAGTTAACAGAAGCGTCGGCCACCGTTCCACGGTGGACATCTTTGACATATAGCCATTGACGGACGATGTCTTCCGTTTCGTAGCACGAGTGATGAACGACGAGAGATATCAAAATATTAAATTGGTTGGTTGCATTCGTTATGATACCCGATTCACGGGCCTGAGCCTCACTATGCCCAGTAACGAAGCTCGGAATTGAACAACATCAATGATACTGCATTTCAGTTACTACATGTGACCATTACATCATTCCATTGGGCGATGCATATGCTTCCCTATCGCAAAGCCCAGCGCCACTGGGCACCAGCGTCCAGTATCATGCCGTGTTATGGGCCAGTGTAACGCTGGATACTGGGACGCCGGAACGACATGTTACTGGGAGGCGCTGGGTACACAGCGCAAAACGGCTTCGTGGTGTGTATTCGCCATAAATGAATAGATCACTAAAATTATATAAAACGCAATACTGCATTAAAAAAAACCTCCACCGGCAGAATTTGAACTCACCGCTTATCAATTCTCAACCGAGTACTCTACCCACTACATCCCGCAAGATCATGTCTAGTTACAGTAAAATGACAATTTATTCAATGAATATGCCACTCGGCTTCATGTTTACAAGTTGCACAGTCAACACAGGCACGATAGTCCTTCCCAAAGAACAATTGCGTCTTAATTTGACACTAACGAACGGCTGCTGGGTGCCGAATGACATGCGCATATTGGCAAGAGCACAAAGTTTTTTCGTTCAATTACATGTTACCTTCGAAAAATATCAAATGGACTGTAGGAGCAGCCACGGATTGCCACCGGTTACTGCCGATCTTTTTTTTTTTGATAGCCGTTTCTTGCTGCTACTGGTCAACATGCACAGGGTTTTTATGATGGCTTGTTCGATGCATATGTGCGTACACAATTGAATATCGGGTAGTATTCTCGTGCAAGCGGCTTTATGGCAGTATACAGCGGGCGTGTCAATCTACAGATTTTCAGTTATATCACCACCTGCAGTCCACTAAAAAAGTATGCCAGTGTGTTAGTTCACTAAGGCGTAGAAAATTACCAACTGAAGATTGTCTTATATGTACGAGCCAGAGAAGTACCGGCTACTGCACCCGGCAGCTTTCGTGCTTTCAGCCTGCGTTGCTGAAAGCACGACACATCGATCATCGTCGCTCCATCTGCGGGCATCACACGCAAGGAAAAATGGTTGATATAGGTTGACAGATGTCTGAACTATACTTTACAGTCATTCTATCACTTTAGAATTGTGTGTACATAAAGCGAGAAGCGTTCGTAACATCCACACCAATGCGGCCGGCATGATATAGGCCTAATGCTCACTTACGGGGCACCGCGGGTAAGACGACTCTCAAAGCAGCTGAGTTGCTATGCTTGAAGTTTCTGCATTTGAGCTTCAGAACATTTTTCCCTGTTACCAGAAGTAAGTAGATCCAAGGACAAGCATTATCAGACATGCATTTCCGGTGCGGTGATATTCATTGACAACAGTTTTTCTCGCCTCCATTGCGAAAGCTTGTGAAGTGTCGAGAGAGCTCGTTTACGTCTAGTCAACTTTGCGGCGTCAACGATTTCCTGTTTCTGTTATGAGTGGCGACTAGCTCTCGGAATATTAACTCGGCAACACGGAATCGTAACAACAATACATCACTGATGCGAAATTGGTATATGAAATACGCTGGGGACACGCGAAAAACCTGCAATAATTGCTGCAATGCACGTGTTATTGACACTGCGTGAATAATAAAAATAAAGCGCGCTACTCAGCAAAAGCTTCAGCGTTGGCTGCTTCACGTTATTAAGGAATTTTTATCCTCATTTTAAAGAAAAATATTAAAAACAACAGTGATATCGCATATCACAGATCATCATGAAGATGTGTGATATGCAAAATTGTGAGGCATGCTCGAGGTCTGTGAGGGTAGCATCTATCCATGCCGTCAAATAAAGCGTTTTATATTCAACGATATACCGTAACATGCCACTGCACACGCTACATAAACGTGAATGAGGCGCCATGAAACAGCGCGTGTTCCAGTGTGCACCAGTACACTCCAGTGAAAATTCCAGTGCTTCCAGCACTTCCCGTGTGCACCAGTGTCACAGCGGTCAAGCGAGCACCCCTACCAGTGGGACCCAGTGATTTACCAGTGCGTCCAGCGAAGTGCCAGCAAATACCAGCGTGTACGAGTGCCAAAGAACCTACCAGAATCACGCTGGGGACGCTGTTTTTGTGCAGTAGGATTCGTACGAAGTCAGCTTCGTGCACGAAGATATCTAGTCATTACTAATAGAAAAATTTTGAACTGATCGCATAATACAACGTTTTGCGCACATGGGTCAGCTCTGGACAGCTTAGAACAAGAGCTAACAAAACAAGACAATTTTAACTGCGAAGCATTTCTTAGCGAACTTTGGCGACTTTGAGCGTATCTATCTATCTATCTATCTATCTATCTATCTATCTATCTATCTATCTATCTATCTATCTATCTATCTATCTATCTATCTATCTATCTATCTATCTATCTATCTATCTATCTATCTACTATCTATCTATCTATCTATCTATCTATCTATCTATCTATCTATCTATCTATCTATCTATCTATCTATCTATCTATCTATCTATCTATCTATCTATCTATCTATCTATCTATCTATCTATCTATCTATCTATCTATCTATCTATCCGCCTTCCACTTTTAGCTCTCCTGGCCGTTTGGATAATGGTATCAGTACCAAACCTGGTATGGCATAACACGACTGTATTACGAGCATATTTGACTAGTCACAACATGCAAATCATGGCATATATGTCATGAATGTCATGATTTACACTTCACGGTCTTGCTGCTCTTGCGGTGGTCTCGTTCACATGACATGTTGCAAAACTGGTGTGCTATGACATGATTGCGTGGCGAACACAGGCGACAGACCCTAACGTGGAAATCATGACATGCATGTCATGTAAGTCATGAGTCATGACAACACGCCACGCTCATGATGCGCTCGCAGCCGTCTCGCTAGCTTCACATATACCGAATTCGGCGTTACGTGATGCGAATGGATGACGAGAGTATGTGACTGGTGCAAACATGATATTCATGAGATGCGTGTCATGTGACATTATGACTACAAGCCACACTAATGATGCCCTCGCAGTCATTTCGCTATAGCTTCACATACACCAAATTTGGTGTTACGGGACGTGAATGGACGACAAAGGAATGTGACTGGTGCAAGCACGATAATCATGTGATGCATGTCATGTAACAACATGACTACATGCTACGCTCATGATGCACTCGCGGCAATCTCGCTAGCTTCACATGTACCAAAGTAGTACGTGACGCGAACATATGTAAATGACATGTCCAAACATGATAATTATGACATGCGTGTCATGTAACAACATGACTACATGTCGCACTCATGGTGCGCTCGAGGCCGTTTCGCTAGATTCATACACGTTAAATTTGGTATTACGTCACGTGAATGTATGACGAAAGTATGTGACTGGTGCAAACATAATAATTATGATGTGCGTGTCGTGTAAGAGCATGACTCCATGCCACACTCAAGGCGTTAATATACTTAGACGTGACCCGGTGCGTGTGTGCTCCAGCGTTCGTTTCGTCGCGTCATGCTGGTGATGCCATGGAAGGTGCCGATCTGCCTGGCATATTGTCGCACGCACGCACCACACTGCGTTGCTTTCACGCATGCGCGTTTTGAGCACGCCCGGCGTCCCTTCGTCACAAAGCTAGGCAGACGTGGTGTATTCTGGGTAACGTGGTTGGTGTGAAATGTAGCATGTCGCATTTCGAACCGGTTGCCGCCGGGCTGCGCCGACAGACGCTGGCCGCGTCTGGCGTCAGACTATATTGTTCGCGTTTCGTCGCTGCGCCAAGCGTGCGCTCGTCAACGTTACGTCGCAGTATATTGGGCCCTTCATGATGCTCTCCCCGCCGTTTCGTTAGCTTCCTATATTCCATGTTTGGTATTACGGGACGTGAATGGACGACGAAGGTATGTGACTGGTGCAAACGTGATATTCATGAGATGCGTGTCATGTAACAACACGACCACGTGCCATGATCATGATGCGCTCGCGGTCGTTTCTCTAGCTTGAAATATACCAATTTGGTATTGCATGACGTCCATAGACGGCGAAGTGAAATGACACGTCCAAACATGATATTCATTATATTTTTGTCATGTAAAACATGACTACATGCTACGCTTATAGCACGCTCGCGACTGTTTCGCTCGCTCCCCATATACCAAGTTTGCTATCAGGTGGCGTGAATATATGATGAAGTTAAGACACACGTTCAAACATAATAATTAGGACATGAAAGTTATGTACAGCATAATGTACCTCCGCCTCGTAACGTTGTTCTGATTTTAAACTGACATATACACCTTCTTCTTACGTGCTTGCATATCATCGATTCCCATTGTACATGGGATCTGCCATTTTTTCGAATAGTACTTTACTCAAGTTTCTGAGAAAAAAAGTTTTAAATATGGAGCAGCCAACCTTTACCTCACATGCTCCATTTTCAAGCCCCCAGCGTATGTAATAAACGCGAGCAGATACTGGTTAGTTACGTATTTATAGAACGTATAGTTCACCTTCGCGGGTGAACTCTCTTCTCTTATACAGAGTGAAAATGAATTTCACTCCATTTCATGCTTTGCCAGAGTACACTCTGAAAAAGTAACTTGGCCTTTCTACACCTGCGCCCCGCCGCGGTGGTCTAGTGGCTAAGGTACTCGGCTGCTGACCCGCAGGTCGCGGGTTCGATTCCCGGCTGCGGCGGCTGCATTTCCAATGGAGGCGGAAATGTTGTAGGCCCGTGTACTCAGATTTGGGTGCACGTTAAAGAACCCCAGGTGGTCAAAATTTCCGGAGCCCTCCACTACGGCGTCTCTCATAATCAAATGGTGGTTTTGGGACGTTAAACCCCACAAATCAATCAATCTACACCTGCGATACCCTCCGCACTTTTTAGTGTGCCTGTGGTATCAGAGACAATTATTGTCTTGAATGTTAGTTGTCCTACGAGACAAAGAACAGATGAATTATTGACACACATTGCAGATAGGCATATAGTTATTTCGCCCAAGCAGTACTATATGAAAACTAGAAAGTGAGGGTGGTCTGAAGGCAGGTGTTCGTTGGACGCGTCAATGAAGTATAAATGAACCAAGGAGTGGTGTTTGTAGCGGTGAAAAGTTCCCAGTGAAGAAACGACATGCTCGAGATATGAAGGTACAGATACATGGGATACCTTGGATTCAGGGACGGCACACAGCTCTCCCATAGTAGAGCACCTAGTGCTCTAAATCGGTAACTACTTTTTCTAAACATCAATCGCGAACTTATTTACAGCGCATCACCAGAAAACACAAGAGAGGGAAGGAGCAAAAGAGAGTGCGCCACTTGTAACCACTTCAGTAAATTGCGGCAAATCAGTGCTTAAAAAGTTCCTCGTGACCTTCGGTCAACAGGTCTACTGGGAGGTGTCCCCGGGCAGGAGTGGATATAAGGAACGACATAACGAGAAAAGTGCATTAGCATTGGCGGCATAGCCTGCCTAAGGCGATTACATTTTTTTCCACGCGTTCGACATACACGTAGTTGAGTTACGAGCCGGTTCTTCTTAAATGCAGAGAAGCAGGTGCTTCTAGGCTCGAGAATAAAAATCGAAAAAAAAAAAACACTCCTGTGTTGTTCCTTTTTTCTTCGCAAGTAGATCCAAACAGAGAATATTTGCAGCTCTAAATGCAGCGCCCAGTGAGAGCAACACCTTTAGTTCGAGCTTGAGCTGTCAAACACATTGTTGCCTGTGATATCGAAGAAAACATTCACGTTCGCATATTTATTAGCTGCTAGGAATGCTAATTTGCTGTTTCGCAGTTTTTCTTCGATATTTGTTTTACTTACACTGGTAATCCCTTTATCAGGTAATGTCTTCGAGGTCACACAATCGATTCAGTGTCTTGGGTTAACGCCCTCTTCAACTGGTTCTCGCAAAGCAAGTTTCTCTGATTTTTTTCCATATTATAGGAGTGCATTGCTCAAAATTAAGCTGAAGAAAACGCACACTTCATTTCTGGAAGCACATGTGCTCCTTTCGCGATCAATATAGCATGTAGATTTGTAATTACTTTGCATCGTTTCTACGCCCACAATTTAGGAACTCTGCCATATTGTTTGCACACCGGAGCTGTTGGGGCAAAGTTGCTGTTGCGCAGATTATGAGCAGGTGCTTTCAAAACAGCGAATGTGGTATCGTACAATAGCTTGCTAGATGAAGCATTAAGATCAAAACAGTGGCAGCTTTGTAGAAAAAACACCAATGACGAAAATGGATAGGCATGTGTGTATTTGTGTGTATTTCTCCTAAGTGTCATCGTTTTTTTTTTTTCGGTCACCATCACCTATGCCACTATATTATGGACTTATCCCTGTTAAATTAGTCCATATATATTAGGAAGTCGTACTTAGAAAAAGGTATTCATCTTTTTTTGAGAAAGATAACCACTCGAGAATTTTCAAAATATCGCAAAAAGATATTTCTGAGTTTTTGTATGACTATCTGACGGAAGTAAAATAGGAGGAAAAGAACGGCAGGGGGGGTTAACCAGCCTATAGGCGGCCGGTTTACTACCCTGCGCATGGGAGAGGGATGGGAGAGGTGAAAGATAGAGAGCAGAGAGGGAAGAGGGTGCGCTTTCAAGTGATGAGCACAAAATGTTCAACAAGTCAGCCTACTACCAAAAGCTTCTCTCGCCTGTAATATAAATTGCTCTTTTTAATTACTAAACCTCAAACTCTCTTTCATTCTCCCAGACAAAAATATTTCCAACGCTAGATAGGTGCTCCAAGCATGCTACCGGCTAAATGAATAAAAAGGTTGAAAGGCAGGATATGGTTTGAGACAGTTGAGCATAGTGTATTGAGGGTGTTTATGGCTGCGCAAGTGTAATTATTGTGTCTTCCTAGACGTATGCTCGTATGATTTTGGTGTTTCAATTTCCGACGTATTCCGGTAATGAACAAAGAAATAATATTTAGCCCTTTTGCGTGCACGCTCACTAATAATATTGTAGTTTTCTTCGCGCAATCCATATTAAATTTCAACCGTGATGTCCATTGTCTTGATTTTGAAATATATACTTACTATAGTGACACCTGAAACCAGGATTTGTTTTTTTTTTTGCACAGACGCTGAATCGTTAAAGAACAAAACCCGACCCAGATATACGAGCGCAGCACTGCTGCACAGTTAGTGTTGCACATTGCTGAAGCATCGTTTCACTCAGCATGTTGCTAGTAATAATAAAAAAAGCTTTGCTTGAAACTGTGAGCTGGGTAAGTGCACTGTATTCTATTGATGAAATACACAGTTATAAAGCTACGCATTTGAAAAAGCGAGTGCAAAATACACAGAAATGTCTTTACCTAAAAATGCGGCAACAATTTTTGGCAAAACTACTTTTCAATAAGGCTCTTTACAGGCTAGGGAGACAAAAGGAAAATAAGTATTTCAGAATACACAATTTTGGCATTTATGAAGTGAATAAGTTCGATAATTCGCAGTCTTCGGAAGTGACACATACTAAATAGAATAATACGCCGCTGTTCCTACGGAGCATGGTCACCACGAAGCTTATTGCATTCTTGGTTATCTTCCATGGGGTTGGCGAAATACCCAAGGAATCACTTCATTAGGAGGGCAAACACAGCGTACGGGACAGAAGTATGCCCCATAGCGAATATTTGAGCAATGTTTAGAACGATCTTGACTTCGTAATGCGCCACTAGAACTAAGCTTTAGGAATGTTTTCGCAGCCATAAAGATACTCCATTTGCTATACAAAAGTTACACGTAACAATATATGCTAGATAAATAAACATAATTGCCAGTGCACCAATAGTGCTAACACAGAAGCCTGCATTCATATAAATGCAGTGAAGCTCCACGCAGAGCACAGGTAGTAAAAAAATCTACACATACTGTTTAACATTCAGGCTTGAATATAGAAGTGTTCATGTGTTTGTTCGTCAGCCATTTATTCTTACAGTTATCTTGACGTGAATTTTGGTAAACCTATACACTCGCATTGCCCCCAGAGAAATCATTTTCACAAGTAATCTGTCTCTTCCCATATTTTCCAGGCACAGGGGCATTTTCTAACAAACTATCTCCGCATTTTGCATGTTTAATTTACCAGGTCCTACATAATCCACTGCACTGAAAAGAATGGACTTTTCAGCATCCCTAGAACATTTTCGATGCCTGAGAAAACAAGTCGTCAGAACCATCAAATAGTTTCTCCCGTTGAAACGAAAACTATAGTAAGCCGGTTTTATGCAGCAGTTTGAATCCTTACGGGCGATAAATACTTAAACGTGTTAATGATTTCGCAAGTGATAACAGTGCACTTCAGTCGGGTGTCAATTTACGCAATGCAGCAGGTCGAACACGAAAACAAACTTCTCGCAAACTTCTTCATGTGCCTGCGCCGGAAACCTTTGGTAGCGTTTCTTAAGAAAACACAAGAGATAAAGTAAAGTTTTTGTGAGTTATCGCGAGTGTTATTTTTAGGTTGACGCTATTTATAGGAGTGTGGACACCCCATATTTCATACCATTTACGCACAGAAGCTCCCTGGGAGCTTATTCTAGACAAGTACGCTGATGTAACTTTTAGTAACGCCGTTTGGCGTGCTGCTTTTAGACGCTCAGATTCGTTTCAACTGTAACTGCACCGGAAGCACCACCAGAAAAAAAGGAACGAGTAGCACACGCAAACGCGTGTCCTCTGTGTTACTAGTGTAAGTATCGCAGCAATACAAGCGTTTGTCAATTGGTTTATCTAATAATGGAACTTCGACTTTTCAGAGTACTTATTCGGCACAGCTACAAAATGACGCCTCACCAATCTGGACACATGCTGTCTTCACAAACCAACACAATGGACCTTTTTTACGGAGCGGAAGATTTTCTTCTTTCTGGGCTGTTTCACGAGAGTACGAAAGGCAACGTCGCAGCCTCGGCAGTGCATTGCCTGGGGGTCACGCGCGCTAACAAAAGCCCAGAGAGGACTATAGCGGCGCCCAGAACACCTTGAGTGAAAAGGTCTATACGTGAGAGCTTAGCATTTGAGCTGGTGCGTTGTTAAACACCGCGACGCAGGCTCTTTAGCCAGTCATGGCGGCTGCCGTTTAATGGCTTCCAAATGTGAAAGCAAACAAGTGATTAGGTTAAGCACGCGTTAACTGGGCACAGAAGAGAGAAAATGCGTTCCTTGTTCTGGCAGATTTTTTTCTTGATTGATATACAGGGTTGAACGCCCCGAAATCACCATATGATTATGAGAGACGCGGTAGTGGAGGACTCCGGAAATTTCGACCACCTGAGGTTCTTTAATGTGCACCCAAATCTGAGTACACAGGTCTACAGCATTTTCGCCTCATGCATGGAAAACGCAAGAATTTTTTTTCTTCATACTGCCACATGCAGCACCGTCACAGTGTCGTCAGAAGGGGATTGGTGAGCGAGGAAATGCGCCAAAAGAGAATACAGAAGCAGCGCCTTGAACTTCCAGCCAAAACGGCTTTGATTGAATACATATTAACGTTGTGCTCTTGGTCCTACATAGTTCATAGATGACAAAAGAAAATAAAACTCATTGTTCTCTAAGGGGACCAGAGAACTGAAGCACAATGTTTCTGAAAATTTTGTCAACAAAATTTCTCAAACAAGAACAATGCTTTAAAAATAATGAGTCATGCCTGACATTTCATGTGCGAAGATTTCGGCGTTGAATCTCAACACAAAGCTTTTAAAGTATGACCTTCATTTTATCGTCCAATAAAAAAAAAAACATGCGGTGACAAGACAACCACCAGTGAAATAATTTGACACTCGAAGGTGATTCATACTTTTACTTCAGCGTCTCTTCAAAGCCCCCTACTTTTTTTTCCCCGTATGAGTATACTGCAGGTCTTTCATGGCGTATGCCGGAATGGGGACCATGAAATACATACAAGAACAACAAAAACACATTACATACAAGAAATAACAACAAGACTGCATGTAGATTCACCCGAAGGCCTTCACTGTGCCCGAACACGCGTAATCATATATCGTGGTTTTAGCACGTAAAAGCCCAGCATCAGGATCGTCCTTTGCCACCGTTCCGTTCTGTCGTCATGATCGCGGACGAGGGGAGGTGCCAGCCACTATGAGGCAGATTCGAGTGGCTCTCCGCTGGTCAGATAAAGAAAGGTGACAATGTGAAATAAAGAGCGACAAGAAAAAAATAAACTTCGTCAATAGAACGTTCGTTCCCACGACACGAAGAACCGCCGACAGCGACCACCACCTGGAAGCAGGTGCTGTTCTCCCTATGTCCCTCTCTGTGTTACGCCGTGGGAAGCACAGCACAGGTGTTGCTCGACTCGGGCAAAGGAGAAAGCCTGAGATTCCTCCGAACGCTTGTCGGTGCTCTCGTGCCGCTACGAGCCACAACGTAACGAAGCCGTTGCCGGGGTTACCGTTTCCCGAGGAAGAGAGAACCGAGAGTCGACCCCGACGCCGTCACCTGCCTCTGGAGACGGGGACGCTTTGAGCAGTCCGGCGGCGGTCACCTTTTTTGGAGGGTCTTGCACTCCGGGGATCGTGAGAACCCATTGTCTCCCATCGGGCTGGTCATTAGCGCTGCAATTTTCGGACGTGACGCAGTCGTGGCCGTAGCGACGTACATTTGTACCTTTGGAGGCATCTCAGCTGCAGGGCCAGGAGATGTGAGCCACTCGGAGGTGCGGAGAACTCTAGGGACTCCCACGAAAATGTGGAATGGGCGATGACGCGAATAATTTTGATGTCCCGAGCAAAACGGCGGTTCTTCATCGGCACCTGCTGAGTAGACCTAACACAGTAACGGCTACCGTTTTGACGCACAAGACCACAAACATAACTTATGCCTCGCCTAATGTGATTCTTCACTCTTTCTTAATGTTTCACATACGGATCGGCTACATGTTACAGGAGTGATTGGCAATGATGCCCACATCAAAAAAAGAAACCTGTTATTTAAGTTTCTACGATGCCACTTTACACGTAAATGCATGACGAACGAAGCATTGACATCAGCTTATATGGTTTCCAGTTATTCCCCCCCCCCCCCCGTACTGAACCAAACAACTTTTTTTCTTCAATCAACTTGGTAATTTATTGTTTTGGTGCACCCTTAGTATGTATAACGTAAATTATAGGGGACATAGACATTAATTCTATTTCTTTCTGGGTCTGATAAGCATGTAGCATTGACTTCGTATGCAGATGGCTGAAAGAGAACGATCAGTTGGCTTGTAAATAGATTGAGCATAAAAATACAGGAAGCTGTTTTTGTGTTTTGTTTCAGTAATGTTTGCCGCCTTATTCTCAAATTGAAGATGACAAAACTTTTTAAACATTGAGAGCGTGAGCGCTTCGCCTATGACCATGCATGAAACACTTCAGTATGAAAGGCGATTCTCCGCTTGTGATTGCTCCACTTAGTCTCTTTTACTTTCGACACTGTTTGACCAACAGTATATACATTGGACAAAAACGTGAAAACAGACTCATTACGTAAAAGCTTGTACACAGTATCGCTAACCAGAAACATTTGTGTTCACATATACGACAAGACTTGCTGCTGATCAACATAGCCACGCTCCAAGATCAAGCATACAACGAAAGAAGTCAGACTGTCTTTGTCGCTAACCCTAACGTGACACATATCGAACCCTATGTGAATTTACATGGTAACTCCTTGTCTGAAGGTCGCACCTCCCGCGACACTTGAAGGAAAGCGTAATGATCGCCAAAATAGAGTTACATCATTTTTAAAGGTACTTGTATATGTGGATAGTGAGGACTAGTCTAAAAGAGATAACAATACCATTTCTTTTTTCATCTTACATTACAGTAGTGCAGTCCTTGGAGATTCACCAAAGGTACGCTGAGCATTAAGGTTGTAAGATAGACCCCGAGACCAGAGTGCCGGAACGCGTCACGGTTGAAGTCCTACCGCGGCTCGCAACGAGTCCGACGTCTCTTCAAGAAGGACGTTGACCGCTCCGTTCCCAAGACGCAGCCACGGAAGCGCGTCGGCTTGTACACGCACGCGTGAATGAAGGTGACAGGAGCTTGAATAAAATTGCCGGAAGCCCGTAGTAAGCGTGCTCACATCACCTGAGCACTTGAGGAGGAACTCCCAGGGCAGTAGCCTCCGTACAAGAACTGGCAGCGCCTTCGAAACAGCCAGTTCTAGAACTAGGTAAGAAAAAAAGAAACAGAAACACAGTGATGGGTATTTTTTTAATAAAAGCCTTTAACAGCCCGAAAGAGTGACGCTGAATTTGCGTAACTGGACAAGTTAGCTTTTGAGAGGACGATATTTGGTGAGGCACGTCAGGTGTTTATCATCGAGAAAGACAGTCTCGAATCAAATGTGAAGCACTGAATTTGACAGCGACGAATTGGAATGTTTCATGAAGTATGTTTAGCAGCTGACTGTTTAATGGTTCGAAATGACGTAGTTGGGAAAACACTAGCTGAAAAAAAAAATATAGGACAGCTCCAGGGAGCGAAGTCGTTTTTGCGCTCCCTGCAAACGCGAAGTGGTGAGAGTACAGTACGCACACAGCAGCACTGGCTTTTGTCTAAAGCGCCCAGTCATCCACTTCAGCTGCAGCTCTTTTGTAGAAACATAAAAAGACGGACGCCGTAATACTATCATATATAATCGCACCGCATGCTTTCGCTATTGTGCTACAGTTAGAGCATGAACAGAAGCTTTTAGATAACCAGAGGTAGCGGCTGCAGGTGACACCAGCGTCCACAGCCACGCACTCGACCGCTCTATAGGCGAGTGTGATGCTGACAGCGACAATCAACTGGTGTTTGCAGAGTTAGCGTGAACGACTTCAATTTTAGTCCACCGTGGTGGTGTGGTAGTCACGGTGCTCCGCTGCTCACTTGGAGGGTCGCGGGTTCGATGCCGGACCCTACGGCTGCTTTTCGAAGGAAGCTAATGATAGAGGCCTGCGTATTGTGTGATGTGAGTGCACGTTGAAGAACAGCAGATGGTGAACATTACCGAAGCTGTCCACTAGGGCATCCCTCAAAGTCATATACTGGTTTTGGGACGTTAAACCTCAAATAATATGCGACTGCGTACTTTTGATCACAGTTAGCAGCTGCGTGCCGACCGATAAAGTGACGCAGTCTTAGAAAGTGGCATCATTTCATGCTCCTTCGTGCGAAGGAGCCTATACTCTATGCGTGGTTTCATTCCTGCTTTAGCGGCGCTTGTAAGCAACATGACTACCTTTCGCTCACACATGGAATATACGACGGGCTGGGTGACGTTTTGGAATATGGCTTCACATAGAATATGGCAGCGACGACAAAAATGTACCACGATTGTTTATATAATTGCTACCGCAATAAAGCATAGGATTCATCCTTGAAATCCCCACCCTATGGTGATTCTATACAACGTGACGAATTTCCCTCTTTTTTTGTGTGTGTGATAAGTTTCCCGCGTTGCGAAGTAAAGCTTACCCCCAAGACAATCAAGGTATTTTTTTTTTCTGTGAAGAGTTCGATACGCCCGAGTATGCGCCATCAGCTATACTCTTATTGCATCGTCTCTGCACAAGAAAATATTTCCACACGCGCAGTGGCGCCTGATGCGGAACTTAAATATGGCAATGTCACTTGCATGTTATTTTCGTAAGTGTTGCTTCGAGTGAAACGCCTTCTTTAGCAGGAGCGGTGTTTTTGTTATTTTGCTTCTAATTGGGAAACAGTGGCGTTCTCAATCTCACTTTTATAATGTCGCTTTTCAGCCAACTTGCTTTATCGGAGCCATATAAATGGTATTTCCACGATGTGTTCACTTGAAGACTTCTACGCAGCTGTTAGTGATATGAACATGCGGCAGTGGGCATGAAGGGCTAAGAAGAGATGCACCGAGTGATTGATTATTGTTCCTGTACCAAATGCCTATTGTACCAAAATGCCAATATTGAATTCGCTAAAAGATGCCCCAGCTAAGTGTAGCTAAAAAAAAACGAAAAAGAAAGGATAATACAAGTCATAAATTTGTCCCATAGCGATTAGGCTCGAAGAGAATTAGTTCTTCTGTTTGGTGTTTCAACAGTCCCTATTATGATGTCGGGGCCTAATCCTGATGTTTTCATCGTCACGCTCTTTGCCGTTACGATGTCGGGTATCTTTGGCGTCATTATATGAAATTATTTGAATTATTTCTATATAAAAGACAAATGAGATCAATTTTAAGCTGATGGCAGTTTCCTAATATAAGCGTGAAGGACGGAAGAAAGAAAAACAAGTTTATCAGACAGCAGTACTGTGCCTAGTATGTGCGCCATCGTTTTTCACCAAGTTTTATGAGGTCATACCAAATTGCCTTTATCTCATTGTGTCGACAGGTTATCCTATCGCATACGAAAAACTGAATCACCACAATTGATGGCTTCCGGGAGAGACGATTCCTGCGGATAATGTATTCACTAACAAGCTGCCTTTTACTTCATCCGAATTGTGACTTTTGCTCCCGCAGAGGGAATGAATACATGGCCCTGATAAATTTGTTCCTAATCTGAAACGATGTTATCAAACAGCTCTTTTTTTATTATTATGCCTCGAATTTTTTCGTTCAATATAAAAGAGGACATCGCTAACAGATCTAATTCTTTGCATAAACATGACATTACTCTACGTACTCCGGCTCTCGGGCTGTAACCACAGATTGTAACAGCCTAAATAAGGCAGCCATTTTTTGAGAAAATATGGTCAATTATAACCTCACGCTCAAATAACCTGTCAGGCCCCCGAGTAACCTGACAGGGTCTGATGAAAGCGTCACATTGGCGATCGCTCTGGCAGCTTGACAGATTGACGGCCACTGATCAACACAGTCTCACGTACCGAGGAAACCAACCATAACAAACGAAACAAGCGTTTTAACAATTATTCGCTTCTTTTTCGAAGCTGCTGGAATTTCGTAATTAACCTACATGTTTTGCGTTCATAAGTCAGTGGTCATACAATCGAACATGAGGTATACCCTGGTTATTGAAATAGCCAGAAAACTAGGAATATTTATTGCATACCACGCGCGCCACATCAGCATTGCTCGCGCCACGTGCTGGAACAGCTATTCTACCAAGCTTCCGGCGAACGCTGACAGGATGTCTATGTTTTCATGCTCGTGTTTAATATAACAACCCGCCCTGCTCTTCCTATTATGCTGAGTGTACACGTATACAAGTCGCTCTCACTTCCTTTTGTTGTGCAGAGGTAATTTGGCGAGCGAGCGCCGCACCGGATGACGGTTCACCTTCTCACGATCTCACCTCGTGTTCATAGTTCGCTGAACCATCATCAAAGAGAGAAAGTCATGCCGTTCGGCTGGAACACACATTATTTAGAGTCAAGTAGAGAGGTGGAAGAGCTGGAATTGAGGATAACTTGAAAACTTTTTAGTGGAAAAGAGACAGAGCTAAAAGAAGAAGACACAAACAAGGGCTAGCTGTCTGTTCCAGCGTTGGCGGCCGTCCTTCGATCGCTGATTTTGCGAGGGTACCCTCATAATGATTGATTGATATGTGGGGTTTAACGTCCCAAAACCACTATATGGTTATGAGAGACGCCGTAGTGGAGGGCTCCGGAAATTTAGACCACCTGGGGTTCTTTAACGTGCCCCAAATCTGAGCACACGGGCCTACAACATTTCCGCCTCCATCGGAAATGCAGCCGCCGCAGCCGGGATTCGAACCCGCGCCCTGCGAGGGGTACCGTCATAGCCTTTCTTCTCTCAAGCACTCGTCATCTTATTATACCGTGCAGATATGACACGTTCACGGTGCAAACAACAAAATGTGCCTTTGGCATCAACATTTCAGAAAATTTGAATTTTCCTTATGTGTACTGACCACCATTCTGGTTTATACAGCTTGTCGAGCAGCAATCTTTCTTTTCACGTCTTCGATTTTCGGCAAAGCCTTTATAGGAAGTGCTACCTTTTGCATTTGGTTTTCACCACGGGTAAAATTAGTTCGTTTATGTATCCATGTTTTGCAAGCTTGGTGTCACGGCGCTCTGTGAACAGTATGATGCGCTTTTGGATTGGTTTGCTGTTGTGCATGGGTACTCAACATTCCGGTCAAACGCGAGCCCTTAACGCATTCACGCTAGCACGTGCCATTGATCAATGGAAAGGCTTCCCTCATGATGTACTGTTCATTCGTGATCACGTGGCGTTTAGGCATAAAGTACTAACTAATTACGACTGCTCTTTAAGCATATCTTGTTTATTCGTGTTTATTCGTTCTACGTTTACGTGTCAACCCGTTCAATTATGTATAACACCTATATGTTTTCTATTATTGGTGCACGCTATCTTTCACATTAGGCAATTGTATACGAGGCTTTTAATTACTTTCATTTCGTCAATGTTTTTTTCTTTGATAAAAAGTGATGTATTGTCCCCCTCACATAATACTCCTACTTGGAACCTGTAATTTATATGTAAATAAAAAAAATACACCCACCTTCGAAGCACGTAAGCTCGGTTTGAAACGTGAGCTCTGAAGTGAAGTATATTTATTTAATTTATACATATCTTACAGTTGCAATTGCCGTATGCGATAAAAAACAAGACAGGCGGTCGGATTTTTTGTCGTGGTGGCACAGCAATGCTTACATATTTAGAACTATTAAACTGACTGCGAATTCACCTACACCGACGCGAAGGTAGCGGTGAACGGTATATCGTCAAGCTCCTACAGCGATAGCGATAAAGCGACGCCACTCTTGAGTACACAGATGCGTCGTTCTGAAGTTGAAAGCATGCTGAGCCAATCAGCTGTTCCGAGCAGCAATGTTTTGCGAGTCCTCATGGATTCCATTAGCGGGACCATCACCTCGCGCAGCTCCGATAGCTGCCTCACAGCGTTCCTGCTCAATAGATATTGGGAGCGTATTGCCGCCACAAGGTGATAACGTCGTATTCTGTGGACACTCGTGGACTGGCTCTTGCTTCCGCGATGCGTAGGCGCCTGTACACATTTGGACGTGCTTAGAGGGCCCGACAAGGGCCACACTGATCGTGCATGCCAATCTTGCCGACTTCAGTAGTGAAGGCCAGCTGAACGCACAAGTTATACTGGGTGTATTTTGAAATAATAAAAATTGGCAGATTTCACGTACACAGGGAATGGATATTATGCAAAGTACAAATGAGAAATGTTGATATGTCACTTTAGTATCAGCACAGCCTTACGAGGTCGAGGTAAATGATGACGTACATGACTTCCCTGTCATAATTATCATGTTTAAATGTGTTGTTTACCTTCGTCATTTGTTCACGTGACGTGATACCAAATTTAGTATATGTGAAACTAGCGAAAACACCGCGAGCATGCTATGAGCCTGGTATGTTGCCATGTTCTTACATGACACGCGTGTCAGGATTATCATGCATTGCACCAGTTACATCTCTCGTCATCCATTGACGCCACGTAACACCAAATTTGGTATATGTGGAGCTCGAAAAGGGCCACGAGCGCATCATGAAGGGACCAATATACTCCGATGTAGCGCTGACGTGCGCACACTCTGGGCACAGCGACGCTACGTTAGGAAAACGCGAGCACTCTATAGTCTGACGCCAGGCGCAACTGGCTCGGCCCGACGGCAACCGGAGCGAAATGTGACATGCTGCATTTCGCGCTGTTGCATTACCCAGACAGCATTGCATCTATCTCGTTTCGTGACGGAGGGACGCCGGAGGCGCTGAAGCGTCCATGCGTCGAAGCAACGCAGTGCGGCGCACGCCTGCGGTATATGCCTGGGCCGGCGACTGGCGTGGCAACGCTGGCGTGACGCGACGAAATAAACGCCGGCGAGCACGCGCCCCACGTCACGTCAAAATGTATTGGCGCCTTGACTGTGACATGCAGTCATTTTTTTACATGACAGGTACCTCATGTTTATCATGTTTGCACCAGTACCATACTTTTGTCATCCATTCACGTCCCGTAATACCAAATTCGGTATAAGTGAAGCTAGCGAAACGGCCGCCAGCGCATCATGACCGTGGAATGTAGTCATGTTGTCACATGACACGCATCTCATGATTATCATGTTCGAGTATGTCCCTTGTGTTCGCCATGCAATCATGCCATACCATACCAGTTTTGCAACATGGCATGTGAACGAAACCACCGCAAGAGTTGCAGGATCATGAAATGTAAATCGTGACACTCGTGACATACATGTCATGATTTTCATGTTATGACTAGTCAAATATATACTTCATACAGTCATGTTATGCCATACCAAATTTGGTATTGATGCCATTATTGAAACGGCCAGGAGAGCTAAAAGAGGTAGGTAACTAGATAGATAGATAGATAGATAGATAGATAGATAGATAGATAGATAGATAGATAGATAGATAGATAGATAGATAGATAGATAGATAGATAGATAGATAGATAGATAGATAGATAGATAGATAGATAGATAGATAGATAGATAGATAGATAGACTCAAAGTCGCCGAAGTTCACTAAGAAATGCGTCGCATTTATTAGTAATATACTGGGTTAAACGTCCCAAAACCACGACATAATTGTGAGAGACACCGTATAGCTGAGGGCTTCGGAAATTCACACTACCTGGAGTTCTTTACTTTGTCTTAAATATAAGCACACGGGCGTAAAACATTTCAGCCGCTGACGGAAACGCAGCCGCCGCAGCTGGTATTCCATCCCGCAACATCCGGGCTAGCAGTCAAGCCCTGTAACTATACTACGTTAAGGCGATGGGGTGCATTTTTAAAGACGATAGTCTTTCTTTCCTGGGGACCTTCGACGCAAAAGTTTTGGCCTGCCTGCCTGTCTGTCTGTCTGTACAGTTGTCTGTTTGTCCACTCTTACCAGCATCGGCTACTTGAAACGTCCGACCCCATCCGCAGCGACCACCAATGCTGCTCAAGGCTGGGCGTTCATGCTTGTGCAAATTTCATATAAAAAGAAATGATTGCGCATGTCTGGGGCACCATAACAGCACGCATGTATTCTGCATATGCATCTCTTAATAGAAAACGCATACGTAAGTAATAGAGAGTTTTAGTACTGCGTACGCTGCGTACGTGGCGGCGTTGCGTACGTAAGGACGCCACGTTCTGCGTAGTGCGCATGCGCAGACCGCAACGCGCACGTATCGCGTTACGTACGCAGCCGCTACGTACGCACGCATGAGATGCGTGCGTGCGTACGTATGAGCTGATCGCGCCGCTCTCGAACAAGTTCGCGACAGCGCGAGACTTCGTTTTGCAAAATGGCGGCATCGAAGGCAAGCACCGACCGGCTCTGTGGCTTAAAATATGGCCATAATCTGGCTATAACTCTTGGATTGGCTCACATTGGCTGTCAACAACACGTGCTTCTATTTTGATCTACCAGATGACGCAACACGCTTCACGCTCGTTACGTACGCGGGTACTACGGCGTACTAAAAGCCGATTAGTGGCAAACAACGCCACGTAACGCAAGGCGCTTGCGTGATGCGTACGTAGCACCATTCCGCAGTACTAAAACTCTCTAATTTTAAGGACCATAGCGCTTATCACGCTGCGCTTACCATGCAACGCTTGCTCGGAACGGGAAGTGTTTTCAATGCTTTGCTAAGACGAGATGGTGGTGGCAACTACCCGTCGCCTTGTGCTTTACACCTTATCACCTCTGAGGCGGGCGTGCACGGCCACGCGCTTTGTTTTCAAAAAAAAAAAAAAGAGCCAGATGGCGCCCATGGCTCACGTGTGACATGACTTGATGCGCTCGTGAGCCTCCGCTGCCCGCTCAAGGCACTCTAACGCAGCGCCTCCTGAATACCATTCCCCAATTTTTTTAAGCAGAACATCAAATAAATGTTTTGTTCACTCTCTCCCCACGCAAGACTATCGTCTTTCGACGACATTTGCGGAATATATGCAGCTACGGGGCCAATTCTTTAGAACAGATGTTTAATAAACATCATATGGTAGTCAACCACCTGTTGCTTATGTTAAATGGAAAAAAATAATATTTTAGTTGGTCGTACGGGCCGAAATATATGGTTACGAGGCGCGCAATGATAAATGGTGCCTGAACTTTCGACCATCGGCTCTTATTTAACGTGCACCGACATTGAAGAAGAAGAATAATACTTTATTTTTCAATGCAATCGCTTACAAACATTTGTGCGAGAACATCTGGATCCGTAGCCGACATGGCTATATAATTATCCAATATAGAAAAGGCGTTTTGTTTAATTAGCGAGTAAAATCTTTACACAGAGAATTTCATCACAGACTACAAAATCATATGAGGACATGGAGGGAAAAACAACAGAAATAATTTGACATGTTCATATATTCATCGAACACGGACGTACAGCATTTTGTCGACAGCCAAATGCGAAAGCTGCGGCCCGTACTGCAACTGTGACCTTCGAGTCAGCCGCATAGCACCGTAACCGGCACAATGTGCCACCGACGGAAAACTTTGCCCAGTACAAGACGGAAAAACTGCCCCAGTATGAGTTGCATTGAGGTGAATAATATCAAGTGCTAGGTAATATAGATATTAATGGCAAAGATGCTGGCCATGACAATTTATAACATGCCAGTTGATTTATAAGTTCCTTAAACTAAACCCTATTTGTAATATTAAGCGTTCAACCTAACGGCGATACAAAAACTGAGCTCGTCTTGAGCAGTTCTGAACACTCACTTTTTCAAATTACCACCCTGGCGGTGCATTTTCCCCTGAATTCTGAGTTCAAATGCGAGGACAACAAATGCGGTAATACCATTTATAAAAATGGCAACACATTTCTCTGTGTCTATATTTTCACAAATAAACACCCCAGTTGGCCATATATGCCCAAGTGCTCTCACCGTATACTCAAAGCTGCATCTCGATAACTTCACAGGGCCACGACCGATACGGAAAAGGCCACAGAGGTTCTAAGTGTTCGGAAGGGTTCCTTCCAAAAACGCGCTTGCTAGTTTACACACATTGCAATTTGAGTTAATCACAGCCCAGTGGCGTCGCCAGAGGGTAGAACACCGGGCCTACGCCCCCCTCCCCCCGAAACTTTTCGCCACAGCATAAAGAGCATAACACGACACCTGACAGCATCTGCTTACCCGGCCCTCTCTGTAAATTAACGTTGCACCCCACCCCCCAAAAAAATTTCTGCCTATGGCCCTGCCACAGCGGTTCCTGTGATATGCAAGTTCATGCAGATGTCCGTCTGACAGATAGAATATTTGGATGGAAGTATTACTAGTAAGTATGATTATCATCAATCAACGAATGTAATTAATTGGCTTTCGCACATTAACTGACATATTGAGTAGTTACATGGGTAAAGCTATCATTTCGCTAATTGCACTTCAATGCGAATCGGTATAAATGCTGCTTGGCATTTCGTTAATGTCGTCTGCCACCTACAGCGAGGCTGTTTAAGTTCACCATTCATGGTAACGCTTGTGGGCATCCCTAACTGCTATGCGCCAAAAACACTGAGTAAATTTCACCTAACGCTGGTCCACTGAAAATGAAAGCAACGGTTACCCCAAAAAACAGGTAGGTATGTGCCAAAGATATCTGTGCGGGTTATTAAAAAACTATTATCATCGTTAAGATGTGCGCGGAAATGGGGTAAGTCTACAACATCCACCGAAAAAAAAAACAATGAAGTTATCCCAACAAACGACTTGCGCTTTGCCATAGTCACACCACTGTCACACGACACTTTAGGTTTATATTAGGCGGTGCCTCTGTGGCCACCTCAAAGATTAACAGAGTGTTTATTCACGAGAAAAGTCACGACATATCGGGTCATCTTAAGCAATGACTTCTTTGTAAACCTGTGTAGCTGTATTCCTACCAAAACGCGTTTTAAAAGAGCAGTGATACAACATATCTGAACTGCTTGCAGTGCATAGAAATACGTTAGCATGACAAAGGGAATGCCACCAGCTTCACGATTTTATCGGTGCCCGCCCAGCGGAGCTGGTTTAATTTTTGTGGCGCCAGCCCCACAGCTCATGTAGTGATATTGTTCAAGTCATACGACAATTTTTCTTCTATATTATAAACCTCTACTGGCTCGCGCACGCCTTTGAACGAAGTGGCGACCAAGCTTGAAGGTAAAACCAAGGGCCCAGTGAAGGTGCAAAAGCGAGCTGCAGTGCTACGGTAATGCTATATAAGCTCTGCCTGAGATGAAAGTGAGTGTGAGTGTCTTTCATGATTATTCTGACAGTGTCCTTCCGTTACCGAGCGAGTGGATGAACATCTGTCTTTGGTCACAGAAGGAACAAGCGAAGCTCGTTTTCTCGTTCATGAACGGAGAGCGCAAACACGAAAAAAAAAAACGAAAGGAAAAGTAAAAGAAAGAAGAAGAGTGATTTCACTCTATCTTTCTTTGGATTCTTCACTCGACGCTTACACGAGTCTTCTTAAGAAGACACGTTAACTATAACTTGTGGATCAGACGACTGCCGGAAGAGTGTGCCATAATTTCCAGAAAGAGCTGATATGCCTCTTTGAAAGAGAGTCAGTTGCATGGCACGCCAAGACTCTAAAGTCGAATGGCTCTATTTTCTTAAGGTGTATAACATGATTCATTACCACCAGCTAGCTCTGGTTTCCGGTATAATGAGCTCGCTTTCAGAAGCAAACAAAACAACTGCTGTAATATGTTCGACAATTAAACCGCCCATATCCCGAAACTTCTTGCCAACAGTGGCGGACCAGCGACAGAGAATTCGAACTACAAGTTTCATACGAACGGCTCCAAGGTTCCATAAATATAGCTAAGGGGTGGTGCAATTGTACGAAAGCATGGATTTTTACTCAATGAGTAAAGAGTATACATATCTAGGGCATCGCATGAACGTCTGCCTAGCTTCCGGGCAACGCCTTCTCTATTAGAGGAGGCGCTGTTCCAGGCATTGGCGTATAGGTTAAAAGAACATGAACACATACCTCAAAAAAGTTCATGTTCCTGTTCGTTCAATCTAACCGCACATAGGGATCAGCTATACTTTCAGCTTCTTTTAGCTTCCTAGAAACAGCCTTCACCTCTAGCTCAAAAAAATGCCACTGGTCCAACGACAATTCCACGATGAACACTGCTGCCATATATTTGTAAGCTTACGCAATATTGCCACCCGCTCTCAGCACAATGTTCCCTATACTTAAGCTGTCATCTGTTACAAACGCTGTAAAGACACTGACGCACGAATTGATACTAAGGGGCAGCTTAACTCTGGCCTCATCAATGCGCGATGCGATGGGGATATGTTCGCCCAGTTGCCGTACACCAACCCTGGAACGCATGGGTGCCAGCCTGTATACAGAAGCCTGTGAACGCTCGCTCTCAAAAAGAAGGTGGCGCTATTAAGAACATTCCTCCATCCAATCTTTATGATCTCCAGCCATAGACGCACTTGCCGATACAAGAGGCGTGATGCGAGTGCAATAGCCCAACGCCGATCTTCGCTGTTCAAGGGGAGCTACATGCAGGTGTTAATGCCGTGCCTCTTAAACAACACCTTGCTAGCGTGTTCCTGGTGCACTGGAGGTGCAAAATACCGGATAACAATCACCTCTCCAGGCAAGGAGAGTGTAATATAAGCTGGCGATTGGGGTTCGCACGCGTCAATGACTTTCATGGCGCCTAATCAGGAAGGTGTGGCTTTGGGCGCAACTGCTGGATAATTTGTCGACTCGCGTTACAAAATGCCATCGTGCTCCTTTCTTACCCGCTGCTACTCGGAAACGCATTATCAAGCTCTTGCGTAGGCTGAATGCGATGTATTGAAGCCGCGAGGTGCGTTAGATGCTAATGTGGGTCGGTGAGGTCTAAATAAATCATTTTGGAAAAGTAAAGTGGCTATTAGGTGCGTACATACAAGAATCAGCTAAAGACTCCCTTGAACAACACAGGCTAGGTGCATGCATGAGAGCGGCCATTTTCTTTTAAAACTTCTGGCATTATGTTCACCGTTCAATGGCGATTGTACGAGTAACTTCACAGTTCGGCAGGTCGGAACGCAGCGCTTCCATCGAATATGGGAATCCCTGTTCTATTCGTCTGATCAGATGTGTGCACAGCACGACATGCCTCCGGAACATATTTGCTGCTGCGAAAAGGTCTCAGCCTGTCTATTTAAGTTATCGCCATTGAAATTTCCTCCTGTAAAGGCAACCATGCTCAATAGCGTTGAAGAAAACTATGCGATGTGTTTGACTTGCTCTCTTGATGCCTGGACGAGCATTGAGGTGTATATATTTATGCGAGAAATTAAATCTGTTAAGACGTCAACAAGCAGAACAACGTAAAGTACTAAAGAATGATGATTCCGACTAGGCTTATTTTATAGTCTACTGTATATTGAAAATTTAGCGCTTAGTTACTTCCTTGTAATAACGCTTGCATGGAGTTTCTTTGTTCTCCTATAATAAGAGATGTTTGTGTGCCTTACAACGTAGCCTGACTGATACATAATGCACTATCGCAACCTGATTTTTACTTAGCCACGGTTGTCTAGAACATTTGTAGCTTGTTTTTTGAATTTAGTAAGATTGCTTATTCAGTGATAAGAGAGAGAGAGAGATAAAGATACAAGGAAAGGCAGGGAGGTTAACCAGACGCACATCCGGTTTGCTACCCTGCACTGGGGAAGGGATAAAGGGGAGAAAAGATGTTGCAGAAAGATGAGAAGGTACACACAATCACGAGCACACTCGGGGAGCACACACAGTTTACAGGCGGTCGCTCAGGTTTGTTGACTTAAGGTAAAGTAGCAGTGCTTTAGTTGCTTTCTGCGCAACTGAGGCAGATGCCCAAGGTCCTATAGTATCGTCTGCACACAAAATGGTCCGGGGTCAAGTCGATTCAAAACCATCCGTAGCTGGCATCGCTGTGTGTCGTAGCAAGCGCAGCTGCACAGGACGTGTTCGATGGTCTCTTCATCTCCGCAGCAGTCGCATGTAGGAGTGTCTGCCATACCAATGCGAAAGGAGTACGCCTTTTAAATGCAACACCCAACCAAAGGCGGCATAACAGTGTCGCATCGGAGCGGGAAAGTTGTGATGGTAGCTTTAGCTTGAGCGAAGGATCCAGTTCATAAAATTGACACCTTTGGAAGCTGGTAGACGACCAGAACGTGCGTGTGGGATCTCGAGCCAGAAGGTAAAGTTGTCTTGCTGCATCATTCCTTGATAGAGGAATCGGGACTACACGGGTTTCTTCATGGGCTGAGCGGGCTGCATCATCGGCTAATTGATTTCCGGTAATACCGATATGTCCAGGCAGCCATTGATATATAATATCATGCCCTCGTGCTAGAGCTTCATGATGGCAATGTCTCATTTCTTGCACCAGTTGTTCATAGCTCCTCCTACGCATGGCAGACTGCAAACTCTGAAGCGCTGCCTTTGAATCACAGAATATGACCCATTTTCCTGGACGTTCTTGAACGAGATATTGTAAAGCAGCCCTTATAGCAGCAAGCTCTGATGCCGTAGATGTAGTCATATGCGACCACTTAAACTTGATTGTCATTTCTGCAGCCGGAATTACAGCGGCACCTGATGAGCTGCTGGATGAGACGGACCCATCAGTGTATATCTGCGTTCGGTCTAAGTACAACTCATGTAATAATAGCAGTGTTGCTTGCTTCAATGCTACTCTGGAGTGACTGCTTTTCTTTTTGATTCCCGGAATTTCTAGACGTATTCAGTGATAAAATGTTGCATTATGCTGCCAGGTATTTTTCATTTCAAAGTCAAATAGATAATGGCTTTCATTCTCGTCCCTCAACTTCCTATTGGTGGAAATAAAATCATTGACATTTTACTATCTCTAGCATGGGGACGCATTACTTTAATGTATATTAGCATAATGAACCGCATAGTACATCTGTGTAATGGTATACTATCATGTATATGCACACAAATAGATCAAGGCTGCATAATTCGTAAATCGCGCAATCACACTGTGTCGAGTAAACCCGCACATCGTTTTCCCGCATTTTATTGAGCTCCACTTTTGTGAAAAGCCACTGACTGGTACGTCTAATTATATAATGCAAGACTAATCGGGATATTTAGTTCGACTTGTAGCACTGCAAGTATACCGAAAGTGGATCAAAAGCCGGTTTTGTAGTGGAAAAAGGCGATCTGTGTGTTGCATCGTCACGGTTCGATATGCGTACATTCAGGACACTAGAGAAATAGTCACAAATGATCACTTTTCTTTCAGCTCTTGCGTTACAGCGAGATTGTGAATTTTGTACTCATTTGCCCACCCCAGTGCTGGGTAGCCAACTGGATGCAATTCTGCTGAATCTTTCGTCTTTCCTCTTATTCTCTCCCTTTTCAGATATTAAAAATAATCACGGCACTTTGAATGATTAATAGTAAAAGCTCCACAGCTCATTTTCAGCCAGATTTTGTTTTGTTCCGGAGTAGGGTACTGTCGTAAAACGTTGCAAAGAAGAGGTCGCAGTAGTGAAAACTTGTGACATTCCACTCCTCTTTCATGCTCGCTCGATATCCTACTATACGCTGTGCTTGTTGCGAAAGCTGATGTGTCATTGTCGAAGGTGACCGAACTAGCTGGAACTCACCGAAGGGCCAGCAGGACATCCCTACACACAGAGGGCTCACAACAAACCGTTTGAAAGATCGCTATGCTTGGCGAGGAAAATGACGAGCCGCAGAAAACTCACGAAGAAAAATTTGAGGGCTCATTTCAGAAATCCCTAATGAAAACGAACAGATAATCGAACCGAGGAAGGTAGGTATGGAGAAAGTTGGAGAAAGGGGAAGAAAGTATGGAGAAAGGTATGGAGAAACGGCCCCTCAAGCGCTTCTAAAAATCCAAAGAACGAGTGCATTTTCCAACGCAGCGTTCCATCGCAGCGTTTTCCGTCTCTGAAACAGAATTAGTGTCGCCAACAGTCTGCTCACGTGACGTGAAGATGAAATGGATTCTCGGGTTGTCGATGTAAAAAAAAGATATCTGCTGTCAACGGTCACTTACCCTTCTCTGCCGTGCAGTCGGGGGCCCACTCAGACATGCCTCGCATGGGTATCATGTGCGATAAACGGATTTGCTGCGTCTTACCCGTTTGCGACTGCGCAAGCAGAGATAGCATCGCGCTATCAAAAAGCGCTAAAACTTGACCGGCTCAATGCCTATAGTGCTGACTTTCCGCGTGCTTTATGAAGCAATAAGTAGTGGGGGCGAGACGGCGCCTGTGTGAAGGGCAGTGAAGGTGGGACAGAAATCACTCTCTCACATCTATACTCGGTGTGGTTTAGGCACCCTTTGAGCGTATTGGAGCGATTGTCACAGAGATATCAAGACACTTACCCTGAGGAATACACAATTTACCACCGGCACCGACGGAACCTGCAGCATTCGAATCCTAAAAGTACTAGGTCCGGAATGCGCCAGGGGCGCTCGGCGCCCTTCTTTCACTCCGTTTTAAAATTTTGATTCGCGGCGATCAAGTGTGTTTTTCGTGGGCTCTACCTCAGCGGATAGCGAAATTGCCGGGCAAAATCCGGTAAAGCTGGTAAAGCATGGCACTGCAGTGCTTCGTTTAGAGATGTGGAATTGCAATGAATTGAATTCATTCTTTATTACAGACACGTACAAATGAAAGCATGACCACGGAGAGCTTACAAAAAAGCCGCTCAGTTGCGGCTTGATCAGTAGCACCGCAACTGATCAGCCGCTCAGTTGCGGTGCTAGTGTTCAACTTAACTAGTTTTTACCACTGATGGCAACTTTTGGATAGAAATTCCATGTTTCTGCTAGTTTAGTAATAAGTACGGCAGAATTGGCTTGACGTGTCACGAGGCTAGCTGTTACGTGCGCATGGGGGGAACATGTCATGCGGCTACCTATTATGCAATGCTGCGTGATTTTGGTAACGTAGCTGCATTCCACGCAATTTATAGTCCCGGGCCTATAGTTATTGCGTGGTTTTACAAGATTTCCAGGCACGCGAGTACTAAAGTGATTTCACACGGTCCTTGTCAGGTAATATAGTCATGTTATGTGAATTGATAGTGTGTCCCGTGAGTGTTGCGTGATTTTTATTCAGGTGACTATAGTAGTTACGTGATGTTACGTGAATTTAGTCACCTGACTACATGGGGATGACGTTACGCGGTTTTATTAAGGTGTCTCGTTTTGCGATCAAAGTTCCACAAACAGTTGTTACGCAATGTTACGTGATATTGAGTCACATGGCCGATTATTCCATCATATTATTTTTGATTTGAAAGACTGCTCTTTGGCATAACAAGCATACATAAAAAAGCACAGGCTCATCACACATAAATAAAGAAGTTACACTCATGCGTAAAGTTTAGCAAGGACCTGTGGAACGGTCCTCTTATCCACTTTTGTCCGGAGGGCGACCGGCACGGTGACCCGCTGTTTTAAGATGACGAAGGATAGCTCGCTCTAGGCCCGGGCACGACCAGAGCAAGTGTGTTTGTTGTATTCCATGCCGGAAATTGGCGCAGGTGTTTCGGGAGCAAAACGAAAGTTCAAGAGGACAAAGCAAACACGTACCGATTCATTGTGACGTAAATTGCTGTTCACACAACTCGGTGCAATGCAAAGCAGAGCCCCGCTCTACAAAAAGATGAATATGTGTCTTCCTCAGACGGGAGTGATCGAAGCTTAAGGGCCAAACCTCATAAGCACGAAAATGCACGCGACAGCAACGAGCGACGCTATGAGCGACGAAACAGGGCGTTCGTGCTCGTTTTCGCGCGATCGCTCAGTTCTCCAGATTTGGAAACCGTCGCTCATCATCCGGAAGTGCTGGGCTCAAGCAGCAAATAGCGAAAAACCGGAAAAAGACAAAGACTACATAGGTGCACGTGACCCTGCCCGTGTCACGTATGCGCAACAAGAAATGACGCAATGTTTACGCATGTGCATTTGAAAAAAGTGCTGCAAGGCAATAATAACCACTTTGCGTTTCATTACACAACAATATATCTTATTTTTAAATTGCATACCGCTCGCTACGCGGTTTTCTTGGTGCGAGTAGATGGCCTCATGCCAGCAACAGTGGAATTCGCTCGCCGAAGCCGTCGCGTGAATGAGGTTTGCCGGCGCTAGCGACTGATCGCGCGAAGCCGATCTACGTCGCGTCGCTTGTCGCTGTCGCGTGCATTTTCACGCTTATGAGGTTTGGCCTTAAGAACAGCAAGAAATAGTGACCAACAGGATGAGGATTCTAAGCTACGTGGTACTCTGGTAGTTCTCGGTCGGCGCTCTTTTGATAGCCTTTAAATTGTGCTAAACTTGTGCTAAACTTGTGCTAAATTGTGCTAAACAATTTTGAGTGCAGTCGCAACCGACAGTTGTGACCGCACTCAATATTGACAGAAATCTGTGGCAGCTGTGGGTTATGCATACGCTTTATATTGCCACGTGGTCGGCAAGTTAAAGGAGGCCACGGATGTGAGTCCAGACGAAGCTCTTTAAACGGCTGAACTTGTGCTCGGAAAATGAAATGTGAGCACAGTCACCGAATCTTCTTTATCAATTGGACGTGTCATCATTATTTGTATAAGTTCCTCATCTGTAGATACCATCATCAGTGTGTGCCAGCTCGAGCTCGTCTCGAATAAAGCTCTTCTTCATAAGTGGTGGAGGTACTGGGTGCGCTCACTATGTCATAAAAATACAAAAGTTAGACGCTGTGAACTGACCGTGGCGAAGAAGCCGCCATTCTCGGTAATGTGGTCATCGCTGGAAAGCGTCCACTTTTATACGTCAGCCACCAAACCTTCTGGCGTTATCTCTGCCGCTCGCGTAAGCTCTGAAATTAACGTGACTGTGCACCACCCACCCGTATAGTCTTCATAGAATGACGTCAAACAATCGCCAAGCTTCCCGAACATATATTTTACGTTCTAAAACGACGATATGATCACTGACAGATGCCGTGGTAGAGGGCTCAAGCACATTTTGGCGATCTGGTGCTTAAAGTCCATGGACATCGCACACTACACGGACTTCTACCGTTTGGCCTCCAGCGACATGCGACCACCGCCTCCGAGATCGAACCAGCGGTCAGCCGAGCACTGTAGCCACTGATCTACCGTGTGGGACTCTTCCCGAACATTGTAACACCGGATGCGCCGACAGCAGCTAAGTTCTCTTTTTTGATGACACCCGAATGCATCAAAGAGAGAAGGACGCGTGGCAATTTGTAGAAGCACTCCTCACAACCGCGGATGATGCCTGGCTTAGCCTTTTCCTTCAAATTTTCAACAAAAAAAAAATGAATCGAATGAACGGCTTACTCTGGCGTACAAGTCAAGCAAGTCAAGTGAGACTCGTATATGACACATGACGCATTCCCAGATCGTGCACTCGCAAGGCTTGCTAAATGGGTTCTCTAAAAGCGGCCCCCGCTTGGCTGCAGAAAAGAAACGGCAGCACGCAAGCGTACGAAAGGCAAAGAGAAGCGACGTACTCTCAGGGATTTGTTAAGAAAATGGCACCCGTTTTCTGTGTATCATTAGGTGCACGCGTCGATTCATGGTCGAGCCAGCCTTTATGGCTGATCACGTGCGGTCTTATCGACCGATTAGCAGGAACTTCGAACCATTAGCATTTTACTGTCATGCATTGAACATATCCCAGCTCATGCTATCTACACTGTTGGATAAAGACACACGTACGCCGCACAAACACACTCGACCTACAAACTGTGATTGCAAGAAACCTCTCGCATTGAATCGTAAAGTCACCACTTCCACGTACATATGTATCAGCTTCATTGAAATGCAGCGAGGGAGCACGCAGAAGGCATGAACCCAAGAAGCCGAAACACCTGCGCCGATGTGGAGCACGGCCGGGCCGCACTAAGCGGAAAAACCGAGGGCAAAGAAACACCCGACACTTCTCCGTCAAGTGCAAAACGGGCACACACGCACGCACGCACACGTGAACTGAGAGCAGAGATTCCGAATCGCACGCAGAGGCGAGCAGCGCTGGTAGCCGCCGCTGTTTACGCGTCGACCGATAAGAGAGACGCGAAGTGACTTCGATTAGGCAGCCGTTCCCACGGTCGCCGATTGGTCCGACAGTGTTGCGCGTCAGCAGCTGACGAGAAAAGGCTGCGCGGTCGGGTGACCCTACGATGTCGGCACTCGCCGGGCGACGGCTGGGGACGCGCGCCCTGACTGCACGACCTTCATTTGGCTGATTTGCAGCGACGCGTCGGGGTTCGCAATGTGGGGCACTCGGGAGCGTAACTCGGTAGCACCGCGCGCAGCGGCGTTTCTCTCGTCTGTCATGAGATCTAATTAAATCACTGAACGTTACACCACTGGCGATCCTAGGCAACGCGCCAAACGGAAAGAATGGCACTGTGAGGAGAATGTGCAGATCTACGTAACGTGGTGACCAAGGTGTCTCGATAATTGTGTGCACATAAGTGGCTGCCGCGGATAAGGTCATAAAGGTCACAACAACAACCTGAAATTTGCATTACAAATGGAAAAAGAGTGCTACCTTTCCACAATGCGTAAAGTGAAGAGCGCTCGGAGCACCGATTGCCTGCTATGTTGCTCACCTGCGCACCCAATGATTCAAACCCTGTATTGTGGAGAGTATACAACAACCTTACGTCTTTCCCATCTATCTTTCTTTAGTTTATGAATAAGCTGGCCCCCCCCCCCTTGTGTACTAACGATATAACGGCAGAGTCTTCGTTTTCTATTCAGACAGGTCTTCAAGTTTCGAAACATTGGTGCTCTGGTATTTTATATTTTTACTAACACTTTCGCTACAGATATGGAGAGTCTGCAGAGCTGGAAGACTTGTCAGTAACAAAATGACACTTATAAAATTGCTTTACGATGCAATGAGCGACGTAGTAAGTTGTCATTTCTACGAGTTGGCAAATTAGCTACGTACTACGATAAATACGATCTCAAAAGACAAAAAAGCAAACGTGTCATTTGACTCTTTACTATACACATGTTGCTCTACCGCGTATACCTCTCTTGAGAGAGTCGCGTTGGCCCTCTTTATAAGAATCATGGGATGCACAATTCTCAAAAAAACAAAAACAAAACAAACATAGCGTTCCTCTCTAGAGATAGTCCTGGATTGTAAGCCTCTCCTAAAGGAACTGAACGCGGCTCTCTAAAGAAAGTTATACGTGAGAAATGGACGTGTGCAAAAAAAATAGAGTATTACAACTGCTATTTTAGAGTGAACATCAAAGGAGTAATCTTTAAAATATTACTCATTATTTTCCTTAGTACAATACTCTCCAGACCATTTTCTTCTTATGTGGCACCGAACCAGCCACCTTCGGGTCCGAACGTTGCAGGCTTTGCCCCTTTCAGCTGCCAGTTCTAACATCGTGCTCCTGAATTTTCTTCAAACTTGCAATATGAGTACTCCACAAACTAACAGAATGCTCGAGCTTCATTCGCAAGAGTTTGATATCATAAGGTAATCGGGTTCTGTTTCACTTTCCTGGCGTAAGCCCAGTTGCGAAGGGCCCACTTCGACACAGTTATTTCCTCTGGGAATTGGCGAAATACCCATTAGGCGCCCGGAAGGTATCACGTGCACCTGCAGTTTATTTTTTTTTGCAATGATTTGGTAGCTTTAAAGGTGCCCTGAAATACTTATTTCAGTAACCATGGCATTGATTCGCTGGAAAATCGTATTGCCTCACAAATTCAACACCGCAACAGTTTTAAGAATCCGTCCAGTACGAGCAGAGTTACAAAGATTTGTCACACGCTGCAATCGCATTCTTTCTTCTCTCGTCCAGACGAAAGCACTGGAAGCTAGGCAGGGAGGGATGGGAGGGGCAAACAAAAAACGTCACGCGTGCCTCATGACCTTGAGCTTTTTTTTTTCTTCAAATACCTGGTTTTCTAGTGCAATCGCGTGCGCGCGCGTCGACAAGTGGCGGCATCTTGCGGCGATCTCTGTAACGACCGAGCGTGCCTTGTTCAAATCAGTCAATGGCTGATGGATGGGCTTACTTCGAGTGATCTTGGGGCTTATAGCGCGATTTGTTGAGAGAAGAGAAAGCAATTTTCAGCTGACATTAATAATTTATTGTGAATTGCAGGCCGCGTGCTGCGCTATAATATATGGCTCGCGTATTGTCGGGAGCCTCTATAACCGATCGGCAGCATTTTCTGACCGTGCTCAAAAAGTGTTGAAGGGCCCCTTTAAAGCATTCACTTGTTGTGCAGATCACATGGTTTCATCTCTGATGGTATTATATACTTTAGCCACGTAATATCACATACCTTAAGGAGACTGCTACGCCTACGTGATATCCGTAAAGCATTTCTTATTTATTTCTATTGATTTTAAAGGAGTTTCAAACACTCGCCTGCAGGTTCGAAGTAGAACACCTGCTTACCTCGCAAGCGGCCGAGGTGTGATTCGCATCGCACCCTACTCGAATATTTGCTTATGTATTTATTTATTTGACTCTTCCTCAAATTTTAGCTCATGGACGAAGCCTCTTAGCTCACAATGTCACCCCCTACCCCCCTTACGTCGGTACATTTACTACACGAGCTCTTTAACGCTGTCGCATTGGTGCACTTCAAATACTGCAAGTTGCTGAGCGTGACCTTTGCTCTGTAGTGTTCAACGTCCCAAAACCACCATATGATTATGAGAGACGCCGTAGTGGAGGGCTCCGGTAATTTCGACCACCTGGGGTTCTTTAACGTGCACCCAAATCTGAGCACACGGGCCTACAACATTTCCGCCTCCATCGGAAATGCAGCCACCGCAGCCGGGATTCGATCCGGCGACCTGCGGGTCAGCAGCCGAGTACCTTAGCCACTAGACCACCACGGTGGGGCATGAACGTGACCTTTATTGAACGAAAAAGAATACTCCTGGTTGCTGTTAAGCATGAGGTGGGAAAGGGGTAACGGGACGAAATGGGGATAAGCAGCTTCATGTGACGCCTTCACACGCATCAGTCGACCTATTCTGCATGACTCGAAATGGGTGACTTCGGCTGCCGATAATTGTGAGAGCTATCAGTGCCTCACAATCGGATTTCTTTTAATTGGGTAGAGCTAACGCCCCTTACACTTCTCCTTACACTGTCTATAGGTTCTAACTAAATTGGCGCTGGGACGTAACTCATGCTTCGACAGAGACAGAGAACGCTTGAAGACGTAGACTTCCGCATGATGGGAGACGCCCAATGTGCGGCAACCATTTGTGAAGCAAGAATAAAGAAGGATTACTGAAGGAAAAAAGTCTTGATGGCATCACTGCACGCGTCAACATTTTATTCATTCCGCACTCCTACTGCTATAACAATTTGACGATAGTTTACGCTACACTGTGACCTGTATTGTTACCTCAACAGATTCATGTTTTTCTGTGCACAGTTTAATGTTTCGGCACGTAATGTTGCAAGTACGAAACAGCTGGCCAGGCTACATGTCTTATTAGGTGCTCCGAGTCGGCAGCCTATTGAAAGAAAAAAATTCAGGCTCTACTTAACCGAGAAGCTCTACTTAACCGAGAAGCTATTAGGTGATTAGACGTTATAAATGTCTAATGCTTGCTTCAAGCGCTGTGACCATGGGCGTAATTTATTATACACAGCCGTTCACGACAAAATTTGCAGAGCTGAACAAACACGTGTTCAATACAGAGACCAAGAGGGCCTCCGGTCCTCGCTGTTCTAATCACTCTGTCTCTCACCCTCGTATACGTTTTTGTGTGTGTGTGTGTAGAATGGCTCGAGCGTGGCTGATTAACACAAAGCAAATAGCGATTATACGTGGCTCTCGCCAGGATCCTTAGGTCACACGCAAATGACTCTTGTACCCTTTCATTCGCGCCCCGTCGTATCGGGCGAGTGACCACGGCACCCGTACAAAGAATTGCCCGAGGAGTGGCGCAACTAACAGGTGCAACACGAACGCTATCGTCGTTATGGGACGTCGAACCACCATGTATCCCACGCGCCGCGGCGTAATGATATATCCTCTGTAGGCGCTAACATTAACTCCGGTAAGCCGAAGAAATTCTGCACCGTGTATTGATGGTAACGTGGTCGCTGCGTGACACGAGTGAACCCAGAGGCTATATGGGAACACTCATAAGTGTGAGCTGGGAAACAGGGTGCGGATACGAAGCTGGTGGTACTCGGGTATAGTGTCGATTAGCGACGCCTCGCCCCTATAATTCCTTTCGGTCTCGGGGTTTGGCGGAGCTATCGTGTGATGTCTGGAAGCGCCGTGCAAACATGTTCTTGCGTGACCGCTCCCGGGGCTCAGGGGCAGCACGTTTCGGGCACAGATCGCCGCCGATGCCACTGACCGGCGGGCATCGGGGCGTGGGCGACCGCGCCGACAGTGTAGTTTGGTCGTATCAAAAACGCAACGCGCACGCCCCCTCAACTCCTCCCAGGTGGCGTCGTCGGCCTTTCCTGTCGATGCCGTAAAAGTCGCCCACTCACATTAGCGTGGGTGCGTGTGTTCGTGTGTTTAGATATCCCAGGAGAATAAGAGTAGGCACGTTTGAGTGATTTAGTGTCGGTCGTCACGATTATTTCTAACCGATTGTACGTACTCTAATTTGTGTGGTCACCCAGAATGAACGAGAAGAGGCGCCCGACATAGAAGCACCTATAGACTCAATATGGCGTGTAGCATTTGCTGGTTTTGCAGTGCGGATAAAAATTCCCGTAGAAAGGACTACCGCAATGTGTACCCGTCTCTCTAGTATTCATGAAGAGCGCAGAGGGACAGTGAGCACAATGGGACGGCTTTATGCTCTCCCACAGTAGAGTACCTCGTACTCTAAATCGTCAACAACTTTTCTAAACACACCACTTTTTAGTTATTCATTGCAGCATAGCATTGCCCTGAGGAGATCATTATGTAAAAATAAAACGGCGCATACTCAAAATAAATTTGTACGCCGATGTTTTACGTAAATTCATGTGATTCTTCCGGAATGTCCATTAACACTTTACTTATATAGAAACATCAACACCAAAGCATATCGCAAATACATTACAACCATTATGTGTAAGTTCTGCCAAAGACTTTGTCACACAAGGTGCTATCGTATTGTGGCCTAATTCAGCCTCGTTACGATTCAAGCACCACAAAGTGCTAGCAGTGAAGTCTAACGATCAATATGAAACAGATTAATTAACCTCCCCGTTTCATAGTTGTTGCTGTGCACTTGTAAAATACCACTTTCTAGTGACGTAAGAAGGACCGGCAATACAGTATACAGGGCGTCCCACTGGTCAAGCAGTGCAATTTAAAGAAAGAAGAACGGTGTTACGCGAAGAAAACAAAGTGCATAGTGCATAGTGCTCCCAGTAAACTGAAGAGGCCGCTACTAATTTTTTTCGTTAATGACTAGTAAATAGATATTCTAATTATATTCGTAAATCAAAATACACACCTAATTATCAAAATCTCAATGAGGCAGATGGCACATGTTGAAAGTGACATCTCTCTGTGCCACTATAACAACGTATCAACTGCGAGCTCATTTTCTTCTGTGAATAAAGAAAGCCAGCGAAATACAAAAAACAACACGTGACTGCGCTCACACCCTCAAAAAAAAAAAAAAACAGCGACTTCAAATAATCTTACTGAAAGGGACCGCGTTGCCTGTTTTTCGTTGTCAAAGAGAGAATTTTGCACATTCGGTTCAGGTATTTTGCCAACAACTTGTGTCGCAGTTTTGATTGATTGATATGTGGGGTTTAACGTCCCAAAACCACCATATGATTATGAGAGACGCCGTAGTGTAGGGCTCCGGAAATTTTGACCACCTGGGGTTCTTTAACGTGCACCCAAATCTGAGCAGTGTCGCAGTTTTGCAGGGATTCCTTCCGCTTGATTGTACGTTGGCACCACCATTCATATCTCACGGTCAACTGTTCGCGGCCGGATCACCGTTCTGACTGGAGCGATAACAGCCAGACTGTGTAAGAACAAGGTGGTGCGTTTGTTCAAACGTTAAGTGACAGATAGCGGGATCAGCATGTTTTTTATTTGTATACATTTCCTTCATTGCTGCTGGCTATTTCAAAGTGAGATTGTTTGAGGGCGCTTTTTTCTGATGCGCGCAGCGGTCTATGTAGTCACGCGTTATTTCTTGTCTGTCGCGGGCTTTCCCTATTAACACGAACAAATTAGCAAGTAATTGGTACGCTGTTTAGAGTAGCACAGACCGACGTCGTTTCAATATGCGCACATCCGCCTCATTGACATTTTGATAATTAGGCAAGCATTTCTTGACTTACAAATGTCAATATACCTTATATATTATATGTCATTAACGAAAAAAAAAACTAGTAGATAGCAGTTACTCCAGTTTACTGGGAAGATTATGCACTAGCTTTGCTTCGCTTAACGCCGATCCTCTTTTTTTTTAATCGTGCTGTCTGTGAACTGGGACTCCCTGTATATTAGCATGATGTCGGTATTCCACATATTTACTCATTGCCTTATTGGTTAATTCATTCATAAATATATACACTCACGTGAACATTTCCATATCAGTGCACATACGTAAACGATGAGAGTGAAGTGCTATTGTCGAGTCTGTGACGTAGCCTTCCCAAAGTCACAGATGCCGTTATCAGCACCAATCTTCCTGAATGCGTCAAACGCTTTCTTTATTGTCATTTGTTGTTGGTGGTTAAGAATGGGAAATTGAAACTGGTACATATATGGACTGGGAGACCATACGCCCGAGGAAAAGCAGCAGGCGCATTGGAACGATGGTGTGAGCACCGTCATCGGTTGTCAAAATTTGATCACCGGGAAAACACTCCGGCTATATAGGTGCATATCTGGACAATAGATCGCCTTTGCAGTAGATTGAGTTACTCTCAGAAAAAGATAAACCAGAGTTTGCCATAACATTCTTGAGTCAGTTAGTTAGTCTGTCCGCCAGCTTGTTCGCGAACAATGTTGCCACGCATAGTGCTCCAGACACAATACTCAATATTTTTTTACTGTCACAAGCCCTTCTATTTCGTTCTTTTACACCCCTTTTCCCCATTTTCCAGTACAGTGAAGCAAAGCAGCGTCTTCATATGGTTAACGTCTCTGTATGTCATTTATCTCTCTTTCTGTCAGCCAGCCAGCCAGCCGAACTTTTTCAGTCCTCAGGAGCTCCTTGGAGCCCACTGTGGGACGGCGAGGGGAGCTGCAGGCTCGCGACCTCTTTGCAAGCCCCCTGGACGGACCTCAGTTGGTCCACCGAGCCAGTGCTATAGACGTGCGTTCGTAAATGTCGGCCTCTTAGACGCCGTGCCGTACTCCCTACCGTGCTGCAGAAACTAGGCGCCTTCTTCCTCTTCTAACCATTACCTACTCCCTACCGGGCTGCAGAAACTAGGCGCCTTCTTCCTCTTTTTTTTTTTTTTTTATTTGAAACAAATCCCGCAGCGCCACTTAGGCATTATTGCGGGGGGCACAGAGCCTCATAAAATGAATCCGCAGTCTTGCGGCCAACTACATCGGCTGGTAACGTGTTCCATTCAACAATGGATTGCGGAAAAAAAGAATGCTTAAAAAGATCCGTTCTGGGGTTGTATGGCCGTACTTTAAATTTGTGATCATGACGGGAGGATTGATAATACGCTTTTTTTAAATAATCTGAAGCATTAATGCCCGTTTTATTGTTATATATCGAATAAAATAGTTTTAATCTTAGATTACGTCTTCGATCTTGTAAGTATTGCCAATTAAGTTCTCTTTTCGTACAACGGGAGCTTTCAGTTCGGCCATATTTTCCCAGAACAAATCTTGCTGCCATCGACTGAATGCGCTCTAATTCATGAATATGTATTTTGTTAAACGGATCCCACACAGGACAGGCGTATTCTAGTATTGGTCTCACATAGGCATAATATGCGGCCTGTTTAACTTCCTTGGTTACATGTTTAAGATTTCTTTGTAAAAGCCTAGGGCTTTTCCCGCTCTACTTACAACACTGCCAATGTGCTCAGACCATCCCCCATCCTCAGAAAGCGTGACACCCAAATACTTATATTTGTGTTCATACCTAATAACTTCATTGTTTAAGATGTACTGATTTGTAAATCTATTAACCTTTTTGGTGAAACTGACGTGAACACATTTATTCGTGTTTAATACCATGTCATTATTTTTACACCATGCCTCCACGTGATTAAGGTCATCCTGAAGCTGGGTGGAATCCGTTTGGTCGGTCAATTCAGTATACAACACACAGTCATCAGCAAACATTCTAATACGACACCTAATTGTATCCGAAATATCATTAATAAACACAAGGAAGAGAAGCGGACCGAGTACGGAACCCTGAGGTACCCCTGATGTCACCGAAGCTAAACACGAACAAGATCCACCAAGCACAACCTTTTGTTTTCTTGAAGTTAAATAGTCCGCAATCCAACGGCAAATGGTTTGATGAATGTTCAAGTTCTGCAGTTTTTGAATCAGAATAGAGCCATTCTGAATAGAGCTTCTAACCATTACCTACTCCCTACTGGGCTGCAGAAACTAGGCGCCTTCTTCCTCTTCTAACCATTACCTACTCCCTACCGGGCTGCAGAAACTAGGCGCCTTCTTCCTCTTCTAACCATTACCTACTCCCTACCGGGCAGCAGAAACTAGGTGCCTTCTTCCTCTTCTAACCATTACCACCACCACCACGTTTGCCTCACCTACGTAGCGTCTCTTTCGATGCTCCCATATATTCTCAAATCATACATTGCATACATACCGCCCAAAATCAGAATTTCTACGTTTTGTGTGCGCAAGAACTTCTGGCGCATATTTACCAGCCGCCATTGTCCTCACATCGGACGACCGCGGGATCTTGTATCAGGGGGTGAAATGCTGCCGTGCTTCATGGTACGAGAAGAGGGGAACTTGCGTTTAGGACGGGGAGGGGGTGAAAATGCAACTTTGACACTGCCCTGCCTCCATGCATTTGCCAAACGTGATGGTAACATTGTTAAAGAACGCAAAGAGTTAAATGAATAATCGGGAATAACCCAGCGACAAGCACCGGTGCAACACGTTTCAACTTTATTATAGTCACTTGTATGTACAGTTTGCTTAGCGTTATTTTGGCATTTCGCTTGTGTATACACCATTTTTTTAACCAATTTTTACCAATAAAAATTTTATGTCAGTGAGGCTCCTGCTGTTTTCAAACACCAACTCCACGTCGTGGTAGATATGCTTTGCCGCCTTTCACACAGCATTGCTGCGATTAATTACAAAACACTTGCTAATTATTTTCAATTTATTGGCGTATAATTTATTTATTTATTTATTTATTTATTTATCTATTTATTTATTTATTTATTTATTTATTTATTTATTTATTTATAGGATATGAGTACATAGAGAACACGAAGGCAGAGGAAATAGGGAGGATGGATGGATGGGTGGATGGATGGATGGATGGATGGATATCGCTGTACCCTTTAGATCGGGTGGTGGCTTGCGCCACCAAGCCGCAATACTTAATGAACCAAAAACTACATTTATTTTTCCCCTTAAATAGTGAGGTTGAGGATTCGTACTTCGCAGTGAAGTGTTGAACAGGCTGACAACTGCCACCCAACATCATCATCATTATCATCATAATCATCATCAGCCTGACTACGTCCACTGCAGGACAAAGGCCTCTCCCATGTTCCGCCAGTTAATCCGGTCTTGTGCCTGCTGCTGCCAATTTATACCCGCAAACTTCTTAATCTCATCTGCCCACCTAACCTTCTGTCTCCCCCTAACCCGCTTCCCTTCTCTGGGAATCCAGTTAGTTACCCTCAATGACCAGTGGTTATTCCATCCACGCGCTACATGCCCGGTCCATGTCCATTTTCTCTTCTTGATTTCAACAATGATAACCTTAATCCCCGTTTGTTTCCTAATCCACTCTACTCTCTTCTTGTCTCTTAAGGTTACACCTACCATTTTTCTTTCCATTGCTCGCTGCGTCGTCCTCAATTTAAGCTGAACCCTCTTTGTAAGTCTCCAGGTTTCTGCTCCGTAGCTAAGTACCGGCAAGATACAGTTGTTATATATCTTTCTCTTGAGGGATAGTGGCAATCTACCTGTCATAATTTGAGAGTGCTTGCCAAATGTGCTCCACTTCATTCTTATTATTCTAGTTACTTCAATCTCGTGGTTCGGCTCCGCGGTTATTATATACCTGCCCTAAGTAGACAGTCTTTTACAACTTGAAGAGCACTGCCCCACCGCGGTGGTCTAGTGGCTAAGGTACTCGGCTGCTGACCCGCAGGTCGCGGGTTCGATTCCCGGCTGCGGCGGCTGCATTTCCGATGGAGGCGGAAATGTTGTAGGCCCGTGTACTCAGATTTGGGTGCACGTTAAAGAACCCCAGGTGGTCAAAATTTCCGGAGCCCTCCACTACGGCGTCTCTTATAATCAAATGGTGTTTTTGGGACGTTAAACCCCACAAATCCAACTTGAAGTGCACTATTACCTACCTCGAAGCGCTGCTCTCTTCCGAGGTTGTTGTACATTAACTGCCACCTATAAGGGCACAAAGCCCGCCTGTTCCTTCGCGAAGGGAGGCATAGAGGAAATAAGGGAAGAAAGAAGGAGAGAGAAGAGGAAAGTTAAAAAAGGGGGAGGAGAAACACGCACAAAAAAATAAATAGTCTCATGTAAAACGTCTGTAAAGGTAATGATCAGGCATTCCACTGCAGCACGAAGGGGCAGAGAGTAAGTGTTTAAATAACAGTGTCCTATTGCCTGTATATTTGTGGCATACTTGTTTTTTTAGGAATCGCATAAGTTGCACGTAGTTCGAAATGTTCCACGTCGAACTTCACGCGTGTCAAATTTAAACAGATTGCGTGCCGAGAGCGGTGGAACACCACATTTGACAGGTAAGCGACAAAACTCGAACGAAGGAGTGTCAGAGGGGAATCTCTTCAGAAAAATCGGCAAGCATTCTGGAATACGCTAGCCAACAGCTTAATGTTCGTGTGCGATAGGTGGCGCATATGTTTGTATCTTAAACAACAAGGAGGCACGAGAAACTGTTTCGGCTGTCTGCAAGAAGTGCCGCAGTGGCCATCCCATTGTTTTATGCTTCCCAGACAATGAAAAAGCTGATATTACAGTTTTCCTGTGCAAAGTTGGACAGAAAGAGATAAACACGAAATACTAGGCGCAAAAGTAAGTCGACGCGCCTGAACAAGCGAGCTGACTTGCAGCTTTTGAGATTACTTGCAGCTATCGTTCCAACTTTGTCACCTCCATGAGAAGGGTAGTTCGGATCTGACGTAATATAGAACAGCCGAGCTTAGTGTGCGTCTTGAGGAATCAGTTTCGATTTCGCCCGGCAAGTTCGATGACGAACACTTCGTTCTACGTGCTCCTTTTGCAATTCCCTTAGAAATTTATACGGATCCCATAAATTGGCACTCACTAAATTTTAATATAAAGCGTTGCGCTAAGTTAATAGTTGAAAGGTATTTGAAAAGTTTTTGTTAATTAGTCGCAACCTTGACGTGACTTTGTGCGAAAAAATGGCTGTAACCTTAAGGTTGTAGAGCTTATAGAGCTTTATAAAAATTTGTATTGGTTAAAAAATTTGGGGACCCTTAATTTTCGAGTTTAAGAGTTGAACGCGATAGTGACGTTCTGTTCCTAGTGCGTACTTCAAACACTTAGTGCATAAAATCTTTTCAAGCTTGCTATGTACCCACTACGTGGCCTCAAGGGAATATATGGAGTAACGTATGTGACTTTTGTAGTGTGTGATCGGCTTTAAATCCCGAAGTCATTATGATAATCTCATGTTCACACTCCCGATGGCAATGTACGCTTGAACCATGCATTATAACGGCAATATTTTACGCTGTATTGTGAAGCATGTACAGAGGACGCGTGTGGTTGTAAAGCATGAAAATTACCTTCACTGTATGTCCAAGCAGAGGAAGTTATTTTCACTGTATTCAGAAGCAGAGGAGTCATGCACAAACGCCGAAGAGTCCTTAGTATTTGGTGCGTATATACGTAACCCAAAATTTTCATTTGCGTCTTTCTCAATTTTGCGGCCATGCAAAGATGCTCAATTTTTCGGTCACGCCAAGTTGAGGATTTTTCCGTCACACAAAGATGATTTTTCCGTCACGCAAAGATGATGACTTTTCCGTCACGCAAAAGTGGTGACTTTTCCGTCCCGCAAAGGTGATTTTTCCATCACGCAGACAAATTTTCGGTTACACAAAGACGATTTTTTGCGTAACGCAACAATCGTTTTTTGCTGACAGCCAACAGCACCGACGCCGTAATTCCTGCGAAACGAGATGTTTACGCTACCACGTTAATACAGCCTGTATATGCACGCGCATACCAACATACGCGCAAACATGCTGATCGAGGGGTCAGGTGCCCCTGTCCCACTTCGGCACACCCAAAGAAACCGAGTGACTTCTCAGACTCCGCTTAATTGCGAAATTGCGATGTACAACGGAGAACCAACGTTCATAGCGGTTTCCGTTGAAGACTCCCTCAAAAGATTCACGAAAGCTCATCTTCGTGAGCAACAAAAAAGTAAGGCTGCGTCATGTTGTGCAGTCACATGGTCGACCTTGACGCTTGCGCAGACCGTCGCTTCGAGTGAACCGGATCTAGACGTTCTCGACCTTGACCGTGACACATGCATGTGATGGCCGCGTCAGCGGCACGCGTTCCAGTTTAGAGCCGTTGGATATCGCACCGAGATACAAGTTGCAAGATGCTCTTCAAAGAATGAAAAACAAACAGGGAAGAAACGAAGAAGGGGGAGGGGGAGACTATGGAATATGAGACTATCACCTTGCGTGGGACACCAAGAGGTCGTTTGGATCTGCTTTGACCACATAAAAAATGTTTCACACCTAATGTGTGTTTATGCGTCCTAAGGGCCCCACGTTAATCCACTTTATTGTGGTATGTGGAACTAGCAAGTAACGTTCACTTAGAGCAGTTTCGTATGCAGCCTGGCTAATTCGTGGTGACGCGTAGACCAGTTGAGGCAGCCGTCTTCAAAAAAGGTTGAATGAAACAAATTACAAACACTTCCCAGTGAATGCAGGCATATGTGTATAGCATTTCACCATATGCACGAAAAATAATACGTATGCGGATCTTACACGACATCGGGAGGGGGGGGGGGATACCCATGTAGCACTACTGGAGTGTCGCCTAACACGTCACTGTTGCACCTGTATGAATGGGGCTCGTGCTTGGAAATCACGGAATTTTTCTTTTCTTCAACAAAGGGGACAAGTTATTCGTCTGGATCAATTCTAATTTATACCAGAAAATGTGGTCTATGCTTTTCCTCACTTAATATAAAGTGCCGTTCTGCTTTATTTAGCACCGCGTGAAAATGAAAGCTCTGGCAACAAGATTGGCTCAATGGCGTTTGAGCAGTGCACTTGTGCCACCGCATCGCATAGCCCTCTACACGGCACGGATTGAGGAAGAGTTAAATTTTTTTTATTGCACGCATAGTGCGCCTACACTCGGGACTTCTGAAGCGTTTTCTCTCATGATCTGTCATAAATCTGTCGGGTCTAATTTAATGCCGGTGAGACCTCAGCATGTAATCACAGTTTACTTACTGCGAACGCCGGTGTTCTTGCTGCAGCTAACTCGGTTATTTTGTCATGAGCTAAGTGAAAAGCATGAACGCTCACCTTCAACGCCTTTTCGTTTTGCAGGTGCTCTTATTCGCGCACTTGCTGCGAGATGACGATGGATGCACTAGCAAGGAACGGATGGAGTGCTTTCGATCGCCCGGCTTCTCCAAGCGCTTGCAGCTAATTTTACAAAACCTGAGCAACAGCAAACAGCTCTCGGCTCTGGTGGTGTAAAGCAGCTGTTCTTTGGCGCTGGCATCCCTATTTCGGCACCCCGCAACAACGATGTTCTACCTGCATACTGGACACTCCTGCTCACCTGAACTCGGCGCATGCGCAGCATGAGGTGTCAACTGATGGGAGAGGGGGGGTGCACAAATGGGGGAGAGGAGACGTCACGCGTGACCGACTTTCTTGGAATTCTATACAGCAACATCGTTGCACGGTTACCCCTATAACTGCGCAACCGCAATAGTTATGGTCACTCCTCGTCCATCCGGGGATAACTTGTCGGCAGTAAACCATCATCTCACCCCACCACTGCCTTATAAAGAGTAACGTATATATGTTGCGCGGCCTCTTGTCGGCTCGGCGGCACTATAGAGAGAAAAGCTCGAACGCTCGCATTCGACGACTATTCGTTTTGCGTGTTAACTATACGAATATCCACTCTTCGTAAAATGATGGTGGCGCAACAGACACTAGCAAGAAAAAAAAAGAAGGAGACAGGATAGATCGCCAGCCTTTCAACTCGTTTATTTTCCTCGCATCACCCAAATATATATGCTTCCACTACGCGCACAAGGAGGGGTCGAAGAACAAGCGACTATCACTTTGCACAGACGAAAACCTAAACAGAAGAAAGATATCGCACAGCGCTACCCAAAAACAGGTATTCCTTCTTGCACAGAGTGATCGACGGGACACTGACGCAATCCTTGTGCGCATACTGGAAGCATATATATTTGAGCGATGCGAGGAAAATAAATGTGTTCAAAGAATGGCACTCTATCCTGTCTCTTTTTTTCCTTGCTATAGTATCTGTTGCGTCATCATCATTTTATTAAGCTATGCACCAATTCGCCCAACGTCACACTCTGCTATTTCACTCTTTGCTAGACGCATTGAGTATGATGGTTTGATAGTACTTCCGAGCCCACGGTGTTTTATTGTGATTGATAAAGATTGTACGCAAGTTATCACTGTTATCAGAAGATGTCGGACCAAACCCCGATTTGATTGATTTGTGCGGTTTAACGTCCCAAAACCACCATATGATTATGAGAGACGCCGTAGTGGAGGGCTCCGGAAATTTCGACCACCTGGGGTTCTTTAACGTGCACCCAAATCTGAGTACATGGGCCTACAACATTTCCGCCTCCATCGGAAATGCAGCCGCCGCAGCCGGGATTTGAACCCGCGACGTGCGGGTCAGCAGCCGAGTACCTTAGCCACTAGATCACCGCGGCGGGGCAGAAGTTAAGCCAGAGTGACAAAACTGTTGATAATATCAGGAAGCACTTGACTTAAATTGAACACTGCTCGTCCATGCCCCGCCGTTGTTGTCTAATGTCTAAGGTACTAGGCTGTTGGTCCGCAGGTCGCGGGTTCGAATCCCGGGGGTAGCAGCTGCATTCTCGATGGGGCGAAAATGCTGTAGGTCTGTGCGCTCAGATTTCGGTGCACGTTGAAGAACACCAGGTTTTCGAAATCTGCAGAGCCCTCCACTACGGCGTCCCTTATAATCATATATCTATATACTCGTCCATCGATGCTGTGGAAAAAGAAGCGCATGATATTCGCATACTGGCCAATCAAATTGCCGGCAATATTGCATCCACTGAATCAACATTGGATTATCCGGAAGACGGGACACGAAGATCAAACGCGGTGTCTTTTGGCTTGGAAATGCTGAAGCTGAAACGTGCGCTCTATCTGAAGCCTTACTTTTACGGGAGGAAAAAGCGCGAAGGAGGCGAACACAGTAAGAGACATGAACGAACGCCAACGAACAACAGGTTGCATTCGAAAAACAAAAGGGGGGGGGGGGGGATACACGTAGGCGCACATCTATCAGCGATAGTCACATGGCGTTAGTAACAGCGATAAAATCTGTACGTGGCGGTATATTCTTAACAAAAATAGAAATATGGTAAATGACACGTGGTGCAAAGCCAAATTAATACGATAATGAAACCAGTATTTTGGCGATTACAAAATCTTGAAACAAAGAACACAGTTTTAACCATTAAAAAGATCATTTCTGTTGTTTTTCAGTCATCTCAATCATATGTGGTTTTGGGACGTTAAACACCACAAAATCAATCAATCGAATTCGTATAACAACTTTTGATGGTTCTCTTACGCAGACTAGACCCGCTCCCTCCCTTTTTTTTCATACTATAGCAGACCTCTTTGAGCTCGCTTGCCACTTTGTCTTGGCCTCTACCCAGAAACAAGGTTTATACGCAGGCTTTTTGATGGATTGCAAATTGAAGCTGGTCCTTTGTTGAGTTAACGTTCTATATGTTCTATATGTTGAGTTTATGTTCTATATTCCGTTCATTTGAACAACGCCCCGTTTGTCTTAGGTAGATCTTATTGTAAGTGAGAGGAATCGGATATTTTACATTATGCTTGCGTGACGAATGTTCTTTCTCACTCGGTTTTGCATGTTCTCCTGTTTTCTTTCCGTAAAACACTAGATATTATAATGAAGAGCAGTGAGCCCGAACAAAAACAATCGAGGCACTTCTAATGATTATATTGCTATTTTATGTAGAAGACGAGTGCGGAATAAAAGCCACCGAAAAGTAGAGCAGAGAGCGAATCGCAACAGAATGTGTCAGCTCCTCAACGAATGAAAGTTAGGGCGCTATTATGAAGAATGAAAAAGGAATTTCCTGTGTTTGCCCTCGTAGATATGAAATCCAAACAAACTGACAAAAGGCAATCACCGGAATACAAAACGCAAGGAGAAGAGTTCTCGGCAGAAAGGCACGGCGAAATAGGCAAGGAAGAAGATAACGCCACTGCCGAGATATTTCCGTGTTCAAGGCGAACATCCTCCATGGCCTCTCCCCGGTGCCACCTTGACAGAGATTAAAGTGGATAATACAAATATTCCAAGGTATGACACTATCAATGACATTTACGCTTCGAATGCAGCCCTGACAGCTTCCTTTTCGACCACCGTGATCTAAAAATCTCAGTTTCAGTCAAGCCATAACACTGGCGGCCTGCTTCACCTTGCCTTCCCTCTTTCCCAACTCCTTTCCCAATTCGGAACGCGGGATAGCACTATAGGCCTTGGTCAGTTCCGGAAGGATAGCTTGAATGAAGCAAGTTCCTCATATCTCGCAATTCTTACGGCAGTCATTCTCTCTTTCACCCACTGGCACAGAGTTGCCTGCTAGTAAAAGGCGCTGGGTTTGTCGAAATGCAGGTAGTGGGGCTCAAAACCACTACGGCCAAGGTCTTCTGCCTTCATTCAGCGTTGATCGCGCTTCCGCCGAATTCCTCTCTCAGAGCTCATTTCCGTGTGACGCCGTCGGGCCACCTTGACTTCGTTGCCCGCGCCGTTCCCACGCGCAGACACGTACCGGAACAAGACGGCGACGCGGCGCAGGAAGTAGGAGTATGTACCTTCCGCATCTACGAATGACGGAAGCGGAAAAAAACTGAGATCTTGAGGAAGAGGAGAGGAGCGCGGGAGCTCGCGAGAGACCAACATCGTGCGCGAAATCAAGGAGGGACCCCGACGTCCTTGAAAATGAAATGGACCACCTATGAAGAAAGAACGCGATTTACCAATAACTTTCAGACTGCGCTTCGTAGTTCCAGTTGATCGAAAACGCGCCACTAAAGAAATAACGATAGAGAAATGTGCGAAGCTATGCAAAACTAGAGGAGAGCAACCAACAAAGATTCTGACCTTGCGTTCAGCGCGGCGCTTCTCGCGAAGGGCACGCGAGCAGGAACACTCAAACCGTAACAGATAAAAAAGAAATTCGCACGACACCAGCAGTAAAAGGACAGAGAGAGTGGGGAGGGTAGGAGTCGACGTAACATTGTCGTAACGCTAAAGAGGCAACGCGCTTTTCTTCCGCACCTTCTGGTTCCGCGGGACCCTCTACGCCGTCGCAACAACCACACACGCTTCTTTTTAACTTCTTCCGGTGTTTAATACCCGGTGTAAGCTAGTGAAAAAAATACTTGCAAAGTTGTGAGCAAGAAAGAAGGGAAAGTGGGCATCCCCACTCCCGGCAGACATCGAGGAGAATGGCAAAAAAGGCCCCCGACCCCCTCCCGGTTGCTACACAATGAACAAAATGTTAAGCGGGAGTGCAAGCCCTATTGCCTGGAGTACATACTGACAAGGAACGGTTCGGAAGGTTACGCGGACTCGACCGAGTGATTGGGTAACTTCTCAGAACTCTCTCCACGACTATACCGTAACGGCTCGTTACGCTGGATAATAGAACGATGAAAAAAAAAAAGGAAGTGCATTCCAGCCAGCTCCCATCTCCCCTCTCTGCCTTTCCCCAACTTCCCGAATACCTTGAACCATGTAGGAGTGAATCTGTGGGAACCGCAGCCGCTGCATGCAAACCAGACACTTCCAGGTGTCGCGTTCACCTGCCTTATGCCACCCACCTGGTAGGGAAGCCTAACCTAATGGGCTCCAGCATTGATGGGGTGTAAGGCGTTTGCGCATGGAGCGAGCAGAATGGTGTACTTCACCGAAGTCGACCTCGAACAGCGTTAGACACTCCGTTTCGAACCCAGTTTCAGAGGTTTACAGACCCTCCTTCTATGTTGTTGTTTAGTGGCAACTTTTTTTGAGGTTATTCTATGCATCTTGTATTTTATGCTGTGAAGTTGGTGAGGATTGATTTCTCAGCTTCAAATTTACCCCCTCGTACTATGCTTACCTATTTATTTGTATATACGCCTGCAGAGTGCAGGTATGTATTGAAAAGACAAAGGCGTGAATTGAGGCATAAAGTAAAAGATTTATTCTCGATATACATGTTAATAAAAGCATAGCATTTACAAAGTTTTACTGAGAGTGGCAACGGCCAAACACGTGGTTGGATATGGATAAAGAAAAGAATTGGTCCTAAATTTCCCGAAAATGCCTAAAAGGTAATTCTTTGAATACATTGGAAATGACAAAAAGCATGAAGGCAGAATAAAATGGAAATGATAAAACAGTAACATAATAGAAACATCACAACCTTATCATAACTATGCGTAACATATGTTTTTTGGTGTGCTTTACTGTTAAAAAAACAAGATAAACATAAAGGAGGAGGAGGAGGAAAGTTTAAGTGAAAGAACAGGGAGTTTAGCCAGTTCTTAGACCGGCTGGCTACTCTGTGATGGGGAAAGGAGAGAGGGGAATAAAAGATGATAAAAAAAATGTTGCGAAGAGAGAGAGAGAGAGAGATTACAAAAAAATAGCGACAGAGGAAAGGCAACATCAAAGAGTATAAGACACTAAAGTCTTTCTCCGAGGCCAGTTGTCCGCAAAAAGCACAGCAAAGCTTTCAAAGCCTTCTGGGCTGAGGATGGGCTCGGCCAATGACCCAGAATCCTTTGTTCCGACAAAGGCCGATCATCCAGTATATCCAAAGCTGCAGTCAGTTCTTGTCTTGGCGCGTTGAAATGGGTTCACTCACATGGAAGGTGCACGATGGTTTCTTCACAGCTGCAGTGAGTGCATGTAGAAGAGCTGGCCATTCCAACGAGATATATAGGAGTATGCGTTCGTGAAGGCCACTCCAAGCGACAGGTGGCAGAGAAGAGTCTCTTCAGCCCGAGATACCCCTGAGGGAAGACGAAGCTGCAGATCGAGATCCAAGTTATGCAGGCGCACGTTTGTGAAGTCTGTTGAGTTCCACTGTACCAGTGTGAGGTCACGTGCAAGCGAACGAAGTCTTGTAGCTGCGTCGGTTCTTGAGAACGGGATGGCTGCGTATTGGGTACCATCGGGTGCAGATCTAGCGGCCTCATCTGCGCGGTCACTGCCATGTATACCGCAATGACCTGGTATACACTGATACACAATGCTGTGCTGTTTCTTGATTGCTTGGTGATGAAGAAGCCTTATTTCAGCTATTAACTGTTCATTAGGTTCATGGCGAGAAGGTGACATAAGACATCAAAGAGCTGCCTTCGAGTTTGAGAAGACAGACCAAGCTCCCGAAGGTTCTTCAACTATAAACTCCAGAGCTGCACGTATGGCGGCGATTTCTGCAGCTGTCGATGACGTCAAATGTGATGTCATGAATTTGATTGTGATGTGACTTGCGGGAATAACCACCGCCCCTGCTGAGTTTACTGAAGACACCGAGCCATCCGTGTCAATGTTAAGGCGTCCGTTGTGCTGCACTTGCAGGAAGATTAATGTGGCCTGTTTCTGGGCTAGATGCGACGACTTTTTCTTATTTTGGATGCCAGGAATTGTAAGAAGGGCTTTGAGTGAGTGTAGGCTCCACAATGGTTTCGGTGGCCATGCAGCATGCATGAAGTGCAATGGAAGCACTGCGCAATGCTGAGCTACAGTTGCGCTGAACGCTGAGCTGGGCCTATAAATTTGAAGTGAGGCGAGGTGATGTCATGGAAGCTGAGCGAGATGTCTTATGTGCATTCTCAAAGCGTCTACGCGGATGTATGCGTTGACTGTATTGTCACGCGCAATGATGACTGTCGCTGCTGTAAACGTGCATCTAGGGAGACCAAGGCATATTCGCAGTGCTTTGGCTTGGATCGACTGGAGGACGCGCAAAATTGTTCTTTGGATACCGCAAAGCACGGGTAAGCTGTGGCGCATATTACCGAGTAACATAACAGTCTAAAGTTGAAGCATTGCTCATACCGATGCACCCCGAGTTTTTCGAGCAAGAAACCTCAGCACGTGGGTGATGATGGTGAGTTTCGTTTTCATATGGGCAATGTGAGGGCTCCAGGAGCGGTCGCGATCAACTATGACTCCGAGGAATGGGTGGGTCTTCACGTAGTTGAACGTGTGGCCGTTGATTTTAATAACATATGGACTCATCGCCTTATGCGTGAATGCTATAAGCGAGCACTTGGCTGATGAGAGCTCTAGTCCCCGTTCTTCCGGGTACTTTGTCGCCAGTGTAGTCGCTCTCTGAAGCCGGGCTCTGAAAGCGTGTTACGCCTGACGCCCAGATGCAGATGTTATCTGCATATATTGATAGATGGACTGATTCTGTAAGTGCGTCAATCAAACCGAGGAGCGCTAGATTGAAAAGTGTGGGGCTAAGAACACCACCTTGAGGTACACCTCAACGGATGCAATGATGCCTTGTTGTTCCATTCTCTGTCTGTACAAATAAAGTTCTGCCTCTCAAATTGCTGTCGATCCATTGGTAAACCCGGCCCCCGAATCCGACATTTGCTATGACATCCAAAATGGCTTCATGTGATACATTGTCGTATGCACCTTTTACGTCCAAGAACAACGCCGCAGATAAACGTTTCAGTCGTTTTTGATGCTGCGCAGACGAGAGCAGGTCAATAACGTTATCAATTGCAGACCACCCACACCGAAAGCCCGTCATAGCATGAGGGTATACCTCGTGGTGCTTCAGGTACCACTGTAGGCGAGCCAAAATCATCCTCTCCATCACTTTCCCGAAACAGCTGGTAAGCGCGATGGGGTGATAAGTGGTCAAGTCCAGAGGAGATTTACCTGGTTTAAGCACAGGGACGAGGTGGCTGGATTTCCACGAATGAGGGACAAACCCGCTGCTCCACGAGTCGTTGTACACGTATAGAAGGGTCCGTCAAGCTGCTTCACCGAGGTTGCAAACAGCCATGCACGTGATCCCATCCGGAACAGGCGATGAAGGTAATTTGCATGCCATAAAGACCACTTGGAGTTCCTCTAGAGAGAAAGTGTATCCATTCTTCACTCTAAGCCAAAACGGAGCAACAGGGGTATAGGGGTTGCTCCTTTCAGGGAGCAATTGCATTGCCACTCCCCATTACTCTCCTAAAAGGAGTAACTGCAGAGGGAGGAACCGTTGCTCTCCTTTCAGTTCCTCCTTCGGGGGATGAACAGTTACTCCCTCCAGTTCCTCCCTGCAGACCAACAGTTACTCCCACCAGTTGCTCCCTGCCGACCAACCATTACTCCCACCAGTTGCTCTTCTAAAAGCAACAGTTACTCTTTACCGTTCCTCCCACGTGTTTGCAGTTACTCTCTGAAAACCAACTGCACATGCTTCCAGTTACTCCTTGGGGAAATGAGTATCTCGAGTATGCTTGTCACACGCTTAACACATGGCGAGAGCTCCTTGGAAGAGCACTGCTTGGGTGCTTCTAACACAAAAAGTGGACAATATTGAAAGGAAAATAAATGCTTTATTGTTCTTTTTATGAGGCGACGTGTGACCACACGTAAAAGTAGACTTCGCCACACCACAGCCAGCACTAAACAAACACCATAATACATCAAAGGTTTTCTGCGTCATCCGTGGAAAAACAATCTTGAATTTCTAGCATAGGGCAGTCTGTGTCATCATTGGTGAGAGAAGGGCAACTTCTCCCATTCTGAAGAACTCAAGTTTCGCAGCTGGTGTTTCCATCAGGCTAGCGCAGCAGAACGTCACCGCAGGCATATGTGAAGCATCTCATTGCTGCAAAAAAAAAAATAGAAGTGTGAGGTTAAACATGCCAGAATCAATTCATAACAATGAGTCACACACACTGCAGCAGCGCTTACATTCTAGGATGTCTACTGCAAAACGAAATGTGAAAAAAAGGAAGGTTCGGCCAAACGTTACTTGGCAAGCCATATAAATGCTGATGTGGTAGACGCTCTTCACATGATGTCTCAGACAGCAATATTCTGGAAGAAAATGTGCAGCACCTCAACAAGGCATATTTGTAGCAGTTAAAGATACCCTTAGGTTCAGTTAACTTGTTTCTATACACAGCTGAGTGACATTTCTATGAGCCCATTCACCAATGGGCATTCTAAATGAGGTCATGTGTGTGGCAATAACACGTACCGTCCGCTCATGTTAAAATACTTATTTAGCTCGTGCACATAGTTGCTCTCAATTCCACTGTTATATCATACGCTGCTGCGCCTTGAATTGTGCAATACCTGTAGGCACAAGCCAAGCATGCAAAGCCTGCTTGAAAGCAACCATTTGCAGAGGCTACATGATAATCTTCAGTATATTTCTTTGTACCTGACGTAAACGGCTGGACAAAACTATAGACAAATAAATGTAGACCGTGCTACCTTCAAAAAATGCTTTAACTTTAGAAAACTAGGGTGCATTTGTTCACTCGGTTGACGAGTCACAGCCACGAGATATGTAAACGAAGCAATATATCTTAAGGCATGCACAGATATTCTGATTCTTTGTTTGACAGTGTCACAGATAGCTTGCCAATACATATATATTTGAGAGCAACAAGATGTGAAGCTTTTATTAGCTCAACGTCTTGTTGGTTCACAGCCAAACAGGTTACTGCTTGTTAGACAAATTGGAATAAGCACACCACGCGGTTTCCAAAAAAAAAAAAGCATTATTAGAAGTTAGCTCCCGGTGTGAATGTCTGCCTATTTATTTTGTACTGCCTTCTACATGTGCCACAAAGACATTTGTTGAGGATGTGCTACCAGTCAAGCCAAGATCGCATACTTGGTCAATGTGATGGAAATACAAACATTAGAAACACTGCCACCTCTAGTAAGAGCATAACACTTCAGTATCTTGGACTAGCAAAGAGGTGCACAAGAAAGTTAAGCCCACTCTTGCGGAACTTTGAACGCGAATATTTCAGAGTGGGGGAGGTCCACATGCTGTGGCACTTTTAAACCCACGAAACATCTGCAGAAAACAGGGTAAAGGCAAGTCAAGAAACGCTGTTATGAAGGCCTGCGCATGGACAGCTTTGTGAATCTAGGCCCAAGTGTTATGCTTTGTGCAAGCCAAAATCCATGTAAATAGGGAAAGCATACTTTTAGTAGTGCCAGCGTAAACAAATCTTGGCAGTTGGCTTTTTAGTACAAACAGCAATCCCTGCAATGAAAACATAAACATTTTATCTTAACGGTAACAGTGTGAGCACACACACGGGCCAGCGGAGCCATGTCGAATTAATTGTCAGTGCCAGTGTAACCATGTGGCATAATGAACTATTCTCTGGCCAACACATGCACAGTTTGCCCCTAAAAAGCGATGCTTTCATATACGTAGTACAAAAAGTCTGCACTTACCAAAATTCACTTGCTTTCTGTACTTTAGCATCGTTGGGAGCATCTTTATCTGCAGTATAACCAAATTTGTGTCATATCCCTGAAAAAAAAAAGTAAAAGACATGCATCAAATATTGTTTCATTTGGTAGCAGTGAAGTCAGGTTAAGAACAGCCAAGTGGGAATCAGCCTAATTATGTGCATGCGGCAAATCCCAAACAGCGTTATTGAGGTTGTCGAAATTTTCGTCGAGTGGTATTAACGTCGATATGTAACTTCAACGGCATGCCAAGTTTTCACAGCGCATAAAGATTTCATGATGCAGAATAATGACAGCGCTAACGAGAACATACAGCATTCATGATTGTCTTTTACAATATTCAGTTTCGCTAAGGTTTTGCATCACTAAAGAAATCTGAAAGATTTGGGTCATTCCTTCTCCAATTGTTCTGTCAATATGTAAACAGAACATGTAAACTGCTCGCTTGATGGTGCGCTTATAAAATAGTACGTTCAGCGCAGAGGTGAAGCAAGTGACGCAGTGATGTGGGCAGATTTTTCTTTTTAGGCGTGCGGGGAGGGGGGGGGGGGGGTCCGCTTATCTGAATAGGCCGGGCAAGCGAATATGGTCGTCAATTTGGGCTCCCTACGCCCGGCCTAAAAAAATTCTGTGCGCAACCGCCTGGCTATGCCAGTGAAGTGATGCGACAATGATTTGTTCACTTACTGATTTACATACACTTTACATCTCTAAAAAATGCGGCCCAAGGCCCCAACACTCAGCCGTTAACATTACATAAAGCCAATGGTAGAAAAGTGCCAGTATGAATGCAGCTACAACCCCGCTCCAATGTTTTTTCAAGCGAGGTAGTGTTGCGGAAATGAACTTTTAACTGCAAAAGTACACTGGCACTGCAGTGGCGACAGGGGAAGCAAGAGGGTATGCAGGCGGTAATAGAGGTAATTTAGTCCGATACGGCTAGCAATGGATACGGTGAATAAGAGCAAATCATTTCTCTTTCAATAGCGCAACCACTCAACAATGTATTGTAAGAGCATTAAATGTTGCTGGAAATGCCACTCACCTGCACGCTGATGCATGCACAGTCCTTTGTCCGACGAGCGAACAGGCTTGCAGATAGCTGAAGACGTGTTTACGATGTGTTTGTTCCACCCAGCAGCAAAATCCACAACTACCTCGCGCTCCATAAAGATAAATATACACTAACCTTCATCACGAATAAGTAGAAACGCAAATCTGCGACACACACACACGATCAAAACATAGCTGACAAGCTCGCACGTCCATGTGCTCGCCAACCACAGACCATATGAAAATGAGTAAGTAGTGCGAACGCGAACCTAGTTGCGCCGAAAAAAAAAAAAAAACGTTGAGCAGTGGCAGCACAGGCGTCAGCGCAATAATTTCAGTGTGTTCTCCTAATACAATTATAAAAAAAAAACTGAGGTACACTAAAACTCATAAATAAATATAAAAAGTTGAGTGTAATTTTCATTTAGTGCTAGTCAACATAAACACTGAATAAAAATTACTTTGTACTTACATCGTTTGCTACACTAGCGCCACACTTGTCGTGCGGGCGCAGATGGCGCAGATTTGTCATTCTGCCCTCAAACTACACGGTGAAGCGTGCTAATAAGTGAATGGCTGATGAGAAGCGCGTCTGGGTCCGCTTTTTTTTTTTTTTCTTCTCCGATATATTTGGGCGGGGGGGGGGGGGGGGTCCTTATGCACGTGTTTCGGTGCTTGATCGACTTTGACGCCCTTACTTCGCGGACGAACGGCGTGTCTAGGCTTTTTTTATCGTTGTTTTGCCCGTGTTTCGGCGTTCGGTCCGCTTTGACGTGCCAACTCTCCATTCTGCTGCTGCGTGTGTTAGGTATTTGCCGTACTGTATTCTCAGGCCTTCTGTGTTCAGCCAGCGCTGCTATCTTATTATCTACGGATGCTAAAATAAATCACTGTTTTGGTTTGGTGAAGTTTGGCACACAGAACATACAATAATCTGGCCCATGAATATCAATGTGGGCGGCATGCATGTTTGTGTGCGGTGTCCTGCCGGGGAGTAACCGTTGCGTGACGAGAGCATTTACAGCGGTTCCTCCTTCCGTTGCTCCCTTACAAACTTAAGATGAATACAGTTGCTCCCCCATTCTCGAACAAGTCGGCCATCTTGTTCCGCTTGGTCTTTTCGGAGAGTAACAGTCGGTCTGAAGGAGTAAAAACAGCCGTTGCTCCCATTTTGGCCATTTTTGGCTTAGAGTGTTGAATCTCTGGAGATTGCAGTGTTTTATAAGTGACGCGTGGTGCGCGCGGACGCCTGACCGGTAACGTTCATGCAGAAATCTTCCGCTACTTCAATTTCGGTGCGACCTTGGTGGAGAGACAGACATATGAAGGGGCGATGTTGATGCGGCGATGTTTGTAGGCCACAAACAATTCTCCATGTCTGCGTAAAAGGATTGTGTGGATCCAACGATTAGCACAAAGCTTTCCACTGAAAGCACTGAAGTGAATTTATTCACCGCTGATTTTTTTTTTCTGTAGGCGCCTTGCCTCCCTCAAGTCGTTAATGAACTAAGTACGCCTGTATCTTCGTTCTGCACGACGACGGATCGCTCTGAGCCATTAGGATTCCGCTTCATGTTAACAATATTTTGAAGTATGTTCAATGTAATAAGCCGCTTCTTGAGCAGCACCTCTAATTATATCCTCGAGGGCGTCAAGCGGGGGCGCTTCATCTTCTTGACACCTCTTTTCCGTCAGTGACCTCAACTTTGTCCAGTCGATGCGAGTCGACGTGTCGTAGTTTTGCTATTTTTCCAGGCCCTTGATCTTCAAAAAAGTTGGTATGTGGTCGCTTCTGTGAGTTTCATTGTCTGCGAACCACTTAACCTTTCCATTCAGGCTTCGTGACACAAACGTCAAGTCAAGGCAGCTGCTGTATGTCGTTCCCCGTAGAAAAGTTGGGATTCTGTTGTGTACACAAAGCAGCTGCTGCTCCAGAGCAAAGGAGAATACTTGACTTCCACGACGGTCTGTCTTCTGACTTCCCCATAGTGAATGGTGAGCGTTGAAATCTGCGGTGATGATTCATCGTCCAGGTGTGGCTGTTAACAGTGTACGTAGTCTTTCAGGTTCAAAACGGCTTGAAGGTGATATATATGCGCCTATTTGCGTGTAATTGAGGTCTCTACGTTTTACTGTCAAGCAGACATACTGGTTGTCATCATGAGGTGCTACACAGTACTCGATATAGGTAAGGTCGCATCTGATATATACAATGACTTTACTCTGTTCGTTGCAGGTAGCGGACTTGAAGGCTTCGTGCGTGGATAGTCGTATTGCATTGTGTAGCCGTGGCTCACAGATAACAATAATTGGAAACTGGTTTTTAAACACAAATTGTCTGATATCAGAAAAACGGGGCTTGAGGCCTCGGCAATCACACTGAAATATTGAAGTTCCTTTGACTTCTTTACAAAAGGCTTGCAGAGGAGGAGCCATGATGCCTTTCCAGTCTTGATAGCACCAGCTTCAGCGCATCCCCTAACTGAAGTGCTCTCTTCGCAGCCGGGCTGTCAATGCTAGTAAGGAGCATACGAATAGTATTCATGGGGGCTTCAACCATGGCTACGATTTCCTTATGGCGACTATCACCGCATTCTCGTTCCGAAGTGATTGTAGACAAGCGATGCGGCGGCTCAAACGGCGGGTCTACCATTGGCAGCGCTGGTCATGCTTCAAGCGAGTCGGTGATGCTCTTGTCTTGCTTGGATGATTTGTCGTCAGCAAGTCTGGACGCTTGAGGTTGCATGCCGGAGATAATTTGTTAAGGCGCAGTTCTTGCTTCGACACTGGGCCAACTCAGGGGCTTTCGGTGATGAGACCGCCGGCGTCGTACTTTGGCAGCGGCCTCCCTGTGAGTTGAGCCGTCCCGGACCATTTGAGTCAATACTTGCATTTTCTTCTTCATGCTTGGGCAATCTTTCGACGATGCTTCGTGAGGGCTATGACAGTTTTGACATTTTCGAAGTGCTGTCTGGCAAGCGTCTGCACTATGTGATTCTGAGCATAGCGAGCACACAGCCAGGTTTGTACAAACAGCGCTTACATGTCCCAGTCTATAACATTTCCGGCAATGAAGGGGCTTCGGTACGAAGGGTCGCACTGTGTGTCGAAAATGGTCGACCTTGACTTGCGATGGAAGGCTGTCTCAATTGAACGCGAGCTTCACGCAGCGTGATTTGCCAAGGCAATGGGTTTGCCGTATGGTAAGTTCTGCAGACATCGGTTTGATGAGAGCAGCAAGGTCACTTTCGCTGATGGAGATGCCGACATTGTAAATGATACCAATGTCCGCTCATACATACGGTCATCAGGTATGTATGAGCGGACATTGATGTTATCCAACATCTTGACGTTGTTCAACACTTCCAATGTGCTTCGTTGAGTGACGTCTACGGCGAGGATATTCTTACGGCCATTGATCCGCACGTCCGCGATCTGTCCCTGGGCGAATTCCTCAAGATACCTTGCGTCTTCGTAGCATTCTTACTTGTTGACGGAGACGGCATCACTAGTTTTCTTTTTGAATGCCGCCTTGTCACAGGCACGAAGTCGCCTTTGTCGGAGCTTTCGTCGCTGGCTGTAGAGTAAATGAGCGTGTCCTCGCTCTCGGCATCACTCGGGTGGCCCGTACGCTTTCTCGTGGTAGCTCCAGACGACGCTGATGGTTGCGATGGAAACCCAGGCGAATCCATGTTCATCGCCACCTTCACTGGAACGGCGTCTTCCACAAAGCCACAGAAAAACTTTAAAAAATTACAGATACTGACAGCAGTGTTCTACGTCAGAATCACTTCGTCGTCGCCTTCAGCCAAGATAAACATAAAGATAACATTCTTGTTATGTGCCTGCTTTTCTTTTTACGTCGTTTTAAGATAAACATAAAACGACGTAACACGAATTCTGTAGAAGCATGTCAATCAATGAATTGGAATGCTTGATTTATTTTGCGTTTTATTTCTTTAAATTATTGATATATATGTAATGCAGGTAAACCACTCCAACTCTGCTTTTGATGGCGAGGAAAGAATGTGAAAGCTTGAGGGTGATGGCTAAAGTGAACTATGAAGCTGTGACTTTGATTATAATTCGTTTGTTTTGAACGCGAAAGTGTTTTATGGCGGGGTCCACCATGGCTCCGCTGACGTGCGTCTGTCGTGGAAGTGACGTTAAAAATATATACATTAAGAAATTGAAAAAAAAAGTCTCTCAAGAAAAACAACTGCGGCGCGAAATCGACCCAGAAACCTCTCACTTCTCAAGACCTTGCGCTAACCACTGCGCCACAAAGCGTACGTTGCCTAGAATAGTAACGGCAGGCCACTTATATAGACCACACATCGTTTGGCAGTCCTCAGTGCTTCGAAAATGTAGCGCGTTTTCGTTATCAGTGGCCAAATAACGCAATGGGCTCGCGTTGGACGCGCTCCAGAGGCCGTCGCCTGCACGATGCGTGGTCTCACCTGCACGCGCACTTATCAGACTCGTAATTCGGGAGCGGACGAAGGTCACTTCGCACGCTGCAATGGCCATGTTTAGGAAAGGAGCATACTACTGATTTACGACGCAGGAAGAATTGTCACAGTTGTTCGCGTTTGTCCCGTATATACCTGTGCACTGGTTCCGTGCGTCTTCCTGTTTGAACAGTGCGTTTTAGTGTCGAGCTGAGGCATTCGTAAGTGCACGCTTGTCCTGAGTATGCTAATTTCGTGAATGCTTTCTGCTTGAGGTGAGCGCTGCCATTTTTGCGCTGGTTTTAATTCTTAACGTCATTTCGCTGTTTGTTGCTATTGCTGAAACAACGCACCATAAACGCTCGACTACCTCTTTATAGAGACGTTTCACTTCCGTGTTATACCGATTCTTAAATAGAAGGGTCAGCCCCCCCCCCTTTTTTTTTATCAAGAACAGCCTGTAGCACAAGAAAAAAAACATAGCACAATTACCTTATTTACATATTGATGCAAAACACAAGTCTACCGCATGACAGTGTGAATAAGTCACATATCACAACATAAGTACTTGTACACATGAATAATAACAAAAACAAGATAAACCAAGATCTGCCGTTACTGCAAGGTCATCTGAAAAAGTGAAGGAAAGACAACATAATAGAGGCTCAAATCTAGGGATGCTGACGATTGTAGAATAAACACTATGGAAGGAAAAAATGGGGCACTTTAAAAGATAGAACAAAAATAAATGGAGAAAGGTTGAGAGGGCACATGTGCGTCATCACAGTTCATTAGCGCTGTGTGGTATGCGACAATACTATAAGTTCACATCCACTTGTTCAATGTGTTAGAAATCTGGAAAGCGATATATACTCTATACGAAACGTAAGACAGCGTATACTTTCTTCTGGATTCCCGGATATACGTGTGCTCTCAGCCTTCAAGCCGTTGCCCCAGACCAGCAGGCACGCTAATTCAGAACTTCTGTTCATTCTCGTCCCTCTCTATAAATCAGAGGCCTGAAACACATGAACCACGTGTCTCCCGCAAACCTTTCACTGGTGGTTCATGACTTTCCTGAGAATAAAACCTTGCGCCTTTACCAAAGTAGTACTCACATTATTTTTTCGTCAACTGCAATAAGGCTAATAGTGTTTTGTTCGCGTGAGCTACGGCGACGGGAGTGGTCTTAAGCTTTTCTTTCCCTGAGACACCCTTTATACGGCCAATGATAGTTGAAAGAGTCACCGTGAAACGAAAACTGTGAAGATCAGTCGGTATATGTTTTTGAAAACCTGATGTCAAATTCCCTTCAAAAATGACTCATATAGTTCGCCGTGGTGGATCAGTGGCTACATCGCTCGGCTACTGTGTCGAAGGTAACGTGTTCCGATTTCGGGCCATGTACTATGATATGTCAGTAAACCCTGGGGACACCAGATGGTCCAAATTTCCGGAGCCTTTCACTACAGCGTCTCTAATCATCATATCTTGGTTTCGAGACGCAAAACCCTACCTATTATTATTAAAGGACTCATAAATGCAATATTGAAAAAAGCGTTCTTTGGAATGGAAATCTTACGGGATTTTCATTCAAACTCTCTCCGTCGCCACTCCTATCGCACCAACTGGCTGCCCAAGCTCTTGTACCGACTAGATTTCGTGACTGCGACCCGCTAGCTCAGCGCGAGCTATTGGTCGACTACTTTCGGTGAGAAAACAACTGGAGGACTTCGACAAGAACAGGCGCTGACTTTAGATTGGAAATTTTTAGCAGTCGCACTCAGCAACGAGATGAGCGATACCACAATGGGCATCAGAGTGGCTTTCTAAACTGATGATCATGCAGATAAGGTTAATAGTGCGTGAGCACACCTAAGCAAACAGCGCAGCAGATGGCGTCAGCACGCATCTTTATTTTCTGTGCTTGAAAATCACGTAAGAAATCTCGTTTTCTTCAACCAACATTGGCGCTGCTAAGGGGTCAACACTATACTGGGACATCACTGAAAATTTTCAAAAGTTTACGTGTTGTCAAAAGAAATAAATAAGGCGTAATGTTTAAAGACACACCGGCAAGACGTGCTACCATAAACAATTGTTTTTTTTCGAGGTAAATTTACGAAACACTCACGCACGGTAGGCATTAATGTGCCATTTGACCTCATATACATGCGCCATTTGTTGTCACGTTGTTGCACTATTATCAAGGAGGCTTTTGGTAAACGTTTAAAAACTATAGACTGCTGTGGCTCACGAAATCACTGTACTCATCAGTCAACCAGTGAGCACTTGAAGTTCCGCCATTTGTGGCGGATATTTTTGGTAACCGATTTTAATACTTCCACAAGTGTGGATGGCACAGGCGTGGCCTTGAAACCGTGACATATCGTACATATTCACCCCATTAAAGTAAATAGTAGCCACCGCGACCAACAGGAGAAAATGGGCGACAGAAAGCAGCAACGACCAGTGCCAGGAGACGAAACTTTCCCATGACATTGAAGGGCAGAAACTGTCGCCACCGTAAATAAAGGCAGGTGCCAGCAGCGACTCTCCCAGACAACTTTCGTAAACCTCCCGGCCACGTGGTGGCACAGGTGTTGATCAGGTACAGCGAAAAATTTCAACTCTCTTTTGTACACAGAGTGGCATACGCTCCTCGCAGCCATTTCACGGGTGCATGGAAGCAGCACGAAGGAAGGGCCGTTGTTTTCTCGCTTTCTCAGAGGAAGTGGGAAACGACTCCTCGGGCCTCTTGTCACCTGCTGCCGCGAAGCACGCGGCCGACTCGGTGAGAAGGGAAGGGGCAGGCCAAGGAAACCGTGGGAAATCCATTGTCTTTACAATGAGGGGCCATTGCCGTGGTAGCCCAACGGTGTGTGGAAAGTTTTGCGAGCGATGCACCCTGATGTCTGTACCGAACATATGCCGCCTACTTATGTGTCATCGGTTGTAGCAACGGTGATAGTGCAAAGTTAACTGTGGGGTGATTAAAGTGGGCCCCAAGCGAATGGCTTTCCAGTACGCGATAAAGATTACCTGAAACGGCGGCCTGAGGTGTTGTCTGCCTGAGGTGTTGGCCACCAAGTGTCGCTTAAATTTCCTTTAGATTCACCGAATTGAGCGTTGCAACTGGCACCACTTTGTGTGCCTCATTAGAGGTAAATTTTGTAATGCAGATTTTATCTTAGATACATTCCACGCTATCACTCACATATTCACTAACCACGTAACGTACTGTATAGTAGTCCAGGGCGTCAAAGAAATGGGAGTGGCTGAAAATTGCATGACCGAAGCTGCAGCCAGGGAGGATTTTGTGTGTGTGTGTGTGTGTGTGTGTGTGTGTGTGTGTGCGTGTGCGTGCGTGTGTGTGTGCGTGCGTGCGTGCGTGCGTGTTTGTGTGTGTGTGTGAAGATGGCTCGGGGCAAAGAAGTCTATAGGGCTTATAAGTAAATAATTGGTGAACACATAGGCTTAGCCTTTGGGAGTTGAAAGCCATATCGATATTGTGCTCCTATAGTGCGTACTTCAACACATAGTGTATGAAATCTCTTCAAAATTTATATGCACCCACTATGTGGCTTTAAAAGTGCAGTAGCGTGTGTGCCTTTTATAGTGGTTGGCTGGCTTTAAACTAAAAACCCAATATGATAATCCCATGTTCTGACATCCGATGACAATCTACAGTCAACCAGAAAAAGTTTATGAACCACGCGAGAGCCTAGCCAAAAGCCTCTTCGCGACACTTCCGCTGCGTCAGCGGCAATCGGCAGCACCGCAGCACCCGAGATGCGCCCCTCCCTTATTCTATGTATGGCTTGCCTGTTCTCTGACTGGGTACAAATACTTTTCACCTTTCACTTTTAAATACGATAGTCTTTCTTGAGACTTTTCACGCAAAAATTTTGGTCTGTCTGTCTGTCCGTCCGTCCGTCCCTCCGTCTGTCTGTCTGTCTGTCTGTCTGTCTGTCTGTCTGTCTGTCTGTCTGTCTGTCTGTCTGTCTGTCTGTCTGTCTGTCTGTCTGTCTGTCTGTCTTTACGTTGGCGTCTCTCATAATCATATAGTGGTTTTCGGACGTTAAACCCCCCATATCAATCAATCAATCTTTACATCTGTACATTTGTCTGTTTGTCCACCGTTACCGCGAACCGGGTACTCCAAACAGCCCCAGCCGATACCTTGAACAGATGACCCCATCCGCAGCGCCCACCAATGTTGCTCAAGGATCAGCGTTTATACGTGTGCGATTGTCAATTAAAAGCAATTATTGCGCATATCTGAGGCACCATAACGACACGTACATATTCTGGATGTTCATCTTTTACTAGAAAAGGCATACATAAGTAATTCTAAGGACCGTAGCGCTTATCACGCTGCGCTGACCATGCAACGCTTGCACGAAAAGGCGAGTGTTTCCAACGCTTTGCTAAGAAGACATGGTGGTGGCCCCTACCCGTCGCCTTGCGTTCTACACCTTATCCCCTCTTAGACGGGCGCCCACGGCCGTCTCAGGGCCACGTGCTTTGTTTTCAAAAAAAAAGTTGTCAGATGGCGCTCATGTCTCATGTGTGACGTGACGTGATGTGCTCGTTCGCCTCCGCTGCAGGCTCGAGGCACTCTCATGCTTAGTTCACACTGAAACATCCGCTTTCTACAGCGACGGAAATTCCCCTGCCGCCGAAACACAGCGTCGTTCGCACTGGACGCGCCCCGCGCCGCCGAATATGCCATCTACTACGGGGCGAACCCGGGATGGATGCGCTGTCACCCGGTTGTTGCCGCGGCTCGCAAACGCTACTATGCTATCCAGTGGTGTATACTTCGAAGATTCTCGTACGTAAGAAGCAAGAAAAGACAGTGCTGCTTACTTTGCTGGCAAGTGGCTGTCTTGTAACGCACGAAGAGCAGAAAAACCACCGACGCCAGCGGCGTTGGTGGGTTCGTTTTACTTCGCAAGACCGCAACAAGCTTTGTCACGCCAACAGCAAGCTCGGTCACCTCTTTCACGAAATACGGAGGCGAAACAGGCACAGAGTAGGTTAAACTCCCGTTGGTTTCAACATTCAGTTACGTGCACTGCAGCATAACAAGTGAAGTAGGGCTTGGCCGCCATTTTTCAAAATTGCTTGACGAGCGCTCCTATTGGTCCGGAGTGACCGATTCGGCGGCAGACGCCGCAAAAATCGGTCCGAGAGCGATCGGCGCGGAGAGGGCCCTTTCGGCGGATCTCGCCGCCGCCGAACCGGATTCGGAGCACTTTCGGCGGCCGGAATGCTCAGTGTGAACGCGGCCTAACACAACGCCTCCGGAATACCATTCGCCGATTTTCTTGCGCAGAATATCAAATAAATGTTTTGTTCACTCTCTTCACACGCAAGACTATCGTCTTTCGACGACATTTGCAGATTACATGCAGAGACGGGGCCAATTTATTTTGGTTTACTGTACGCTTGTACCACGCATTATTACAGCAATATTTCATGCTGCATTTTGAAGCGTGTACACAGAACGCGCGTGTTTGTAATGCATGGAAGTTACTGTCAGTGCATTTCCAAGCAGAGGAAGTTATTTTTCCTGCATTCACAAGCAGAGGTGGGGCTGTGAGCCATTACTACCCAACTCCAGGGTGTCATCAAATAATTGGTTGGGTCCCACCAAGCTTGCGGCATCATGGGGCGATCTATTGTGACAAACACACAGAAACTACGATACGTTCGCGATTGTGGCATTTAACTGCGTCTCATGTCGCGTTGCTTGCCATACTATAGACCTGGTGAATGTTCGTTCGGTAATCAGAGATGGCGTGGCCTTGGCGTAGCGCAACTGCATGACACATTTAGCTGGTATTATTTCACTTGCTACCACCCCTAACAGTAGGCGTTCCGTTAATCAGAGATGCCTGCTTAGCCATCTATTGTCAAGAATCTATATAAAAACGCAGTGCTTAGCAATCGGTGAAAGCAATAGCATTTTTGGGTTAGGTTGCAGGCATGAGAAGATAAAATTCTGGCTTGTGCGGATGATGTCGCAGTTTGTTACACAGACAAAGAACGTTGAAGAGTATATCGCTGCAGTGAAGAGTTTCGGCAATGCAACTGGTAGTTGGGGTTTTTGGCAGAGAGAGTGGTCATCGCAACACCGCAGTTTTTAGCCAATATTAAAAAGGGGATGACACCTGTCAAATAATTAGAGGTACCACTACAACACTACAAAGACAATAAACGCTCTTGGCATGAACAGGCAAGAGAAATTAGGTTGAAGGCAAGTAGGTCGCAGGGCGATCATGTATCAATGTTCTAGAGAGTTATACCCCTGTCACACGTGGCAACTTGAGTGCACTTTGAGCGAGAATACTAACTCTCATAAAGTGTCAATTTGGTGGTCGGCTGCGTCACGAGAAAGCGAAGTGCATCTGTGAAAATGACGGCAGTGGCAAATGGCGGATTTCTAGAGCCACATACATTTTTTAATTCCGCGCCTGTGTCTCATCGTCGGACCATGCTGTCTTCGTGGAACTATCACCAGTAGCACAGACTATCGGAAATTACTAGAGAACGACTCACATACAAGCGTGCCTGAAAATAAACAACGCGACTGACACAATCATTGCACATCATGTGCTGCCGCATCCATCTTACGGACGTGGCGGCAAACTACCCGAGGGTGAGAGTAGCCAGGTTTTTGGTGCATTATGACTTGTTTTTTTTATTACATTGCAGTATTCCTCATAACAAAAACAATGGTTTCAATACAGTATGAGCGCCGCTTGAGGGAACAGCGTATTTCTGTGCAAGTCACTGGTACCAAAGCTACACACTTCGTCAAAGCGAAGTGAGGTTGGGAAACACACTTGCCGGCAAGGATACTTTGCAGCGACTGACACTAAACTTGCTCGTGTGACAGCGCGCAAAGGATACTTGCGACGAAGTGTACTCGCTCTAAGTGCACTTAAGTTGCTGCGTGCGACAGGGGTATTACGGTTTGAAATTTCTTCTTCGTCTCGAAATTTATGTGATTCAGGTGTTGCATTGTTCACGAGGTAATACACAGAAATTTCATCGCGTATTCGCGGTGTTCCTGTGTGCCTCCAGTTGGGAACAATGTATATAGTCGAAATAATTTGTTTAGGCGGGTAGCACTACGACACCTATTCATAACGCAAATCACAAACAGGTTCTTCTTGTTTTGTAGCATGAGTGATCGTTTCCTGCGTGTGGTGTGCCAACTGAGGCTGATGAGAGCTTTACCAGGACATGTATTTGGTACATACCACATGAATGGTGCTCTCTGCGATATGGAAAAAGTAACCATTCCATGGTTCCTTTTTCAAGTAACCATGGAATGAGTTCGCTGGAAGAGTTTATTGCCTCACGAATTCAACGCCGCAAAAATTTTAAGAATCCGTCCTGTGCGAGTGGAGTTACATATGTTTGTCGCATGCTGCAATTCCATTCTCTCTTCTCCCGTCCCGACGATAGCGCTGGAAGCTAAGGAGGGAGGGATGGCAGGGCCACAGAAAAACGTCCCACGTGCTTCGCGACCTTGAGACCCCCCCATTTTTTTTTCTTCGAATGCGCGGCTTTGGCAGTGTAATCACGCGCGCACGCGCGGACAAGTGGCGGCCTCCCGCGGCGATATCTGTAACGAGCGAGCACGCCACACTCAATTCAGCCAATGGCTGACAAATGGGTCGTTGACGTGTGATTTTTGGGCATATAACGTAATGTCGAGAAAAGGAAAAACAATTTTTGACTGGTTTTGATAATTTATTGTGAATTTCTGGCTGCGTGCTGCGCTTATATAATATTTGGCTCGCGTGTTGTCGGCAGCCTCTAAAACCGATCGGCAGTGTTTTCTGACCATGCTCAAAAAGTGTTGCAGGGACTTTTAAGTATTTGAAGTATACGTTTTCTGTTCGTCAGATTTTTCAATGTGTACTTGTTTTCAGTGACATGCAGCTTTACAGATATGTGTGTGATGCAGTTTTACCTGTTCCAATGTAGAAGGCCATGCACACTGGTGGTCAAGGGCAGGGCGTGCTAAAAAGGCTTAAAAGAATGCAAGTGGCTCCTGCCACAAAGATCTTCTTTTTTGGCTGCACACGCGTACCTTGCACATCAAGGTATTTCTAGAAAATCGGAAAGTCTTCTATCCTGGGGTGAGATCGTTTCATTTGGAATAAGCCAGAAACTATTGACCACGTTTTTTTTTTACATTGCTGGGAAGGAGTGTATTTTGTGAATGTATTGCAGAGGACAATTGAAAAGGAATTCCCGCTGGACTCTTACGGTATCAAATTTCTCCCCATACATAATGAAGATAGTTTGCCATTTCACTTGATAATATTAATAGGCCTCCACTGTTTACAATGGGCCCGTGTGGCAGTATTTCACTGTTATCTAGATGCAACACCCGCAAGAATGTACTTTGGAAGTGCATGTCGAAATTTGTGGAACTTCAGAAAACACAGGAATAGTTGTTCCTGGGTGGTTCGAGGGTGAAACCCTTGGCAGCTCTCATTGAATTTCAAAATCGGTGTCTGTCCAGTAGGCACACCACTTGTTGTGACGTTTTCGTCATTGTTCATGAACATAGCGTTTGGAAACAGAAAATAAAGCGAACAAAAATAGGCGCGGCTGTAGGTGGTAGAACATCCACCTTCCACGCAAAAGATCCGGGTTAGATCCCCACTCAGACCCATATTTTCCTCCTATTAAATTTATTTCAAAGTGCGCCGATTTTTCGGCCACGCAAAGATGATGATTTTCCGCTCCCAACCAATGACGCCGGCACCTGAACTTCTGCGAAACGATGCTCTTTACTGATATCGCGTTAAAAATAAAACCTGGTAAATCACAAATAGAGTTGCATGCTTGCTCATAATGAAACTGTACTGTTTTTAGTGCATGCACAAGGTGGTCCCATATTTAAAGTGCCACACTGAAGGGCCCAGAAATTTGTTCTTACCCCAGACGGTCGGTGACTGGTGTTGTTGTGCCTGCTGCTGATAATGTCGTATTTGCTGCCGCCCTTTGAATGCGTGTCATCACATGTCCTGCAATAAACAATAATGCGGCCCCGTCATTTGTATGCCATAATAAAACGTTTCTTGTAACCGGTTTCCATTTTTTTTTTCGATATGCTGGACGTGCAAACTCAGACCTGAAGAAGAAAAGCCAGTCTTTCAACTTCGATACTGAACAGCTATAGCTCCGCTCTCTGTAATTTTAAGTTCAAGTTTACTAACTATATGTGTACACGACCCTCCTGTGTAAAACAACAAGTGCACCATGGGCAATAAATAAATAATAAATGAATAAATAAACACACAAACACAATGTAAGCACAAGGAGTCTGTGAGTGTCCCTCAGACTGACTGACGGGGTAAAGTGAATAAATATGGTCCATGTGTTTGAGGGACAAATGAATATCGTTGGCTACGACCAGTCGACGTAGCGCAACATGACGTGCCCGGACCTCCAAAACAGCGTCGATTTGTACAGTCATTAGTAAATTACCTGTCCGGAATAGGCCTTGTCGGAAGGTTTTGAAGGTAGAATATTTCACATGAGAAAATCTTAACTTGCAAGACACCCTACTTGCTCTATCTCTTTATGTGCTTTTTTTTAGTAAATTCAGTGACACACGCAAACCACAAAACGATGAATTGTGCCTTTTATTACTCTTGTAAGAGTATTATGATATGTAAAGGAGATGTAACGTGTATCTTTAATAAATACATCACAAAGAGAAACAGAAAACTGCCCCGTTTTTTTTTTTAATGCGAAGCATTTTTTAGCAAACTTCGGCGACATTGAGCGTATCTATCTACCTAGCTGCCTACGATTGTTATCTCTCCTGGCCGTTTCGATAATGGTAACAATACCAAAATTATTATGGGATAAAATGATTGTACGAAAAACATATTTGACTAGTCATAACATGAAAATCATGAAACGCCTGTCATGAATGTCATGATTTACATTTCATGGCCCATCAGCTCTGGTGATTTCGTTCACATGGCATGTTGCAAAACTGGTATGGTATGGCACGATTGCATGGCGAACACAAGCGACAGACACTAACATTTAAATCATGACATGCATGTCATATAACAACATGACTACATGCCACGCTGACGATGCGCTCGCGGCCGTTTCGCTAGCTTCACATATGCCAAATGTGGTATTACGTGACGCCGATGGATGACTAAGGTATGTGACTGGAGCAAACATGATAATCATGAGATGCGTGTCATGTAACGACATGACTACATGCCACGCTCATGATGCGCTGGCGGCCGTTTCGCTAGCTTTTATACCAAATTTGGTAATAAGGGACGTGAATGGGTGACGAATGTATGATACTGGTGCGAGCATGATGATCATGAGATGCGCGTCATGTGATGACTACATGCCACAGTCAAGGCACCAATACATTTAGACGTGACGCGGTGCGCGTGCTCGCCGGAGTTCATTTCTTCGCGTCACGCCAGCGTTGCCATGCACTGCAGGCGCCGGTCCCGCCATACACTCGCTGCAGGCGCGCGCCACGCTGCATTGCTTTGACGCATGCGCGTTTCAGCACATCCGGCGTCCCTCGGTCACGAAAAGAGGGAGAGGCAGTGTTGTCTGGGTAACGGATCGGTGCGAAACTGCAGCATGTCGCATTTCGTGCCTGTGGCCATCGGGCCGCGCCGACGGACACTGGTCGCGCCTAGCGTCACACTATAGAGTGCTCGCGTTTTGCTAACGCAGCGTCACTGTGCCCAGCGTGCGCGCTTGTCAACGCTACATGAGAGTATATTGGGCCCTTCAGGATGCACTCGCGGCCGTTTTGTTTGGTCTACATGTACCAAATTTGGTGTTACGTGATGTAAATGGATGATAAAATGTATGACTGGTGCAAACATGATAATCCTGACCCGCGTGTCATGTAAGAACATGACAACATACCACGCTCACAGATAGCATCCTCGCGGCCGTTTCGCGAGCTCCACATATACTAAATTTGGTATCACGTGACGTGAATAGATGACGAAGGCAAACGAATCATCCAAACATGATAATCAAGACATGGAAGTCATGTACGGCGTCATTTACCTCCACCTCGTAACGGTATGCTGACTTTAAAGTGACATATCAAGATTTCTCTATTGCGCTTCGCATATCTTCGATTCTCACTGTACGTGGGATCTGCCAATTTTTTCTTAGAGTTTTGAGCTAGTACGAACCTCATAATGAGGGCACCATTTCAGTAAAAGGCATAATTTTTGTAACTTCGTTGTACTCAAGCTTCCATTTTAATGGAATCATGCCTCATTTGACTATACTCGCGGATAACTTTTCTTGGCGATGAAGGGACAGCTTTATAGCTGGAGCTTCTGCAGATGAGTGCGACTTAGTCCGGTACGTAATGCGCTCCGTCCCGCTGTAGGAAGTGATGTCTATGCTCGACTAGTGATTCACATTGACGCAGGCACCTCTTACCCCCGTATTCAGAAACGCTGCTTCACTTGATCTTGACTTGGCACCGACTCCAATGCAGCACAAACGCGTTTTGAAAGCTGTGTCTTTAGGCCGTATCAAGGCAGCAGAAACGCACAGACGAGTTGCTATGCGCAGCTCGGCGCCCGAGGTCCAGGACCAGATCTTGGATTGGGCCAAGAGGGTAGCGGACACCTACGCTGGGTAGGCTCCTCTGACACTCCACCACCGCACCTTTCCCTGTTGGGTTGAATAAAGTTTTTCTCCTCCTCCTCCTTCAAACGCGCTGCATTGAAGGTGGCTGCAAGTGAAGTTCAAGTCAAGTAGCGTTTCTGAATACGGGGGTTAGCACTTGAAGTACACGTAAATCGCGTGGCTTTCTCACGCGCTCAGAAACGTGAAGGGAAAAAAGAATAATTTAAACCAATACAAATATCTTACTGGTTTGGGCTGCAACTGCAACTTGTGTCACAGAGCTACATGAGAAAAAAAAAATCAACAACCAAATGTCTGTGGACACTATTCTGTCAAGTGGCCGAGAGAATACATATCAACGGAAGGTGACAAAAGCTCTGTTGAAATTCCTACGCGACATGGACTTGAACAAGTGGCTGTAACAGCAAAGTATCACACCGCGAAAGACAAGACTGCACAATGACTGAGTGTGCGCGCGAGTGATCCCGAATGTCCTGTGTTTATATCTCTTCCCTCTCTGCTCTCTATCTTTCATCTCCCCCATCCCCCACCCATGCGCAGTGTAGCACACCGGCTGCCAATATAGGCTGGTTAACATCCCTACCGTTCTTATCCTCCTATTTTCCTTTCTTCCTACATGAAAAATGAAGGCAGTATTTTTCATATCACACGTAAAAAAAAAGGCAAATACCATGTACAGTGGGAATCGATCATATGCGAAGCATGAATCAGAAATGTTGATATGTCACCTTAAAAACGACACAACGTTACGAGGTGAAGGTAAATGAAGCCGTATATGACTTCCATGTCACGATTATGTTCGGATGTGTCGTTTACCTTCGTCATCTATTCAGGTCACGTGATACCAAACTTATTACATGTGGAGCTGGCGAAACGGCCGCGAGGACGCCATGAGCGTGGTATGCTGTCATGTTGTTACATGACACGCGTGTCAGGATTATCATGTTTGTACCAGTCATATATTTTGTCATCCACTGACACCTAATAACACCAAATTTGGCAAACGTGGAAATAGCAGAATGGCCGCGAGCGTATCATGAAAGGCCTAATATACTCTAATGTAGCGTTGACGCGAGCTAACGCTGGGCACAGCGACACTACGTTAGCAAAACGCTATCCCTGTATAGTCTGACGCCAGGCGCGACCAGCATCCGTCAGCGCGGCCTGACGGCAACCAGCGCGAAATGCGACATGCTGCATTTCGCGCTGATGCCATAGGGGATCATTACTCTATGCCGATGCGTTACCCAGACAACACTGCGTTTCCCTCTAGTCGTGACGGAGGGACGCCGGACACGCTGAAACGCGCCTGCGTCAAAGCAACGCAGCGCGGCGCGCGCCTGTGAGTATATGGCAGGACCGGCGCCTGGCGTGGCAACGCCGGCGTGACGCGACGAAATGAACGCCGGTGAGCACGCGCACCGCGTCATGTCGAAATGTATTGGCGCTATGGCTGTGGCATGTAGTCATGTTGTCACATAACACGCACCTCATGTTTCTTATATTTGCACCAGTCACATACCTTCTTCATCAATTGGCGTCACGTAATACCGAATTTGGCATATGTGAAGCTAGCGAAACAGCCGCGAGCGCATCGTGAACGTATCATGTGGTCATGTTGTTACATGACACGCATCTCATGTTTATCGTGTTTGCACCAGCATTATACCTTCGTCATGCAATCGCATCTCGTAACAGCAAATTTGGTATAAGTGAAGCTAGTGAAATGGCCACCAGTGCATCATGAGCGTGGCATGTAGTCATGTTGTTACATGACGTGCATCTCATGATTATCATGTTTGCTCCAGTCACATACCTTCGTCATCCATTGGCGTCACGTAATACCAAATTTGGCATATGTGAAGGTAGCGAAACGGCCGCGAGCGCATATCAGTGTGGCATGTAGTCATGTTGTTACATAACACGCATGTCATGATTTTCATGTTAGGGTCTGTCGCTTGTGTTCGCCATGCATTCATGTCATACCATACCAGTTTTGCAACATGCCATGTGAACGAAACCACCGCAAGGGCTCCAGGACCATGATATATAAATCATGACATTCATGACATACATGTCAAGATTTTCATGTTATGATTACTAAATTATGTTTTTCATACAGTCATGTAATGCCATACGAAATTCGGTATTGATACCATTATCTAAACGGCCAGGAGAGCTAAAAGTCGTTGGCGGCTAGATAGATAGATAGATAGATAGATAGATAGATAGATAGATAGATAGATAGATAGATAGATAGATAGATAGATAGATAGATAGATAGATAGATAGATAGATAGATAGATAGATACGCTCAAAGTCGCCGAAGTTCGCAAAGAAATGCTTCGCATTTAAAATACGAACATAATTGTAGCACTATTTCATTAGCGGTAGGATGCGCGCGATTTCGCTATCTAGCCTTTGCTGCATTGCCAAGAAACGTTGTACGTGCACTGACCAGAATTCTGCACAGTGACGCGCTGGCGGACCAACTCAGGGCTGTCCAGAGGGCCCGTGTGGCGGCAGAGGGGCTTGGCCACTCTGTCCCGATGCGGGAGCAGCCAGCATGACTCCTAGACTGATCGTCATGACTTCAATGAACTTCTCCATACCATACCATATATACCATACTGACCAGAGAGAGCTGCGTTGCTCACTCTGCGTCGTCTCTAAGTCTTTGACATTCACTGTTAGGGGCACGCAAAGAATGGACGTATGTGTCCGTCCCCCATGTATCCCGACCACAATCCGCCGACAGATGCTGGGGGCGAGACGCGCTCATTGCGTTTTCTTTTCACCGACGTTGTCTCAAGGTTGCTTTTTTCATTCGCTACGCTACGTATTCTGGCGCTGCAGTCAGACCGTAGAACTAGACTGATCGTTGCCTTATGCGCGAGTGAATCAATGCTAGATTCTCCCTGCACAACGGGATGCTATAAAGAAGGAAATAATCACCGGAACGCGTTGCTGGACTTCACGTGCTTGTCGAGTTTCAATTTTGAAATGTGCCGGAAAGGTACTCTCCGCGGGCATCATAATTGATTCGATGATTTATGCGTGAAGTTTAACGACCCAAAACCACCATATGAATATGAGAGACGCCGTAAGTGGAGGACTCCGGAAATTTCGACCACCTGGGGTTCTTTAACGTGCACCCGAATGTGAGCACACGGGCCTACAGCATTTTCGCCTCCATCGAAAATTCAGCCGCCGCAGCCGGGATTCGATCCCGCGACATGCGGGTCAGCAACCGAGTACCTTAGCCACTAGACCACCACGGCGGGGCAGTATCATAACTGAGAGCATTTATTTGAATGTCAAATTATGCACGGAAATGAGTGCTTCAGAGACGGCCGTAACGCTATTTAAGACTAGTGCTGGACGATTGGGAATATATCATGCATACTTCACAAGGTTAACAAAGGGGAGTTTCAGACCACACTTTCCAAAGTACATCGGGGAGAATCATTGCTGATGGGTAAAACTATTTCCAGGCACCCTTTACTACAGCTGCCACTGGGCGCCTCTTGGGTGACTGGAACTTCCGGCATTTGTTTGGGGAAGCGTGTTTGCTATCACGCGGGCGTTCGTAACAGCGTGAGTTCCCATAGTGTTCGTCGCGGCTAACGCCACCGCTTTCGTTTACGCAGCGTGGAAACAATGACGTCCGCGGGGCGGAGGGACTGTCTACACATTCCCACGAGATCGCCTTTCAAGCATTACTAATACGTTACGCTCAGCAGAAGCGTCATTACGCTCAGCGGGAGTGTCAGTGCACCTGTGTGCGGATGAATGAAATCGCGATACAGCGTGGCTGCAACGAGAAACGATAGTAGGCGAGAAAGAAAATGAACTAGAAACTTACACGGGCTTCCCCTAAAAATCGATCGGACGCACAAAGCAGCAGTTACGGAAGTCGGGCACAGGGAAATGCAGTCGCCCGACTCGGAAGAAACTTTCTAGAATGCAAAATCACCTGGGTAACGCTAGGGGACAGTGAACTTTCTTTAGTAAAGAAAGCTCAAGGGCAGCGCGAGGAGGAGAGTGGAGGGACGGGGTCACGAGAGTAAGAATGGAGGAAGCGAAGCGAGACGCGTTATCCATTTCCCGACTCGGTCCTTTGACACGAAGCGTCGCGTCGCGGCGTCCCCCGTGGGAAGCGAGCAAAAGGGCACGGCGTTGACTCTCGCAGACGCTGTTCATAACGGGCCTGCACCTGCCGTCTCTCTCGCCCGCTGCTGCAATACACGAAACTCTCTCCACTCAGCAAGTCCCAAAGCTGAATTGGGGATGTGTGTGTTTTCTGGACGCCCTATTTACACAACGCCCTGACATCGCCTTCCATCCACGAGATGAAGTCCGCACTCTGGATCCCAGTTCGAGCGTTTGGGAGAAATTTCTCCGCCGATTAATAGGCCCGTACTCTTTTCCACGACAAACTTCCACCGGGAACTATCACGTCCCTATACCTCGCTGCATCACAGATCACTGTCACTGTAGTAGGGATATTCTCTCCTGCATGGAGCAGTATATTGCTCGTTGAACCGATATTTGATTGGCGACCAGGTTGGGTGCTTTCAAGAACGGAAAAGTTGGCGTATAAGCTTTTTTAACGTACTGCTTTGTTTTGATTGATATCCAGGAAAGTGTACATTTTGAGGCCCGTTTTTTTGTCAGGCACAACAGTAATAAGGACAATAATGCCAGAAGAAGTATATCAGATGTCATTAGAAGTAATTGTAGTGTAAAGGAGAAGAAACCGAGCGGACGAAGAGATACTGCCGGTGGCTAGTGATCTCTTCGTACACTTTCCTTTCTTCACGTTTACAGCACAAAGAAGAAACCGAGCGGACGAAGAGATACTGCCGGTGGCTAGTGATCTCTTCGTACACTTTCCTTTCTTCACGTTTACAGCACAATCGCTTCTAATACCACCCCCTCTACTTTACCTTGGATTATTGTCTGTCAGTTTTCATTATAGTTTTCTCTCACTTGTATGCAGTCACCTCTTCTTCTCGTTCTTCATTTTGATCTTCAGTTTTACACAATAGTCACCAACCGTCAAAGAAACGTGTTAGCCAGCGTTGTCCCACCCACTTGTCGTTCGTCTTTCAAGACGCAAATAAATGTATTGTCTCCTGTAGTCCGTGCCAAGAGAATCTCTAATTTGCCACATCATATTTTCGTGAAACAGGCTACTAGCACGCATTCGATAAAGCTTCATTTTTTTTACCGGCAAAACAATGTGGTGTGTAGCACTCAGACGCCATTAGGACGTTATGTCTTCAAGGTGTATTGCCTTAACCTGACAGGCGGGCGAAGTTAGAGCTGACGATGCGTGCTCGGGGCAATAGGGAAGGACTCATGGCGAAGAATATTCTTGCGGTGCACATCGGTCTTTTCTGTGGTGCCTGTTAATCACGAAATATGTCGTTACCAGGAGCTCTTTTCATCGTTGTCCACATCCGACATCATGACATAGCGCACTTTGCCCATCACGGGCTCTTGCGTCATGAAGCCTCATATATCAACATATATTTCATTTCCTTGAGCATACTAACGTATCAACCCATATTTTTGCGGTGGAAGCAAGAATTACAGCATCTGCCAGTTTTGTTCATTACGGGCGGCACCTTGCTAACGATGCTAACGCGTCATGAAGTGGAGCACATCATGAATTCTCTGTAGTCTCTGCTGCTGTTGCTCATCGCGAAATGCTGTGGCAGCGCATCACGCCACGAGGGAGCACGGGGATTCATCGCGCGTCTACAGAATGCCGTTCCCCGACGCTATCATATGATTGCAGAGAGAGGTTAAGAGAGAGGGGCCAAAGCGTCTTACCCAGCCCCTTACAAAGGCCGGAATGCGATAGCACGTGAGGGCATTCTGGCAGTGCTTGGGACAGCCGGAGGTCGTGCGCAGTAAGGATGGTCGCACCGCCCACCACCGGATTGAACTTCATATCTGAAAACCTCGGGGACACCTTCATTCCGTCACCCACTGAATCGGTACCACTGGTAACGTACACACAAGAAGAAACTGTTGATCAACTCGCGAAAGGCAAACATTCTCAAAGACAATGCAACGCACGTGCCGAGCACAACTCCATTTCACCATAAAACGTGGGCGTTCAGAAACCACCCAAGTCACAGAACCATATACATATGTGTGTGGTGATTGGTACAGTTAAGTAAAGCTAAACGGGTTATTGCTCTGTCGTTTTGTGACCTCCTGGCCTCGGAGAACGAGGTTCGTCATTTGAATTGCGTAACACGAGGGAGCTGTGTAGAATTTCTGGCATTTCCTCTGCGCAAATTGCTGAACACCGTCCGCCAGAGCGTTGGGCCCGCTGCTTTTTTCTTTCGTACCTTTTCCGCTTTCTATCCCGCGAATCACTGCAGATGTTGAAGCTCACTGCAGTTGGTCGTCGCTAGCGGCTCGTGGGAACACGTTGTTTGCAAGGAAGCCAGCCGTTGGCTCGAGAGAATGGCAGCTGCGGCTCCCGACACGAATAGAACCCCTCGCGGGCAACGAAAATCCGACTCCCATGCACCCGGAATACATTGCCGTAGCGGAACGGCGATGGTCGCCGAATAACGGGAAACACACGTGCAACGGGGCCGCCATCCGGGGAAGTTGTTGGTCGGTGCTGAGCCTTGCCTTCGCCACACTGCACTTAGTTGGTTAAAATAGAACATGCGCCCACTCACCCATCAAACACTTCCACAATCTTAAGTTTGTCATTACAAACAGTGAGTCGCTCTCAAAGAACGAGAATTAAACTACGTATTTTGCGGATATAGCTTTTCAGACATATTTTCAGTTATGGATATGTTCAGAGACGTGGTTGTTGTGAACATATATATAGGCGATTCTCAGTGTACAAGTTTGTCAAGCCTCTTCATCAAAGCTTATCAACGGCAATGGGAGCTGAGAGATTTCGTCCTTGATTTCATCCTTCAACAACACGCATATTCCGGTCATCGAATGAGCTCGGTCACACGTGCTGGGAGGCGTACGAGTTCAAAGCTGCGCGTGTTTTTTTTTTTGTTTTTTAACAGTGAAGCTGCTTAGCACTTGTAAGTTAATCCACAAAACTTTGATTATCATGAAGTGCTTCATTAGACAAGACACAGCGCTGGAACAGGACGAAGACGAGAGAATCAACCAGCTCAATTCAAGACGCTAATACAGACCGTAAACTAATTAGTGCAGCAAAACTGAGCTAAGTCACACTGATTGGCGACCAGGTTCGCTGGTTCACAAAAATGAAGAAGTCAACTGGTAGCCCAATGAATGGCTGCGAAGAGATGGCGGCGAGCCGAAGGCCTCGAGCGCGTACAACGAGAGAATACCAAGCCAAAATGGCTGATAGGAGATCCGTAAGTGATGGCAGGCTTCCGCCAACGACGACATGTCCACCGACTTGTGAGAGGTGCGAACGCCTGATTTCAGCGCGAGTTTTGCCTCTGTAGTGGTGACAATGATTTCTTGTCTACTGCCTGTATGCGCTTAAATTCATCATGTAAACAACCTAGCATCATTTAGCTAAAGCTTAGGGTCTGCCTACAAGCAACCTTGAACCTGCATCACCTGGTTAAGACCTATAAAAAACCCAGAACCAACCAGATTAGTCTTCGGGATCGCCATGTTTCGCTGTTTCAAGTTTCGAGCGGCCTAGTGAAAGTTTTGCCAAGTTTTTTTTTTTTTTCACAGCAAAGCTGCTTGTTATAATGCGAAATAAAAGTTCGCCCTTCATACATACACAAAGACTTTCTAGCTTGTATGTGCCACTGAAATGGGGCAAGCCTCACTACTCATCACTTGACCCCTAAACTAAATAACAGTAGGTGCAAATGCAGAGCGAGCAGAAAGGTGTACTAGAGAAAGGATGGTGCACCCTTATCTGCGCCCTCAGTATAGGTTCACTCTCTTCGTGAGAAGCCCTAACATTTTACCGAACCATTAGGATAACCAAAGTCATAAGCATGGGACATTGTATTTCAGCTTTTTGCTATGAGCCATCTGCACGGAGTGCTTCGGTAGTGTTAATGTACTGCCGTAAAGTGATGTCAGAAAGCATCCATGGGTGGATCGATTCTAGATAGGTAAGACACTTAATGGACACTCTCTGCTTCTTAGCAATGACTTACTTGCGATAAAACATAAATTGACCTCCCTGGTGCATTGTCTCACGACTACCTGACAAGCGAAAGTCACTCCTGAATCCCATAGCGCTCAGAATAAAGCAAATGTGGAAGATTAGATCGAGATGCTGATAGGACAATAGTAAAGCAACAGAACAGTCTCTGAACCAGAACAGGTCGCCACTGAAAACTCGACTTGGGGTGTTTTAAAGAGGCACTGCAGGTGAATATTACGATCAGTTTGCCGAGCGTAGGCACACGCATGAAGAGGAGACGGAAAGTTAGGTGGACGGATGAAAATAAAAAGTTGACAGGTATAACGTGGCAGCAGAAAGCACAATAGCGGGTTGATTCGCGGACCATGGGAGAGGCCTTCACCCGGCAGTGGGCGTAGTGAGACTAATAATGATGATGAGGAGGATGATGATTTCTTATTTATTAACAAATACTGCAGGACCTACTCAGGCCCAAGCAGGAGTACGAATATCATTAAAAACAATACCAACAATGATGTTTGGAACTATCGACAACTTGAGTAGTAAACCACAATTACCAGGCAAAAGAAAATGAATATGCTTCGCAATAACAAACACACAACATTAAGAATGATAAATTATGTACGTACAATTTTTCAACACATGAGATGATCACTATATATAAGAAAGTGAATGAAAGAATCAACTGCAACAAAGCTGTTAAGCATAAACAGAACTTTACATATCAAACACAGAAACACAGAAAAAACAGTTTCCTGTGTTTACAGAAAAAACAGTTTCCATGTGTATAACTCGAAAAAAATATCCCCTTCACTATGCTTACTCCCTTGGTTCTTCTACACTTAAACAGGTCAATAACTACAAATATCTAGGTGTTATGTTCACTACTAACCTGTCTTGGAATTCACACATTGAAAACATTTGTGCATCTGCTTTCAGAAAATTATGCTTCCTGAGACACAAGCTCCGCAATTCGCCATCAAGTGTAAAACTTCTGTGTTATCAATCCTACATTCGACCAAAATTGGAGTACGCATGCGTAGTGTGGGATCCCTACACCAAATGTAACATAGACAAATTGGAAAGAATTCAGAGAAAAGCAGTTCGCTTTATATATTCTAAATTTCGTCACACGGATTCTCCATCTGAACTAATGTCAGCTAACAACATTCCACTACTTCAGTGTAGAAGAAGGCAACTGCGCTTAGACTTCCTGAGTTCCTTGCTTAACCATAGAGTTGCGATTGACCCTTCATTGTATTTAACCCCTTTGTCAACCAGATATACACGACATCACCAACCAAACTCTTTTACACCATATTTTGCTAGAACAGATACATATAAATTTTCCTTTTTTCCGCGAACAGTGTCTGAGTGGAACACCTTGTCTGAGTGTGACCGCCTTGCATAGTATGTATGTTTGTCTCATAGTGTATATTTGTTGATGTAGCACTGTATATATTTCCTCATCTTACTCACTTTGTTATTTATTTCGTTCGTGATCAATCTTAGTCCTCTGTTTTTGTGATTACTGATTGCCCGTCCTGCTTGGACCACGTTTTGTAGTCTGCAGTATGAATAAAAAAAAAAAACGAAAGGTGATTCGAAAATTGAACAAATGGTTCAGCTGTGTTAGCGTATACTAATTCTTCGGGCAGTTTCTTCCACTCTGATATAACATTATGAAGATGATGATAGCGATGATTGCTCACAAAATTATCCAAAAACTTCGTAGTACTGCTTTTGTGCCAAGGAAATGCTTATTTTGAAATAAAATCACGTTTTAGGGTTGCGCATAGCATTCATGCCCCTCAAATCACCCGCCTGAAACCCTGTCTCCTAACTAAGCAATTGCCTTGCCGAACGTTGTTCACCATCACTGCGTGGCAGCGGACACTATAGTAGCAACAGAGGCAAAGTAGCGGCATCTGTAGCAGCAACAGCTGTCAATGAAGCTTGCCGCCTCCATGACATCGGTGACCCTGACGAGACATCGTCTCGCGACGGTGACGCAGTTGCATGCAGCATTCATTCATTTCGAGCGTAAGACTAAGTTTCGCGGAACCCAGTGGAAAGTCATGTGAGTTTATTTTCTGCAGCCCAAGCATGCGTACACAAGGCGGTCATCCGGCAACATCACATGCACTAATAATATAATGTCTAGTATTAAACATTCCAAAACCACGATATGATTATGAGAGACGCCGTTGTGAACGGCTCCGGAAATTTTGACCAGTGGGTGTTCCCTCCCGTGCACGTCACGCAGTACACGGCCCTCCACCACTTCACTTCATCGAAATGTGGCCGCCCCGGCTGAGATCAAACCCGCGACCTTCAGTTCAGCTTTTACTATTACCAACTATTACCAGATCATTCTCTTGGTTATAGCTGGGGCTTAGTTCCAAAGCCACGATATGAGAATGAGAGACGCTGTGGTGGACGGCTGCGGAAATTTTGAGAAGCTGGGGTTCTTTAGCACGGAATTAAATTTAAGTACACGGGCTGTGGCACTATCGCCTCCGTCGAAAGCGCGACTGCTGCGGCTGGGATTTGATTCAGCGACCTGTGGTTCAGTGGAGCACTATAACCACAAGACCATCGCGGCGGGTCAAAATAATGATTTTTGACTCTCACGCAAATTGTTATTTGATTTTAGTGCCCATTTGAAGCTAAGGCCTTGCGAAGCGATGATGGAACAGTAAAACTACATTAGGAGTTAGAAGGCGTGAACTGGGATGTCAATGGCCTTAGCAAGGTTGCCACACGCTACTGAAGAACACACCCGTACTTTGTATCAGAGGGCTGGCCGAAAAAAAAAATTGGCGTCGAAACTTTTGCTCCCATACATATTCCAATAAACATTGAATAAACTAGCGTGTTTTAAATGCGAGGCATTTCTATCTATCTATCTATCTATCTATCTATCTATCTATCTATCTATCTATCTATCTATCTATCTATCTATCTATCTATCTATCTATCTATCTATCTATCTATCTATCTATCTATCTATCTATCTATCTATCTATCTATCTATCTATCTATCTATCTATCTATCTATCTATCTATCTATCTATCTATCTATCCACCTTCGACTTTTAGCTCTCTGGCCGTCTCCCTCGATAATGGTATCGATACCAATATTGTTATGGTATAACATCATTGTATGACGAGCACAATTGACTATTCATAACATGAAAATCGTAACATGTATGTCATGAATGTCATGATTTATATTTCATGGTATTGCTGTTCTTGTAGTGGCTTCGTTCACATGCCATTTTGCAAAACTGGTATGATATACATGACTGCACGGCGCACATAAGTGACATACCCTTAGGTCAAAATCATGACATGCATGTCATGATTTTCATGTTATCACTAGCCACGACTTCAAGCCCCGCTCATGGTGCGCTCGCGGTTGTTTCGCTAGCTTCACATATACCAAATTTGGTATTACGGGAGGTTTATGGGTGACGAAAGTACATGACAAGTGCGAACATTATAATCATGAGATGCGTGTCATGAAAGAACCTCACAACATACTACGCTCATGATGCGCTCGCGACCTCTTCGCTAGTTTCACATATACCAAATTTGGTATAACGCGAAGTGAATGGAAGACAATGGTAAATTGTACGTCCAAACATAACGATCATGATATACGTGCCATGTAAAACAAGGAGGAGGAGGAGGAGGAGGAGGAAGAAAGTTTAAGCGGAAAGACAGGGAGGTTAGCCAGTTCTTAGACCGGCTGGCTACCCTGTGCTGGGGAAAGGGGTGAGGGGAATGATAGATGTTAAAAAGAAGTGTTGTGAAGAGAGGGAGAAATTACAAAAAAATTGCGACAGAGGAAAGGCAACATCAAAGAGTATAAGACACTAAAGTCTGTCTTTGAGGCCAGTTGTCCGCAAAAAGCGCAGCAAAGCTTTCAAAGCCTTCTGGGCTGAGGATGGGCTCGGCGAATGACCCAGAATCTTTTGTTCCGACAAAGGCAGGCCGATTGTCTAGTCTATCCAGAGCTGCAGTGAGTTCTTGTCTTTGCACGTTGAAATAGGTGCACTCACACAGAAGGTGCGCGATGGTTTCTTCGCAACTGCAGTAAGTGCATGTAGGAGAGCTGGCCATCCCGATGAGGTAAGAGTATGCGTTCGTGAAGGCCACTCCAAGCCACAGGCGGCATAGAAGAGTCTCCTCAGCTCGAGATATCCTTGGGGGAAGACGAAGCTGCAGATCGGGATCCAAGTTATGCAGGCGCGCGTTTGTGAAGTCTGTCGAGTTCCACTGTACCAGTGTTAGGTCACGTGCAAGCGAACGAAGTCTTGTAGCTGCGTCGGTTCTTGAGAACGGGATGGCTGTGTATTGGGTACCATCGTGTGCAGATCTAGCGGCCTCATCTGCGCGGTCATTGCCATATATACCGCAATGACCTGGTATCCACTGATACAGTATGCTGTGCTGTTTTTCGGTTGCTTGGTGATGAAGAAGCCTTATTTCAGCTACTAACTGTTCATTAGGTCCATGGCGAAAGGGTGATATAAGACATTGAAGAGATGCCTTCAAGTACGAGAAGATCGACCAAATTCCCGAAGGTTCTTTCACTATAACCTCCAGAGCTGCACGAATGGCTGCAAGTTCTGCAGCTGTCGACGACGTCAAATGCGATGTCATGAATTTAATTGGGATGTTCCTCGCGGGAATAACCACCGCCCCTGCAGAGCTTACTGAAGACACCGAGCCATCCGTGTAAATGTGAAGGCGTCCGTTGTGCTTCTCTTGCAGGAAAAGTAATGTGGCCTGTTTCAGGGCTAGATGCGACGACTTTTTCTTATTTTGGATGCCAGGAATTGTAAGAAGGGCTTTGAGTGGGTGTAGGCCCCATAATGGTATCGGCGGCTGTGCTGCATGCGTGAAGTGCAATGGAAGCACTGCGCAATGCTGAGCTACAGTTGCGCTGAACGCTGAGTGGGGCCTGGAAGTTCGAAGTGAGGCTAGGTGATGAGATGGAAGCTGAGCGAAATGTCTTATGTGCATTCTCAAAGCGTCTACGCGGATGTACGCGTTGACCGGATAATCACGCGCAATGATGACTGTCGCTGCAGTAGACGCGCATCTCGGGAGACCAAGGCATATCCTCAGGGCTTGGGCTTGGATCGACTGGAGGACGCGCAAGTTTGTTCTTCGGATCCCGCAAAGCACAGGTAAGCTGTATTGCATATAACCGAGGAACAAAACAGTGTAGAGTTGGAGCATTGCTTGTACCGATGCACCCCACGTTTTTCCAGCAAGAAACCTCAGTACGTGGGTGATCATGGCGAGTTTAGTTTTCATGTGGGCGATGTGAGGGCTCCAGGAGAGGTCGCGATCAACTATGACTCCGAGGAATCGGTGGGTCTTCACGTAGTTGATCGTGTGTCCGTTGATTTTAATAACATATGGGCTCATAGCCTTATGCGTGAATGCTATAAGCGAGCATTTCTCTGATGACAGCTCTAGTCCCCGTTCTTCCAGGTACTTTGTAGCTACTTTTGCCGCTCTCTGAAGCCGGGCACGCAAATGAAGGCCTGTTACGCCTGACGCCCAGATGCAGATGTCATCTGCATATCTTGATAGATGGACAGATTCTGGAAGTGCATCAACCAGGCCGAGTAGCGCTAGATTGAAAAGTGTGGGGCTAAGAACGCCGCCTTGAGGCCCACCTCGACGGTTGCAATGGTGCGTTGTTGTGCCATTCTCCATCTGTACAAAGAAAGTTTTGCCTTTCAGATAGCTGTGGATCCATAGGTTAACCCGACCCCCTAATCCAACATTTTCCATGACATCCAGAATGGCTTCATGTGATACGTTATCGTATGCACCTTTCACGTCCAAGAACAACGCCGCAGATAAACGTTTCAGTCTTTTTTGATGCTGAACAGATGAGACCAGGTCTATAACGTTATCAATTGCGGACCTCCCACGCCGAAAGCCCGTCATAGCATGAGGGTATACCTCGTGGCGCTCCAGGTACCACTCTAGACGAGTCAAAATCATCCTCTCCATCACTTTCCCGAAACAGCTGGTATGCGCGATGGGGCGATAAGAGGTCAAGTGCAGAGGAGATTTACCTGGTTTAAGTACAGGGATGAGGCGGCTGGATTTCCATGAATGAGGGATAAATCCGCTGCTCCACGAGTCGTTGTACACGGATAGAAGGGCCCGTCGAGCTGCTTCTCCGAGGTTGCAAAGAGCCATGTACGTGATCCCATCCGGACCAGGCGATGAAGATCGTTTGCATGCCGTCAAGGCCGCTTGTAGTTCCTCTAGAGAGAAAAAGGTGTCCATTCTTGAATCTCTGGAAACTGGAGTGTTTTCTAGGTGGCGCGTGGTGCACGTGGACGCATGACCGGCAACTTTCATGCAGAAATCTTCTGCTACTTCAATTTCCGTGCGTCCTTGGTGGAGAGAAAGACACTTGAAGGGGCGATGTTGATGTGGCGATGTTCGTAGGCCACGGACAATCCTCCATGTCTGCGTCAAAGGCTTGTGTGGATCCAAAGACTCGCACAGATGTTTCCAGCGAAAGAATTGAAGTGAAATGATTCGCCGCTGAATTTTTTTCTGTAGGCGCCTTGCCTCCCTCAAGTCGTGAATGGACTTAGTGCGCCTATATCTTCTTTCTGCGCGACGACGGATCGCTCTGAGCGCTTCCAATTCCGCTTGATATTGACAATAATCTGAAGTATGTTGAATATGATAGGTCGCTTCTTGAGTAGCACCTCTAAACATATCCTCGAGGGTGTCAAGAGGAGGCGTTTTATTTTTTTGACACCTTTTTTCCGTCAGTGACCTGAACTTTGTCCAGTCGATGCGAGTCGAAGTGTCATAGTTTGGCGATTTTTCCAGGCCCTTGATCTTCAAATAAGTTGGTATGTGGTCGCTTCCATGAGTTTCATAGTCTGCGAACCACTTGACCTTTCCATTTAGGCTTCGTGACACAAATGTCAAGTCAAGGCAGCTGCTGTATGTCGTTCGCCGTAGAAACGTTGGGCTTCCGTCGTTTACACAAAGCAGCTGCTGCTCCAGAGCAAAGAAGAATACTTGCCTTCCGCGACTGTCTGTCTTCTGACTTCCCCATAGTGGGTGGTGAGCGTTGAAATCTCCGGTGATGATCCATGGTCCAGGTGTGGCTGTTAACAGTGCACGTAGTCTTTCAGGTTCAAAACGGTTCGAAGGTGATATATATGCGCCTACGAGCGTGAAATTGAGGTCTCTACGTTTAACTGTCAAGCAGACATACTGGTTGTCATCGTGAGGTGCTACACGGTGCTCGATATAGGTAAGGTCGCATCTGATATATACAATGACTTTACTCTCTTCGTTGCAGGTAGCGGAGTTGAAGTCTTCGTACCTGGATAGTCGTATTGCATTGTGTAGCCTTGGCTCACAGATAACAATAATTGGAAACTGGTTTTTGAACACAAATTGTCGTATATCAGAAATGCGGGGCTTGAGGCCTCGGGCATTCCACTGAAATATCGAAGCTGCTTTGACCTGTTTACGAAAGGCTTGCAGAGGCGGAGCCATGGTGCCTGTCCATACTTGATAGCACCGGCTTCAGCGCATCCACTAACTGAAGTGCACTCTTTGCAGCCGGACTGTCAATGCTAGTGAGGAGCATACGAATGGTATTCATAAGGGCCTTTACCATGGCTACGATTTCTTTGTCGCGACTATCACCGCATTCTCGTTCCGAAGTGATTGTAGACGAGCGATGCGGTGGCTCAGACGGTGGGTCTATCGTTGGCAGCGCTGACCATGCTTCAGGTGAGCCGGTGATGCTCTTGTCTTGCTTGGAGGATTTGTTGTCGGCGTGTCTGGACGCTTGAGGTGGTATGCCGGTGGTTGTTTGGTGAGGTTCAATCCTTGCCTCAGCACTGGGTCTCCTCAGGGGCCCCCGGTGACGAGACCGCCGGCGTCGTACTTTGGCAGCGGCCTCCCTGTGAGTTTAGCCGTCCCGGACTATTTCAGTCAACACTTGCATTTCCTTTTTCATGATTGGGCAATCTCTCGACGATGCTTCGTGAGGGCCATGACAGTTTCGACATTTTCGAAGTTCTGCCTGGCAGGCGTCTGCGCTATGTGATTCTGGGCATAGCGAGCACACAGCCAGGTTTGTACAAACAGCACTGACATGTCACAATCTATAAGATTTCCGGCATTGAAGGGGCTTCGGAACGAAGGGTCGCTTTGTGTGTCGAAAATGGCCGACCTTGACTTGCGATGGAAGGCTGTCACCCTTGAACACGAGCTTCACGCAGCGTGATTTGCCAAGGCAATGGGTTTGCCGTATGGTAAGTTCTGCAGACACCGGTTTGATGAGAGCAGCAAAGTCACTTTCGCTGATGGAAATGTCGACGTCGTAAATGACGCCTGCCGTAGAGTCGCGGCCATCAGGTATATATGAGCGAACATTGATGTTATCCAACATCTTGACGTTGCTCAGCACTTCCAATGTGCTTCGTTGAGTGACGTCGGCGGCGAGGATATTCTTACGGCCATTGATCCGCACGTCCGCGATCTCTCCCTGGGCGAGTTCCTCAAGAAACCTAGACGTGACTTGACGATTGAGCCGGTTGAGACTATGAGCCGCATCGACCGGCACAAACAGAATTGTGTATATCGTGGGCTCTCGCGTCATCGTCACATTCTTACTTGTTGTTGGAGACGGCATCACTAGTCTTCTTTTTCGCTGCTGCCTTGTCACAGGCACGAAGTCGCCTTCATCGGAGCTCTCGTCGCTGGCCGTAGAGTAAATCAGCGTGTCTTCGCTGTCGGCATCACTCGGGTGGCCCGTACGCTTTCTCGTGGTAGCTGTACAAGACTGCACGCTACGCTCATAGCGTGCTCGCGGCCGTTTTGCTAGTTCGTTGTATACGAAGTTTTGTATTACATGATGTGAATGGACGACAACAGTAAATGACATGTCAAAACATGATAATCTTGATATGCATCCTATGTAAAACATGACTACATGCGACGCTCATAGCGCGCTCGCGGCTGTTTCGCTAGCTCCACATAAACCAACTAAGGTACCACATAATAATAATAGACGACGAAGGTATTAATTTTTGATCGATTTTGTGGGGTTTAACGTCCCAAAACCACGCTATGATTATGAGAGACGCCGTAATGGAGGGCTCCGGAAATTTCGGCCACCTGGGGTTCTTTAACGTGCACCCAAATCTGAGCCCACGGGCCTACAACATTTCCGCCTTCATTGAAAATGCAGCCGCCGCAGCCGGGATTCGAACCCGCGACGTGCGGGTCAGCAGCCGAGTACCTTAGCCACTATAGACCACCGCGGTGGGACTAGACGACGAAGGTAAATGACAAGTTCAAACATAATAATCATGGCATGCGTGCTATGTAAAACATGACTACATGCTACGCTCATAGCATGCTTGCGGCCGTTTCGCTAGCTCCACATATCACGTCACGTGATACTAAATTTGATATCACGTGACGTGAATAGAGAACGAAGGTAAATGACACGTCCAAACATGATAATCATGATATGCATGTCATGCAAAGCATAATTTACGTCCGCCTCGTAACCTTGTGCTTATGTTAACGTGACATATAAACCTACCTCATTCGTTCTTCGCATATCGTCGATTCCCACAGTACGTGGGATCTGCCAATATTTTAAGCCTTGTACATATTTTAATTTGGAACATATGTCAGGCATTGTAATGCAAGTTTCGCAGAGAGCCCTACGTAAAAGAAAATACCTTGCTGCAGCTAAAAGAACCTTGAAATGAAGAGTTCACAGATCGTAATTATAGAGATGTCATGCAATGGCACACATATTATGGAAAGAGCTTTTGAACATCTTTGTTTGAAAGGCGCAGTTTTGCGTAAGAAAGCAGTCACGTAAAAAAAAGCAAGATGCCACTGTCATAGGCGTTAGCATTCAGGAAAGGAAACTTACCACTACTAGCGTAGCATATGTAGTTTTTTCAGTGATAAATAACCGTTTGTACAATGTCTGTTGGTGTTTGGTGGCTACAGTATTGCTTCATGTAAAAGCAGCTGCATCTATTACAGTGGCATATCTCTATCCCGATGATTGAAGTAAATGATCCTGATTTAATATTTCTGGTAGCCAGTGGAAGATCCACATACCCTCCCCTTAATGTTATGTCAGTACCCATCCACTTTCCTTCATAGCAGGTCACGTGCCTGCTTTCAACGACTATGACAAACTATTGGGTAACTACATGTGAGCAGAACGTAACAGTATTCATCCTGTGACGGGATTCCTCAGACGATAGCAACGACCTAAAACAAAAAAGCCACGACGCCCCCTCGCCAGTTGTAGTTCAAGTACCCCCCCCCCCCCCCCCTAAAGTGAGAGGTTGGAGCTAGCCCTGCTGATAGCCGACGTAGTTACCATGAACCCCGACACAGCGTATGATAGATACCACGCAAATATGTCATCGTCAAGGACCAGTACTCAATATGCATGCATTCACGGGAAGCGTCGCCATTTGAAGGAAAGCAACATACACCAAGGTGTGCGTTCTGTAGCAATCAGGTAATATAAAGCTTCGGTCATATAATGCATTACCCCACAGCGCCTGTGGAACGCGAGAGGCAGAGCTCATATCTTGAGCAGTAAACGCCCCGAGGCATTCGACTGCTCGCTGGCGTGTCTTTTACTGCAGCAAAACACTTGCTCAAACTTTAGTGAAACGAAGTGAATCGCAGAGGCAACCTTTGCTGGCTGTTCCTATCCAAGAAAGTGACACCGCCCCGGGCCAACAAATTTACTATGAAAGGAAGAAGGTGTTAAAGGGACACTAAAGTCAACTATTAAAGTTGAAGTTGATTGTTGAAATGGCGATCCAAAAACCTTGTAGTGTTTCTTTTGTACCAAGAAAGGACCTATTTTGAAATAAAATCACTTTTTGATGCTCTGCATTGGGTTAGCGCACCTCAAGTTCTCTGCCTCAAGAAGCGGACTGACTGAACCGACTCACGTCACTGTTGCCATGCACAACGTTGCCCGGCTTCACTGCGTTAGTAGCAGCAGACCGAAAGCAGCAGGTGCCACAGCAGCAACAACGGCCATTGATCAATTTCCCGCCATTGGCTTCGAGATTGCAGACGCTTTTGTTTCAACTGCGCCCCACTAAATGGCACTACCTGTCCCGTATAACCACGCGAAAACTGAATCTTTGAACTACTCAACGTCCAGTGTTTTTTTTTTTCATGAAGCAAACATAAATGGATAAGCAGCATTTTATTGCGTCTGTTGATGCATGCAAGGTTCCTTATTTATTGCAGTTAGATCGATTACTGGTGATTGCTGGTGATTACTGGTGGTCCGTCTGATGTCATCGGGATTGTTTTAAAAAATGCCCTACTGCGGCGCTTCTGTTCTTCTGCAGTTACCTTAATTTCTCGGTAAGTAGGGCACTGTTATTGATAATATTGTCGCTTTAGATGTTGTCATACATTGAGCTCTCACTCTGACGCGAATTGTTATTTGACTTTAGTGTCCCTTTAAAGATATAAGGTACGTTAGTGAAGCCTCATGCAGAAGAGTTGGTAGTGCTGAGGATAACGCGTTCGCCTCCCATCGTCATAGACCGAGCGGTGACGGGTTCGACTCTCAAATAATTGAAATGAAGGAAACCTTTTAGTGCACAGTCCTTTGATGGCTCGGCTTTTCATTCGTAGATCTTTAGTGGCGTGCTCACGCTCACGATCAAGTGCTCACTACGAGTTTAAAAGAAGGCTAGCAATGCTGTCAACCCGGTGAAAAAAACAGAAAAACGTTTAAAATGATGCAATTACCATAAACTACCAACATGTAGTCACAATATCACAATAATAATTGCAATATCATTGAGAACAAACACTTCGGGAGCATGTGGCTGACACTCTCACCACACGGACGAGGGCGCCACCGCCATGCTAAACGCGCGAATGCTTCCCTCGACAGCTTTTTTTTTTTTCTTTCTTGCCTTTCGTTGTTTCGTCTCAAGGGAGAAACAGTCCCGTGGAATTCAGTCAAGACGAACGTATCTGAACAACCGCAACAAGTAGGAATTCGATAAAACAAAGAGAAAAGTTGCGTGTATGCCCCTCATGGAGCTTGCGAATCTTCGTTAGATGATTCTACTCATGCCGGGGAAACCGTGCGTAATTACATCAAACACTGACGTCATCGGTGGTGGGCCCACTGGAGCAGGGGGAACTCTACGAACTGGAATATCGTGGTTTCCGAGCCACGCACTTCGCCAGGCTTCACAGTAGCCGAGCGACAAATCACGCAGTACTATAGGACTGCAGCATTCTTTGAACAAGGCCGTCCCTCCCAGTTTGGCCACCATATTTCAGTATTCGCACATTATTTTCCCTACAGGTGGCCTTCGCTTCTGTCGGTTTTTTCTATCACATGTTCTTGTGCGTTTTGCTGGCATCACAGCGGAGAGGAAATTATGTCAGTGTAGTTTTGGTGAACCGGGTATAAAAACACTTTCGAGTTGAAACTGACCGATTCAATAGTAAACAAGTGGCCACGTTTAGCAATACTGATAATTTATTTTCAGCTGTATCTGCCAAATAAATGTGGTCTATTTGCCATGCTCAACGAAAAGAAAAGTTTAGTAGGCGTTAGGATCTTTCAAGCAATCATTCTACCATAATTAGATGTAGTAAAATTTTTTATTTCGTTAACGCGTTTTCAGCTTCTCAATATAAATGCAGAAAATGTCTACCCGCATTTTACCATTGTCTGACATGAAATACAGCCTCTTATTTCAGTTTCAGGCATAACATATAGTACAACCTAAAATTACTTCATTCACGATTTGCGGACGACGGTTTTAAGAAATTCATACTATAAAAGCACGCTTTCCGCAAAATCCCCAGAAACCCTTGCCATCTCCGAATGCTGTTTTGTTTTAGCCGTAAATAAAGGTGTAGATTAGAAAATCAGCCGAAAAGAAAGCAACGGGCGATCATAAAGGGTGCTTTAGCACCTTTTTGTCCAGTGATTTAAATATAAATCACCAGTTTTGTAGGTAAGTTCGGAACCACCTGGTAAAAAATCCGACGTGTTCTTTTGCCAACTCGCACTTGCGGCCATTAGCTGCCCATCTGGCAAACACAAAAAAGTGAGATCACCGTGTGCGAAGAAATTGCATAACACTGTACTCGAAATTCATTGAGGCCACTTCTCTCTTTCACTATGCATAGGTGGGCACATAGTTCAGTTCTGCGAAATTTTAATTTGCGCTATGATATAGTATTATATGACATCTGAATAATTTAGTAAAAACAATAAAAAATCGGAATCACAATCAGTTATGAACATTTCATTAAGTAAGCTAGTCTATATTTACTGTTGATTGGGCAAGTATCAGCAAGATTTTTTTCATTATTATGGCTACCATCATCATGTGGATCTCATGCTGTAAAAACCAGTTGGTCCCATCAGAAGACTTAATCTGAGCCTAAACGGTTTAAGACTCGGTGGCTCGGACCACGGACTCTGTATTGTGTGAATGGAAGAGGGCATATAAAATAAACCTGGCATTGTTTACTGGAATATATACACAGTACTGGCATTGTTCATCCCATCAATGTAATTAGATCACCATAACAAGATGCCGTTATTAATCAATTGCGGCCAGCAGTTGTGGGGCTGGCATGGTGCAACCCTCTCCCATGCATAAGTTCTAGGAGCGCGAGTGTATACACCCTCCCCCCCCTCCTTCTATAGAACCTCCATTCACAAGGGCTATTCTGTACTTCCTGATACCACTTCCGATTTTAAGGCTGCGAGTGAAGAGTGCGCGAAATTCGCACCGTAAGCTCCCAAGTTCATGGCCAAAAAATGAAAGCAGCATTGTTCCCGTCTTCCTGTTTTTCGTCGCTGGCTTTCACAAAACTGCAAGCACCAGAACTTCCCTTTCTCGCTCTTAGACTTCCGCCGAGGGACGGGAAATATATCCGTGCTCACTCAACCGCGCGAATTCAGCGCATTTTTCTTCCAGGTCGACCCACCCAAAAGATTGCAGGAAGCGCAGGTACGCAGTATGTGCCAGCACAGTTTACGGATGCAGAAGGCTATACATAAACCTTGAATTACCACCGACTTCACGAGGAAAGTGGTCATCGTGCAGATTCGGCAAAACAGAGTGTTTGGTGCCCTTGACTATATCGAACCCTCTCAAGAAAGTTGCAAAGCCATTTGTATCTGTTTCACCACTCAACTGCGCCTCTAGGAAGTGAAAAAGAAGGTGACAGAAGGAAGTGACAAATATGGATACTAAAAAGTGCAATAAAAAGCGTTCAAAGGCAACAGTAACGTCCTGTGGCCTTGCGAGGCTAGTCGTCTTCATGAAGGTCGGTTGCGGGAGTTTAGAGGGGTGCTCTCGCCGTAACCTTGTCGTAACACAAACGTGTAAACATGGCCGCCGTGCGCTTTCCCCCGCCACATCCGGGTTTTAGCGGCAGTTGCAGATCCGAGCGCACTACCTTCTTCCGGAGTCCTGAATAGAGTCGTGAAGTAGGGAAAGTAAAAAAAAAACATAATAAAGAAAAATAGCGATATGTGAAGGGGAAGCTTTCTCGAATGTTTTTTTCCTTGCTCGGGACGCCTCTTGCCTAAATGAAAATGTGCATTTCCTGGTTTGCGGCCAAGGGTGCTATGTTAATGTATAAACACATAACTAGGTCTTCATGTGTAAAATGGCTGTTTTTTTTTCTCACCTCATTTAGAGCTCTTGGACTTTGCCCTGGCTTTGCAAGAAGAAACTTTTTATCCCCGAGAATGAACACTGGCGTCGCTACAGTCGCGGCGATTTGACGTCACAACGAGGACTCCCCTACCCTGCGCCACCACTTGTCTGCTCTTTCTGCGTCACCGTGTACCCCGCTCATTAGTGAAACGTTGGCGATTACTCCTCAATGTCGTGACGCAAATCTCTCAAGGTACAAGGTGAAATGCTTCGTAACTATTGAAACTTGTTGAAGCTGTGAAGCGTTTTCATAATTAATAATTCAGGGTAGCAGACTAACGCCCGAACGTAAGATATATAGTGAAAATACTGTTGCAGGACAAGAGAGTCGTTTTATTGCATACACCACGAAATGGGCACTAAGAAACAATGTTTAGTGGTGCTAACATGATTGCATAGACACCGGGTTCATGACATATGTCAGGCCTAAATATCATAAGCGAAATTATACGTTTTCAATTCACTAAGCACATTGCGCATTCCCGAGCAAGTTACACTTGCATCTGCAAAAACCTTAAACGATTTGACATAATTGCGCTTTTTCCTACAGAACATTTCACACGAATCTGTTTGTCACAAGCAGTCACCTAAGCTATTCGGAAAATTAAAAGAAAAAAAAAAACTCGGACCATCTACGCCTAAAGGGAACCGCGTGTAGATGCGAAGCTATGGCCGCTAATGCTTACACTGGCGACAACGTCGACGCTGGCGCTCATCAAGCGAAAGCCAAGTAAAGACGCCCTGGACTGAATTCCGGGTTGAGGTTGAGGATGTTGTAGGTAGCCGGCGGATCTAGCCTTGCATAATTTGCAGGCAATTTGCCCCGCCTGGTTTTTTCTTTGCTAATTGTAGCTTATGTTCTTTGTTTTTTTTTAACTAACCACGAGCAGGCTTTTCAAATAAAAATCGTGCATAGCGCGATGATCCAGTACCTACATATCGCAGTAGGGAGTGTACAGTTGCGCTGCACAAGCAGCCGGTTTAAAGATATATCTTGGGGACCTTCGACACAAACATTTTGGTCCGTCCATCCGTCCGTCCGTCCGTCCGTCCGTCCGTCCGTCCGTCCGTCCGTCTGTCTGTCTGTCTGTCTGTCTGTCTGTCTGTCTGTCTGTCTGTCTGTCTGTCTGTCTGTCTGTACGTTTGTCTGTTTGTTCACCCTTAACGATGCGTTAAACGGCACCAAAGTGACCGAAACATACTCCAAACAGCCGGCCCCATCCACTGCGCCCACCAATATTGCTCAATGTTTAGCGTTCATTCTTGTGCGATTGTCAATTAAAAAGCAATTGTTGCGCATATCAAAGGCACCATCACATAAATATTATGTGTATTTTTTTACTACAAAAGGTATACGTAAGTAATTTAAAGGATCTTAGCCTTTATAACGCTGCGCTGGCCATGCAACGCTTGCACTGAACGGCAAGTGTTTACAACGCTTTGCTAAGACGACACGGTTGTGGCACCTATCCGTTGCCTTGCGTTCTACACCTTATCACCTTAGAGACGGGCGCGCACGGCACGCACCCCGTTTTCTTGGATAACTGCCAGATAGCGCTCACGTCTCACGTGTGACGGGAATTCATGCGTTTGTTCGCCTCCGCTGCGTGCTCGAGGCACTCTAACGCAGCACCTCCAGAATACCATTCACCAATTTTCTTGCACAGAACATCAAATGAACGTTTTGTTCACTCTTTCCAGACGCAAGACTATCATCTTTCGACGATATTTGCCGTGTAACATGCAGATACGGGGCCAATTTTTTTACTAGCAGACGTTGCGTCTGTCGGCCTTATGAGGTCATAGAGCGGGAGGGAACGACAGTATTGTGGGTGTCTTCTTGGATCGTCACGTGACGCGAGGTTGTGCAGAAGGGGTGAACAGAGGGCCAGCGTTACACAGGCTAGTCAAAGAGCTGCTTCGCATATAATAATACTGCCACGCACAAACATTTCTGAAGTGTTAACATATGTCCATTTCCTTTTTGGGGGAGATTTTGTGTACAGGCACCTTCTCAACAGTCGCCAGTTAATATGTAGTCGTATACTGGGATTTGCAAGAAATGCTTGAGTGATCTACCAGTGCGTCACAAACGGTAAAAGACAGTTATAGTTTACCGTTAGCGTGATAGCGGAGGTTATGGGAATGGCGTTACCGTGCAGCAAACGTTCGTTGTGAACAGCGTCTTATGGTTTAGCGGGATGGCGTATACGCAGTTTACGTGCCCCAGCTGAGACGGTGGTGCCACCAATCAGATGGTTAATAAAGTAAACAACAGTGAAAAGGAAAAGAAAACGAGAATCTTAGCCTGTGCCACCGTGCGAAGTATTGTTACAAGTTTATTTTAGTAGTAATAACAGTAAGTGAATATGAACCAAGCACCTAACCCGAGAAAGTTTGTGTTGCCAATTCGTTTACATCGATCTTGTAGTTAGGCCTAGATGCGTTCAAACTGGGACGCTATCTAAAAAACTATGCCCATTTATCCATAATGCTGAGTCATCGAAGGTAACTGAAGTAAGCGAGACCATTTTAAACAGTCGTTCGCTGCGAACGGAGTGAATCTTTCAACAACTATGCGTGAATCACTTGGAAGCGGGCGTCCGAGAGCGCTGCCATGTTATACCTACCCCTACGCTACCATGGTAAGCTTAAAGCGGCCCTGCAACACTTTTTGAGCATGGTCAGAAAACGCTGCTGATCGGATGTAGAGGCTCCTGTGAACCCATGAGCCGAATATTATAGTGTAGCACGCAGCCCGATGTTCGCAATAAATGATCAAAGTCAACTAACCATTGCTTTCTCTTCTCTCGACAAATCACAGAATAAGCCCAAAAACGACTCGTAGCAAGCCCATCTATCAGCCATTAGCTGATTTGAGCATGGCGCGCTCGGTCGTTACAGAGATCGCCGCGGGAGGCCGCCAATTGTCCACGCGTGCGAGCGCGATCGCAATGAAAAAGATACGTATTCGAAGAAAAAAAAAGAAAAAGTGCTCAAGTCACGAGGCACGCATGACGTTTTTTGTTTGCCCCTCCCATCCCTACCTGCTTAGGTTCCCGTGCTTTCTTCGGGAGGAGAGAGAATGCGATTGCAGCGTGTGACAAATCTGTCTAACTCTGCTCGCACTGGATGGATTCTTAAAATTTTTGCGGCATTGAATTTGTGAGGCAATACGCTTATCCACAGAATCAATTATATTGTTACTCAAAAAATGTTTCAGGGTGTCTTTAAGGATACCAAATAATTGCGAAAAAACAAACTGCAGGTGCACGTGATACCTTCCGGGCACATAATGGGTGTTTCGCCAATTTCCAGAGGAAATAATTGTGTTGAAGTGGGCCCTTCGCGACTGGGTTTAGGGCTGGCATTTTAGTGTAGTTTCACTGGCTCGTACTGGACGGATCCTTAAAATTTTTGCGGCGTTGAATCTTTGTTTCCATGATTACTCCAAAAAAGTGTTTCAGGGCTCCTTTGAATCTGAAACATAACTCGCATACTCTAAGCGGTAAGGGTAACTAACGTATGTATCTGCGCGCGCAGTCCGATCCCGCAATTACGGTACGTCTGCTGTCCCGGTAAGCCCGGTAGACTATAACTGTCTAATGCTTACTTCGTGTGAAAGCACCGCATAGCAACGATTCCAACACAAACGCCAGGAAGTCGTAATGAACGCTTTCCAATGCAGGAGGCATTGGCAGGAAGGCCATAGCGGTCCGCTGTCGGGCACCACACGATAGGAGTGTCCGGGGTTTTAATTTCGCAGTTTTCTCACTGCAAGTTGTGCTCATTTTCTCAAACACATGAAGCGCCACATTTTGAGGAAGGAATGAGCTTCGTTGAGGTTAAATTTCTTTTTTTTTTTTGCAATAGGGTGCAGAACTGTGTTCAGCACGGAGCCCAGAACGTACTCCCTCACACACGGTTCGCTGAGAAGCCTGGTCACGTTATCACCGTGTGCATTTGAGATGGTGCTTTTAGGTAGAGTATTACGCACCTCCACCAGACAGTCATGGCAGTGATTCGAAAGAAGGGAGTGACGAAGGCCACGATGACGGCGGGGGAGTCCACACGGCAAACATGGGTGCACAGTTGACCGTGAGGATCATTACGGAGCGAGTTACGCATTTTGTCGCAAGACGATGAAAGTGTGGCGAAAGCTTTTTTCTGGCTTCTGGAGGTTTCTATATAATCAAAAGTTTCATTTTGTGGTGAATACGGCTGCGGAATCATGGTCATAACGAATAGCGACGCCTGAAGTTCCACCGCAACCTCATCCAACAACTTGTGGGTGGCGTGAAGGCTGCAGCCCAAAAGCGGGACTTGTCTGCAAGGAAAGAGTGCGAAGAAACACTAGATGGAAATAGCCATTTCATCTACAACCTCCTAGGGCAAAGCAGCAAAGACTGTGCCATTTGTAGCGATAGGCAAACAAAAGGAGGCAGGAGGGAAACTGTGTTTTTCTGCGAAATATGCAGTAACAACCATAGCCTGCACGCAGGAGAATGCTTTGAGCGGTATTGTACGTCGCCCAAATATCGCTAAAGGAGTTGCCTGTAAAATGCAGGAGCAAAAATGGATATCCTGTGAGTTTTTCTTTCAGAGTGCGTTTTTCTTCGCGGTGCCAGACACTGGCAAAATACTTTCGGACTGGTAGAGCCAGAAAGTGGGTAAAAGTTTTGTACCACAAAGGGTTACACAACCTTCGCCTAGATGAGTCAGCGAATGGTCTCGCAAGTCATGTTCATGTAATCAACTGCAAGGAGAATACTTTATGAGGGCGCTATCTAAACAGGAAGTTATAAGCACGTTACAAGCGAGACAGCACCATTGCTACGATTATGCCCGAAGACAGCATCTGTCAGCAAGAAGAATTTCCGGCACAGAACCTCAACCGCACTTGACCTCAATAATTTCGGTGAAATGAAGCTCCAAAATGATTGCTGAGGGAAACATGAAACTAAACTACGTGTTGAGTGGGCAAGCATACACGAGAACAACAGACAACAGCGGCGGTGGTTCTAGGCGAGTGCATTCAAGATCTTTTTCGAGATTCGAATACTGCAAGCGAGCGCGAGGCTTGGCACACCAGTGATAACACTGTCTGTAGATACGCAAATTCCTCCGGTACAAATAACACCGGAAGAGGAGAAACTCTCACATTTCCTAAACGCATTACCCATGAACAACTCAACCAAACAATGTAAATATGGTGTCTTGCGTCTCAAGATCACATGATTATGCGCCAATAAGTGTGTCGTATTCAAGCAGAAGCATGTTCTTGCTTTTCACTCCCTTCACGATACGGCTGCCGTGGGCAGGAATAGAATGCATCATAGGGGTTAGCAGCGCAACACAGACCTTTCTACCCCTTTTACATTGCCTACGACCGAGCACGCAATTGCGCAGAAGCGAAAGTAGACTTTTTATGTTCTTGGTAAAACCGAGAACATTACCGATTCGGTTTTCGTCACGCGCAAAGCGAACGCAAACAGTGAAACAGCGCACGAAGCGAGCGCATTATTATGCAGGCGCGCCGCGGTGAGTATCGAAGAGTCCGTGCCGTGACGTCACTCAAGCCTCTCGTCAGATGGCGCCAACCTACTTCTCGGGTCTAATAGTACTGCTTGAAGCAGAGTGAACAAGCGTCATTGTAACGTAGGGAATCAATATAGCAAGCGTGGACCCGTTGTGCGACACTTGGACTATTCGCTACGAGACCCAAATGCGCGCTAGCAAATGAAATGAACGAAGTATTAAAAAAAATGCTTCGTATCGTTCAAGAGGCGACTTTGGCTTCAAAGGAAGTCTCATGCTCTCACCATCGTGAGTTTCAGACATTTTTCGTGTTTCTTTATTACATTGGCAATTTATTCGAATATGTGAATCCATTTTTCTGAAAACACAACTTTTTTATTACAGGGTTACGTAAATTTTCTTTTTAATACGTATTTTCTTATATTACTTTCCGTGCTATTACCTTGTAGGTGGACCTGTGTATTCAATCAAAATTATTCAAACAAGTGGTAACTTTTCGTACCATGGCCAATTTGTGTAAAAAGCAAACCTGCAAAATACCAGCTTTATCACTCTTTCTTGGATAACGAACCTTAACTAAGACATGTGGGAATAATGGTGGTTAGGTGGACAGGATATAGGCTATGTTCCAATACTTACCGTAGAGGGCTAAATAGACAGCTAAATGGACGGCGGCCATCTTAAGTCACATCCAATTCTCACTTAGCCGGCAAAGTAGACAGCTCCGAGAAGACCGCAACTATAGACAAATACGATGCAGCCTACTTTTCTGTCTAAACAAGATGGCGGCTCAGCGAATCGCTCAGATAGATTAAATCTCGCCAGAACGGCCGTCTGCACACAAGCAGACGATTTCCCAGACTCTCAATGTGAGTAAAGTTCATTTGTTTTTCGATTTCAACACGAAACACGCCAGACATTACAACTGTTACGTTTGTTTCATTTAGGTTTTTCATCTCGACGCGACGTGGCGCATTGTCGCGTGAAAGCCGTCTAAATGTGTTCCATTTCTCGGACAGCATGGGCTCGGTGCTTTCTTCTAAGCAGCCTTCGTAGACTGTCTACGTACTGTCTAAGAATTGGAACACAGCCATTGTCGTGATTACGTTACTGCGAAATGGTGTTTAAATCGCATTTACAATTTTCTAGTTACGACTATTGACACAAGACGCGTATTTTGGAACAGTTTGGTTCGTATAAATTTAATGTTTTGCACACTTAGGCATTTCATCATTTTAAAGTTGAAATTTACCTAAGGACAACCGTAACTAGAACACCTCGACTACAACCATGAAAGTTCCCTTTGAAGCCGACAGAGTATAACACTAACCCGAAGAATATAATCGCAAATAGTTTAGAGTGTCCTGACGGCAGACAAAATGCCTTTTCTTTATTCTTTAGAAGTCGGTATTCCTCATACTTTTTACGATGCAGCTACCCGACCAGACGGGCTTGCGTCAAAAACCTCAAATTCATACCGATATGAATTTCCGAAAATTTCCTGATAAATTAGCACATGTGCGCGAGAGCTCGAAGATCAGGTGACGTATATCGTGGTGTACATGCCATGATTTTCTTGTTAGACGTGTTATTTATAGGGTTCCGCGATGCTTGCCTTTACTACTGCCGCCTGGAAAGATCAGCTGAGAGATATGAAAAAAAAAAGCTCATATTTGGTTTCAAAGAGAACATCGTTGAGCGGAGGCATCGGTCCGGAGTTTCATAGGCGCGCGCCGCGATCCTCGCTGGTTAGAAATGGGCTTGGCTTGCAGCGCCATCGCTCCGCGAAAGAAAAAAACTGCACTTGCCACCTGGAGGATGGTATGCGAAAACCGGAGCACTGGCGCACAAAGGAATCACCGAGGCCGAGGTGCAGCCTTGCTGGTTGGCAACCAAAATAACAGATGGCGCCACAAGTTGTGCAACTTCATTAGAATGAGGAAATTGTTGTCCGTGCAGTGGTATACAGTCCTGGTGTAATTAAAGTACAACTTCCCTCCGTTCTGGCCTAAGCACTGCTTGTGGCGTATGCGTATGTTTATGTATGCCAGTATAACCATACGCTGCATTTTCGTCTCTTTAGGATTTCATCTTCCTCTGATAATTTTACCTTATTTGGCTGTAGCTCTGTAACAGTAATTGCATGCATTCAGCGGCGCTGTAAATACAACGGTGCCCGATGGTGCGCACGTGTCATTCGTAGTTGTTATCATTGCTTACGACGATATGTGTCTATCCCTAGCACAGTAATGGTGGGCGCAGGGGAATGATTGAATCGAAACTTGTCAAATTGCCGGCTCATTTGCCTTTCCAATTCAAGTTTAACCGAGAACATTACCGACTGAGTGGTGGCTATGCTTGAAACCATTTATCACTAAGCATGCGCCCGGGAGGGCTCGGCAACTAAACAGGGGCGGATCCAGTCACCCGTTTTAGGAGAGGGGGAGGGGGGTCGGTCGCTTAAAATATCACAGGAAAGTGGGTATAATCAATACATTTTTTTTGTTTTTACTAGCACAAGAACCCTGTAATGGCGTAAATACTGTTAATGTGTGCTGACAGTGGTCCCACTTATTCGTGCTAACTGGTGATAGCATGTGGAGCAGCAAGAATTTCAGAGAGAGGGAGGGAGGGGGTTCTGAGAGGCTTGGGGGGGGGGGGGATGGTGATCACTCCTACCCCTCCCCCCCCCTTTGGATCCGCCTCTGCAACTAAATGGGGTCAGAAAATCTACTCCACACTTTTTGCTAGTCGAACCTACCCCATTCAGTACATGTATTCTTACGACAATTATGGACGTTCATCTTTGCATCTGATACTGCATTTACGAACTACTCAATTACTTCTCACGTTTATGCAAGAAAATCACACAGGCCTGTGCGCCGTACAGTGTGAAAACCACAGGATGCAATTTCATCCTGCGGCCATGTTAGCTATATTTCATTCCAAGCACTACAGTGCATATAGTTATATAGGTATGTGACACGGCACAATAGTAATATTATGGGCCCGACAGCAGGAGCATGCACATACAAACAATGCAAGGATTAATGCACCTCACCTCCTTCTAAACTTTTTTCGTCACCGCTATCAGTAGACAGCGTGCATCACTTGTGGTCTCGTCTTTCTTTTCCCAGGCACAAGACCACTCGTACTAAACATGCTGTCTTGAAGCAGCCGAGTGCTGTCTTCTTGAACGCCACGACCACGTGACAATATAACAATCTGTCTTGTGGGCAATGGCATTTTTCCATGATTTCATTTCTCACCAAACGATGCACAGTGTTTAGTAGGGAAGCATGCGGAACGAAGCGGCTGGTGGCGGCTTTAAGAGCCCAAATATTGGTCATGCAATGTGAAGTAGGATAGCTAATAATTATGAGAAAAAATATCTCGCAAACGAATGGGACGAAGACAAGTCACACAACAGAAGTGCCGACTCTCCTCTAGGGATTTATTACAATAGATAAATCATTTAAACATACTCGATATTCATAAGGAGCATGCGATAAGCAGCTGGCGGGGGAACACAATAATGCATAAAGAAAAAGTACTACTCTTGCGAAACCGCAGGAAAACGACAATAAAATAAGTGAGACAGACACTGCTAAACTCCATTCGCCCAACTTAACATCTTGCTCTAGGACAGAGGATATAATTTTCGTGGCGCCCTAAATAATAACGTCTACACTGAATTATTATTAAGGTCAGCGCGAGTCATTACATCGAAGGCATCGCCATGTTGCGGGCTCAGAAAAGAAAAACAAGAAAGGAATGGTCTGCATACAAACTAAGCCGTTGCAGTTGCTGCAAGCTGTGCACACTTTACATGACATTTACATGTACAATACCAGACTTGCTATTACTGGAGCATGTTTGCTCGTCTGGCAAACAGATGGATTATGTTGGTTAGTGCAGGCCGAATGAGAGCTAAACTGAAGTGATCAAGACGTGTGTTAGTTAAATGACAAAATTTTAAGCAATGACTGCACATTGCCCGATAGTTCCCGAAGAAGCTTAAGCTTTTATGTTTGGTCATTCTACCTGCTGAATGAACAGAGGGACAGACAAAGCTCCTGCTGGAATATTCCTAAAACCCCTTCCAGCAGCTCAGTCCAATAAAGAAATTCGGAAACAAAATACAAGCATTTCAGAATATATCAAAGAACATTAAAGCTGTAAATGCCATAAAAAACGCTGGAGTTATGCGAGAACCATTAGGTGGCCGTGATTAGACGTCGCAACGGTGATTTCCACAACAGAAATCGGTCTGGAGCATCACGTACGTGCTAAGACGACGCGGTGGTGGCACCTACCCGTCGCCTTGCGTTCTACACCTTATCACCTCGGAGACGGGCGTTCACGTCGTCTCAGAGCCGCACGCTTGGTTTTCCAAGATAACTGCCAGATAGCGCTCATGTCTCACGTGTGACGCGACTTGATGCGCTCGTTCGCCTCCGCTGCACGCTCGAGGCACTCTAACGGAGCGCCTCCAGAATACCATTCACCAATTTTCTTGCGCAGAAGTTCAAATAAACATTTTGTTCAGTCTCTACAGACGCAAGACTATCGTCTTTCGACGACAGCTGCAGATCACTATGCAGATACGGGGCCAATTTTTTATAGTAGAGGAAAACAATACCTAATACTTATGTATTCATGTTGCACCTATATTTTGCGTAAACATTTGCCTTTTGATTTACAAATTTCACAAGTACGGGTGTAGCCACCAGTTCAAGGTGGGTGGGCGTTAAGCAAATGCTTAAACATTGGCCCGTTGGTTGAATCGTGTGACAGACGAACAGGCTGACCACAATTTTGGCGTTAAAATATTCCAAGAAAGACTGTCGTCATTAAAACCGACATCAGCAGCGTAAACCCCGCTAATGTAAATAATAAAAAAATGCGGTCCCAGCAGCAATCGAATCCAAACATTGCAAACAGGTATTCAACTATTGAGGCACGGTGTCTAGAAACCACCTTGGAAAAAGACCCTAAGCAGATGTAACGTCGGTGCAGTGTAAATTATATGTTACTACAGAGCAAACTACACTTTATATGCAGTCCTATAGGACTGCATATAAAGCTACCTTGACGATGATGATTGATCGATATGTGGGGTTTAACTTCCCAAAACCACCATATGATCATGAGAGACGCCGTAGTGGAGGGCTACGGAAATTTCGACTACCTGGGGTTCTTTAACGTGTACCCAAATCTGAGCACACGGGAATACATCATTTCCGCCTCCATCGGAAAGCTACCTTGACATGACGCCTGCATTGTATACAATGCAGGCGTCATGTCAAGGTAGCTTCAGCGGTTCCAGTGTTGGCTCCACTTATATAGCAGTCTAATAAACAATTCAATCGCTCACCTTTGAGCAGCAAGCTTCATTGTTAAATTTATTTATTTATTTATTTATTCATTTATTTATTTATTTATTCAGAACGCAGTGCGGTAACTCAAGACCACCCATGTGAAGAAAAGAACAATAAAATAATATGCAAACCCAGATATTGAAGGAATAATAAAAACTAAAAACTTACAAGGATACACAAAATATTCTGCAACAAAGAAAATGTTACAAAATACAACAGAAATAAGTGAGAATACACAAGCCTACAAATCATGCAATGTCTGGAAGTCCAAAGAAAATACATATAGACATTCCTACGCGCTTGTTACATTCATACAACTGAAGCGTGTTAAGTACTGTCTAAATGTTCAGAAATACCAGTTCAACTTGCTTTTACTACATAGAAACAAAAAAAAAGATAAAAACTTTACAAGAATGAGATTTAGTACCAAAAGCCCCCAAGGTATATGTGAAAGTCTAATTGCTTCAAACAACAGTTTTTCAGCGATGGTATGTAGGGTTTCAGGTCCCGAAAGAGTCACATGATTATGATAGACGCCGTAGTGGAGGGCTCCGGAAATTTCGACCACCTGGGCTTCTTTACCGTGCACTGAAATCTGAGCACACGGGCCTACAGCATTTTTGCCTCCATCGAAAATGCAGTCGCCGCGGCGGGAATTCCATACCGTGACCCGCGGGTCACCAGCCGAGTACTTGAGCCACTAGACCACCGTGGTGGGCGGTCCCTGAAATTCACTTCTTGTAACAACATCAGGTCACCACTTTTTCCACTGAATGACTGTCCGAAAAAAAAAGTTTTGAAAATGTTAGTCTGAGTGGTGTATAGAAGAAGGTTATGCATGTTTCAATGCCGGGGTGCACGAAGGAAAATTCATCTGTGTATTTATGAGCAGAAACATTTAGCTTGCCATTATTAATTGTATACAAATATTTTATGCGTGCGATTCTGCAATGATCTTCAAGCACAGTCACGCCATTTTCTCTCATTTTGTAGTCGATTATTCATATGGAGGCAGTTGATTATATAATTAATTTATTGTCTATGGAGGCAGTTGATTATATAATTAATTTATTGTCATTCGCTACAAAAATATAAAGTGTGTGTTCTGATGTGAGTACCGATATTTTGTCCCGCCATAAGTTACCCCAGTGTTGCCAATGTCTTTGGTAAGCACATGTTGTGCATAAAACCTAGTGCAGTTAAAAAAAAGCCAACAATGCAGCACAGAGCTACTCGCTGGCTACTTCGCCAGTAACAGTTTCCCACAATGCCGGGGTGTGCCGAGTTATTCCCAATACCTAATATGTTTTCCTAATCATTGCACCTCAATGCCTCTGCAGTAAATACTTTATTGAGCTCACTACACAAATCGTTCCGGTACGTCTTTGAGTCTGTATGGCTTGCAAATTCCCTTCAGCTGCCTTTCAATGTCAGTTGCGAGGGGAAATTCGCATTAGTCTTTGCTTGTTTCTGAGCCACTGAACAATGCGCTGACCGGTGTTCAGTTTAGGGCACCGGAAAGATTCTGATAGACGCAGCTTTAGGCAGCTGCCGTTCTGGGCGTGTCTGCCTTTTTCTCAGCGCTATTTAAATAAGTTTTGAGGCTCTAGAAGGTTCCAGAGTCTCAATCAAGCAATGTCTGGAAGTCCAAACAAAATCGATATTCACATACCTACGCCCAAATTGCATTCATACCACTGAATTGCGTCAAATACTGTGTAAATGTTCAGAAAAAAAAGAGAGCTGAACGCGGTTATACTTCATAGAGACAAAAAATAAGAGAGAAAAACTGTACAATAGTAAGATTTAGTACCAAAAACCCTCAAGTTATCTGACAGTCACATTGCTTCAAACAACGGTCTCTGAACGTTGGTATGTGGGGTTTCATGTACCAAAAGCATCACATAGATATGAGAGACGCCGTAGTGGATGGCTCCGGAAATTTCGACCACCAGGGGTTCTTGAACGCGTACTCAAATATGAGCACATAGGCCCACAGCAATTTTGTCTCCATCGAAAAAGCTGTCGCCGCGGACAGGGATTCTGTACCATGACCTGAGGGTCAGCAGCCGAGTACCTTATCCACTAGACCACCCTGGTGGGCTGTTCCTGAAAGTCACCTTCATGTAACGGCATCAGGTAGCCACTTTTTCTACTGAATAACTGTTCAAAAAAAGTTTTGAAAACGTTAGTCCTGAGTTGTGTATAAAAGAAGGTTATGCATATGCCGATGCCAGGACGCACGAAGAAAAATTGCTCTGTGTATTTAGGTGCAGGAACATTCACATAGTCAATATAAATTGTATGCAAAAATTTTAGGCCTGTGATTCTGCAATAATTTAAAAGCATGTTCATGTCAATTTTTTTCTTATTTTGAAGGAGAATCAGTCGAATATATATTTAATTTATCATCTATCCCTGTACGATAATGCTAATGTGTGCACTCTGATGCAAGTGCTGATATTTTATAAGACCCTATGTTACGCCAGTGTTGCAAACGTATTTGGTAAGCACATGTTGTGTAGAAAAACTACTACAGAAAAAAGAAACTACGTGCCAATCCAGCTCATAACGCATGGCTGAAGGCCAAAAAAGCAGCACAGAGTTTATCGCTGGCTACTCTGCCATACACCGTTTCACACAAGGCGGGGCCTCTGCAGAATTATTCCTAACACCTAATCTGTTTTTCTAATAATTGCACAGGAATGCCTGTGCAGCAGTTATTTTATTGGGCTTGCTAGACAGATCATTCCTCTATGACTTTGAGTCTGTGTTGTTTGTAAATTCCCTTCAGCTGCCTTTGGATGTCAGTAGCGTGGTGAAAGGCGTATAAGTCTTCGCTACTTTCGGAGCCACTGAACAATGCGCTCACCGGCATTAGTTTACGGCATCGCAAAAATTTTGATAGATGTAGCTTTACCCAGGACGCCCTTCTGGTCGTGTCTGTCTTCTTCTCAGCGCTATTCAAATAAGTTGCGAGGCTCTATTGAAGGTTCCGTAGTGCGCGTTTGCTCGCACCACAAAGGCCGCCGTCCATATTTCTCCCGGAGTCCACATCTCTCAGGTTTCGCTTGAGCAAAGCGGCCGCTGCTATTCCGCTCAGTCGACGACTAGCCTTACTGAAGTAGTAGACGGCTACCTGCCCTGCTCTTTACAGTTTTCATAGGGAAACAAGTTTGGTACGACTAGTCACCATGAAATTCGTAAGATCGCAACCCCAAGGATCCACGGAAATGATGAAGCAGCTTAATAAAATGAGAACAAGGCAACGGTTTACACGTATATTGGGACGTAAGTGTTTCTACTATTACATTTTCTTTAACCGGTAACAACTTTACGTGGTATATGTTACAGTGTAGCCTCGGTGCCTACCCATATCAGCCTCGCAAGCATTTCTTTTTGTAGCAGCTGCAGCGTCTCTTAAACAGCTAAGGGCCGTTCATTTGTGAGCTTTCTCAATTATGTGTTTTAGGACCTTGCTGAAAAGCGCATATACATGTGCTTAGCGTGCCTATTTTAATTTATGTTTATTATAAAATGGTAGTCACACGTTGTTTTTTCAAGCTTCGATTGAAGGCGTAAATGCGCAAAACATGTGCGGGACACAGTGGGGCTACTACTATGTTTGCTTTTGATACATGATGTGTTTCAAAATAAAATATTTCAATGGCATGAATTCTTCGGGGGCCATAAAACCCTGTAAAATTCGTTTACTGAAAAGTCTGATCCTTGTCCCCGGCAAGATAGTCTATTCGGCCAAAATTCAACTACAATGGGTGCTGAATCTGGAAACCCAGTCCGATAAGAAATGATTATGTGTTGCCTCACCTGAGAAAAAAAAAAAGCCACAATAAGGGATCTCTTTTGAGCTCGTGCATAACGAACAAGAACGCCGTCAGCCCACTCGACAGTTAAAAGAAACACTTATAATGCTCACGCTTTTACGAACGAGTTATCACATGCAATGCTTGGGGTGAGAGAACTTCAAGGTGGATTCCCACTAGGAAAACGAAGGAGGAATTTTCGCAGCAGACGACGCATCACGTGACGTGCACGTCATCGAAACGTGCCGTCCTTGTTTCATCCGCTCTCCTCCGCTCGCGGCACGGATGAAAATGTGTCACCGCTATTGCGATCCCTCCGTTTGACGGTCGTCTGCTCTCAATCGAAAGTATTCAGCGTGAAATCTGTCAACATTGGTCGGATTGGCGTGGCTAGAAAGTAGGCTTCAAATCCACACGTTTTAGTTTCGTGGCAAAGACCGAATGTGTTTCGTGTGACAGTGGAAGAGGCCTTTCGGTGGTTATGGTGGCGGATTGGTGGTTTTCATTCACAGCGCGTGGCTTGCATGACCACATGGGCACGATGCGTAAGCATAGAAGTCGAGAGTATGCACCAAAATTCCTCGAGCGCAGATGTCTCTGCTGTATGAAACTAATCACGTGACTATTCGGTCCACGGAGCAGCGAGATTCAGCTCTCGCGTGTGAATCTAGCTTTAAGAGCAATTGCATGGACGCAGGAGGAGGTACAAAAATATCGTCCCACAAAGCTCGCGTGTCGGCGCTGCAAACCTAGATATCACGATCTTATTTTGCTCGATCAAGGCGTGGTTTGCAACACGGAACTGAAGCGCCAAGAGTAAGGATCAAAAATTAGGAGACACTAAAGCTTCGCCTTTAGAAGTTGAACGCGATAGCGACATTCTGTTCCTAGTGCGTATTTCAAACACTTAGTGCATGAAACCTTTTCAAATTTTCCATGCACCAACTATACGTGGCCTTAAAGGGGCCATGACACACTTTTTCATGTAACCATGGAATATATTCACTGGAAAAAGCTTATTGCTTCACTATTTCAATGCCGCAGAAATTCGAAGAATCCGTCCACTGCGAGTGGAGTTACAAAGGCTTGTCGCATGCTGCATTTGCATTCTCTCTTCTATCGTCCCAACGAAAGCACTGGAAGCTAAGCAGGGAGAGATAGTAGGGCCACAGAAAAACGTCACGCATGCTTTGGGACCTTGAGCACTTTCTTTTCTTTTTTTTTCTTCGGAGGCGCGGCTTTTTCAGTGTTAGTGCGCGCACGCGTGGACATGTAGCGGCCTCCCGCACTGATACCTGTTACGAGTGAGCGCATCATGCTCAAATCAGTCAATGGCTGACAGGTGGGTCGCTGACATGCAATTTTCGGGCATATAACGTGACTCGTCGAGAGAAGGGAATGCAATTTTTGAATGACTGATAATTGATTGTGTATTCCAGGCTGCGCACTGTGTTACAATATTTGGCTCGCGTGTTGTCCAGGAGCCTCTACTATCCGATCGGAAGCGTTTTCTGACCATGCTCAAAAAGTGTTGCATGGCCCCTTTGCCTTTTGTAGTGCCTTTTGTAGTGGGTACCGGCTTTCAAACACGGAGCCATTATGATGATTACATACTTTTGACTACCATTGGCAAAGAACGCGTGTACTACGCATTATTACTGCCATATTTCATGTTGCATTGTGAAGCATGTATACAGGACGCATGTGTTTGGGAAGCATGAGAGCTACTTTCACTGCATTTTCAAGCAGAGGAAGTTCTTTTCACTGTAGTTCTTTTCAC